>JAYJMF010000017.1:3748219-3770518 GCA_036873715.1 Salvia sclarea
TTATATTAATAAATCACTAATTTTAACAAAGTTACAAAATTTGCATTGAAATTTTCTATTTAGCTTTTAATAGTATAAGTTCTCTTCAAAACTTTAAATTATGATAACTTGTTCATTCGAAATCTATCTTTTATATATTATATATCAAACTGAAGCTCGTAACACGATCTTTAATTTAAGATATATTTTACATATTTTAAGAAAGAATAAAACTTTATGAAACAAAATAAAAATAACTAATTCCTCCTCCACTAATAGAGAGAGGTATAGGAATTTCTAATTTAGTTTAATTTAATTGATTTAATCTATTTATATATATATGTAATAAACCATCAATTTGGAAGAAACTACAAAATTGTCATCAAAATTGAAATTAATTTCAAATCATTTTTCAATTTGGCTCCACATTTAAGTATAGTATAGACGTCCTTCTGCCTTATCTTGTTATTTTTTACATTAATATTGCATCTGATATGACTCTGCCAATCTGTTATAAAATGGTACTATCATCTATATATTTAAATTTAAAAATGTACTGGCAAGATGGTAATACAAAATACACAATGTGTCATTGCCTATTCATTACTGGCTATTTATACGATTATTATTCTCTCGGAATTGCTGTTTTGGGCGGATGAATATATATTACTACCAATTAATTGAAAAAGGTGGAGAGAGAGTGTGTGTGTGTGTCTATTCTATTAAAGAAGGTGGTCTTATTTCTTAGTCCCAGTTAAAGAAGTAACAAGGAAATAAAATAAGGTATATATAGTTCTCTATGTTTTGATCCAATCGCGACTTTAATAATCACATAAATTACGTAACTTCATGTTACTTGATCCAAATGATGTAGCTTTCTTCAGACAATGCATCATACCCTTCGAGATTCAGTTTATTTTTTAGGTTTTCATCCAAGCTTATGACAATGGCAAAAGGACACATTAGGATAAAATTGTAAATAAGTAGAGCTACTTTATTCTAGACTCAATTTAATTAAAAAGTTCACATCACTCCGAAAATTAGATCTGCGACTACACGCAGAATTAACTTCAGCATGCCAAATTCGAAATGTGATATCGTTTTTTTACCTTGTTATATATGTGAATAAAAAAAAAGGAAAAACTGGAAATTAAAACATTAACTTTACCCCAATTTGCAATTACAACATGACTTTTGGATCTTTGCAATTAAATACACAAACTTTCATTTTTTTGCAATTACAACATGGGTGTTTTTCCGGCGAACGGAAAATCGAGTCAGCACCCACATCCTCCACGAGCAACCCCTCTCCGATCTCGCCCGTTAGGTCCTCGCTAAATTCGATGCTGACTCGATTTTTCATTCGCCGGAAAAAACACCCATATTGTTATTGCAAAAAATTGAAAGTTTGTGTATTTAATGGCAAAGATGCAAAAATCATGTTGTAATTGCAAATTGGAGTAAAGTTTATGATTTAATTTGCACTTTTCCCTTTTTTAAATATCATTTTTGACAAGCAAACCAACATAAACCACAAACCACGAGTTAGGAATTTAGGATGAACCCAAATTCATGTGGAGCAAGAATATCCTTTGCATTCATGGTATTTATGAAAATACTTTAGGCAAAAGTGGAATTTTAAATTTTTTGTGTATTCTTATCTTAAATGTAGCCCATGAGATCAACTAATTCAAGATTAAATAAGACCCAACAGATATAGGCCCAATTCAGCTTAAAACCCAACTGCACACCAATTAAACATCCATTCACAAAATTTGGCAACATTCTAGACCTTAAACCCCCTAAGCCGAGTCTCACCGGATTTTCATTCTTTTTGGATTGTAAATTTTGGGCTCAATCGCTAAAACTTTGGGCTTACGAATTAGCCCAACAGTCATAAAATTTACGAAAAATACAATTAATATGTGTATAAATTTTCTTAATCCAACCATATGCTTGTAACTAATCTCCCCATCTTTTCATTCTATGTTTTTCTTCAGTCAAACACGTGACATTGTATTACATACAAAAATTGCCATATTGATGGAGTTGTTATTCCCTCCGTCCACAAAGAGTGTTCCACTTTGTGGACGACACGGATTTTAATGAAAAAGTAAAAGAATTGTGTTAGTGGAGAAATGGTCCCACCATGTGATTTAATAAAAAGTGAAAGATATTGTATTAGTGGAGAAATGGTCCCACCACTTTTTTGCCAAATAAGGAAAGTGGATCACTCTTTGTGGACACCCAAAATGGCAAAAGTGGAACACTCTTCGTGAACGGAGGGAGTATTATTTTATGAAATTCGGCCCAACATTAAAAATGAATTACTAGATTTCTGAAGATACATTATAAGACCTAAAATTTTTCCTTCAATTTTGAATTTTAACCAAATATATTATTTTGATAAAAAAATACGCGAATTTTACAAAATTTTGGAATTCGACTAATTGTAAAGTTCGTTCGGTAATAACTTGATTTTCAGAGTCCGATGGGCGATTTGAAGTTAACGTTAGAAAGCTCTCAATGATAGCTTTATAATAGTACATGACATGTGTATCCAAATTCTAACAAAAATATATAGATACAAATTTTTAGGAAAATGACTTTTATGTAGTTCCTCGGTCATATTAAACCAACAACACGGGTATTAATTAAAGGATATCGTAAATAACTTTATGATCATAGTTTCAAATTGTTAATTAAAGGGTTAATTGCCATTAGAACTTTCGTTTTAATAGCATTTCCTTTAATTAATACCCGTGTTGAGTTTTAGTTAAAAAAAAAATGAAAGTGAATATATTTAATTGTTAAGATTCAGAAGTTCATGGTATAATTGCATTTTTGGGTAAAGTTAGTGATTTATTTGGCGTTTATTCCCCTTTCTTACAGTTGGAAGATGACGTGGCTTTGACGCGTCACTTAGTAATGCCACGTAGGATTAGAAAGACGTCATGTCATTTTTCAGTTCGCCGGAAAATCGACCTGAGTTCTAATTGCAAAAAAACGAAAGTTCATGTATTTCATTGCCAAGATTTAAAAGTCGTGTTGTAATTGTATTTTTGGATAAAGTTGGTGATTTAATTGATATTTATCCCTTAATTAAATTACAAACAATCAAGTTATTGCCCAACAAACATAGACTTAGTCCAAATTACAAAATTTTGTAAAAATTGTGTATTTAAAGGCAGTTAAACCAAACAAATATTACCCAAAATTTGATAAGTTTTAATTCCCGTTTAATAAATAATTGAGCTGGATCATCGTTAATTTGTGGATGATCTACATGACTACAGCAATGGAAAAAGAAAAAAATCTGCAAACTTGGAAATAGATCTTCACCTCTTTCATGAGTCGGATATGCCGCGGGACCCAAAGCAATGCACTCTGTGGCCATTTCCCCTCTCTTTCTCTCTCTAGTGTAGTATGTGCTTCTGGATTCCAACCAAGTCAAAAGCGTAACTGATTGCCCCTTTCCACTTTTCCCCTACCTTTTCTACGACAAATTCTCAATCACTTTTCGATCGCTGCAGTCAATTCAGTGAGTTGAATTGAGCTGCTGTGCAGACCAAAATGGGCCATGGAAGCTCCAAGGACGAAACTCCCGAAGAGTCAACGGATTCTTCTTCTGCTTCATCAACTTCCCGAATTCAGCGCCTCCGCCAGCGCCTCCACCGCCACCGCCCCCATTTCCGCCGCGGCTCCGGTTCAGGCTCTCAGCTAAGCAAGCTACTCAAGGAGGAAGACTTCGCCGGCATCGCCCTCCTCCGCCTCATCGGCGTATGCCTTCTCCTTCACACTCTTCATTTGATTTCCCCTATCGTATTTTTCATTGTAATCGACAAATTTGGTTTTGCGGTTGTTCAAGGCGGAGATGAAATTCAAGGATAAGTGGCTTGCATGCGTTTCTCTCGGCGAGCAGACCTTCCGAACTGCCATCTCTGATCAGTTAACTCCTCTCTTCCATTTTATTTTTCTGGTCACTTTTTTTTTTTTTTTTTTTTTTTTATAAAATAAAAATAAAATAAAATTCATGAGTAGTATTCGACATGTTTGATGTATGATGATAATAGTGAGGATCATGGTATATCACCTGGTTTTGTAGGCAACATTGTAGGAGTACTAGATAAGCATACGGGATACTGTTGCTAATCTCTTTTGTTATGGTTGTGCTGTTTGGATTTTGAAGTGCACAAGGAGTGAATGAGTGGAAAATTAATCAGAAGTTTCTTTCTACTGAAAGGTTACATTGCTATAATGATGCACATCTTGGAGTCACAAATCATATTAATTCTAATGCGGGCGCACTGTCCTTTCTGTGTGATGAAAGTGCAGCATACGTTCCCTTTTGCTACCTGGGATTTGGTTTGACCATAATTTCTGAACAATGATCTAGTGTGGATTCATAACTTGATATAGTGCAGAGTACAAGCTGCTTCAAAATTTTGTGAGCCGAGCCCTTCCTGAACTGATGTTACCTAGGATGCAAATCCCACACTGTAGCCACTTTTTTTGTAGCTTTAAAGATTGACTTCTTAGTTTTTACTTGTATTTGACTTCATGTTCCAAATTCCATTTTTGGGTCCACAACATAATCCATCTTTTCTGGTGGTTTCATGGCTTTGTAATTTTTCTCACTTGTTTTATTCTTTGGCCTTACTTGCTTTTTTAAATTTCTAATATGAACTCACGTTCAAATGAGAACTGGTTTATGCTGCCTTGTTATGCCAAATAATATTGTCTTACATGAGATGGCATTATGAGGCTACTTTTTTTCAGAAAGGTAATTATGGTTTTTACATGGTTCTGCTGCTAGGAGAAGTTTTACTGATCCTCAATATTGATTGTTTTCTTGTTTCTTTTGAACAGAACTGACCAGCCTGTCTGGAACTCTGTGAGTATTTGCTGAACATTATTTTGTTTACACATGAATCTATTGTCAAAACAAACCATGTTTTCTTTTTAACCAACCATTTAGATAATGTGTCATTCTAGTGAAAATTTGATTTTTGAATATGTATGGATTATGGACGTAATAAAAAAATATAGGGGTATTTGATAATGAATGTTGATGCATTATTTTCTGAAAATGTAATATTTATAAATTTTTATTACTCCCTCCGTCCAACAAGAGTATATCACTTGGTGGACGCACGGGTTTTAAGAAAAGTGTGATGATTAAAGTAAAAGTGAAGAAAAAGTAAAGTATAAGTGGATAAAGTAGGGTAAAAGTTGTCCAAATAAGGAAAGTGATATACCCTTTTTGGACGCCCAAAATGGCAAATGTGATATACTCTTGGTGGACGGAGGGAGTATTAAATGTTACATCTGCCATGATTCATATATTCAACACTGTAGGTGTATTTTTGGTTTCACTAACATTTTCATTTTGGTGAATAATCATAACATCCCTCTACAGGAGAAGAAGCTTCTTCTGGAAAAAAATGGGGCACGTGCTGCTAGAATATCTGTATTTGAGGTTTGTATCTAATGCTGTTCCGATGTCAATTTCATGAATTTTGTTATGAGCAGGAGAAACATATTTCGTTAAGACACACTCTCTCTATGCTCTTATAATTTTGAAACTTATGGTCACCATGATATCTTGATGCTCTGTCTTAATAGGCCAGTATGCCAACTGGATATCATTCTCATGCCTATTTTCAATGCAGACTAACAGATTGTCAAAGAACAACCTTATTGGTTACTGTGAGATTGATCTGTATGATTATCTTACTCAGGTGAGATACACTAATCTCAGAGCTTTCATGTTTCTGATTTTACACAACGGACATGTTAGTTGAACTGAATAATTCATTAAACTATATGTATAGCAGCTTGTGGATGATATTTAGCTTGTTGCTGCCCATCTCAAAATCAACAACCAAAATCTCTATAAAACTCAAAATAATCTCTGTAATTTCATAATTTGCTTGTTGCGAGTATAGAGGTTGAATCAGTCTGTTTGTTGACAATATCTTGGATATATTGAGGCATGAGGCCAGGTTTTTTATGCACACCTCGATGTTTTTCCTCCTTTTCTCTGCATCTTCTTTTTTCATATGTCTATCCAACATACTAGCTATTTTGCAGGATTCGGATTCTGACATAGACGTATATGACTTATTAGATCCAACTTCTGCCGGAGGAATTGTTGGCAAAATAAGGTTGTCATGTTCCATTGAGGTGCGGATATATTTGATACTTCCAATTCTGTCATTTGCAAATAATTTTGTATTCCTTCATTCCTTAAATTATGGTTGTGACATTTGTAGGACCCAATGGAAACAGAAAAGAGTTTTGTCCGGCGCATTTTATCCATTGTGGTATGCTGTTGTTGTACAATTTACATCATATGGATATTAAGTGAATCATTTGAAGGATTGAATTGCTTGCTATTGTTCCATTGAATGCTTATATTATTCTTCTTGAACCTCTATCCCTTCATTGTAAAAGATAGTTTTTATATGTAACATCAATGATGCTCCTTTTTTTTCAACTTAAGACCTTATTAATTCAGTTAAAATAGGAAGTTATGAACCTATAAACTACACTTGAAATACAGCGAGAAGACCCTTTTCATGTCCATTTTGAAATGTCCAAACACTAGTGTCTGATGTCCATTTTGAAATGTTGAAGACTCTAAACTCAGAGTCATCCTTCATTATCTTAGTAAGGATATAATCAGTATCGTGCCTGCTATGTGCCTCAAGCAATCTTTTCTTTGTGGGAAAATACGATTGCAGATGTCCTTTGTGGAACAAAAACAGTTACATCTGTCCCTTCACCCTTGTTTATTCTTACAGGATTATGATGAAAGTGGAAATCTTTCATATGCTGAATTCTCTGACCTGATTGATGCATTTGGCAATGAACTGGCTGCTACCAAGGTTTGCATATGAATAATCATTTCATTTCTCATACCATTATTAGGTTTTATTTGTTGCTGAATATTGCATACCGTGTGGAGATATATCCTGTTTGAGGTGGCCATCTAACATGGTACTTTAGCCTGGTCAACTTATCCTGTATTCAAAGTAACCTGCATGAACTAGGGGTCTGTTAAAGATATTAACTGGAAGATTTTAAAAGAACTGCTCACTACAAGCTTAGCTTCAGCTAAGGCGGTCATTTAACATCTCTACTTTAATCTATTAAATTGTTCAACTTTAAAATAGAAAGTAGTTTCTATACTGAAAAGAAAAAAGAAACTAAAAAGTTTCATAATGAAATTTATGACTATAAATTCTAGTCCTGGAGATTATTATCACCATGTTTCATATTTCTTCTTTTTCATTTTGTTTCAGAAAGAGGAACTTTTCAAAGCTGCTGATGTGAATGGGGATGGAGTTGTCAGCATAGATGAGTTGGCTATGCTTTTAGCTGTTCAACAAGAAAAGTAGGGTCTCGATATATTTTCATTTGGGAAAATATTGTTTCGTTCAAATATAGTAGTGACATGTATGTCTTTGTGATAAGCTTGATTCTATTCTTTTTTGGCTCTGTGGTGTTTCCTGCTTTGGTCTTCTTAGATGGATTGGGTCATGCCTTCAGAAACTGTTTGTAATAAAAGCATAAAAAAAACTTCATTCTTCAGCAATTTAGAAATTACATGAATAAGATATTAAATAGCAAATTTTTTATTCTTATCCTGTCAAGGTGTCATTTGAATAGCATAGTGTGCGGAAAATTATGACTTCTGTACGTTTATAGAATTGGAAAAAAATGTATGTTATAAGTACCTCGGATGCTGAATATTGATAGTTCCAGGTGACAGTTACAGAGCAGATGAGCTACTGCACTGGACCCAGATTCCACTAAATGCTCTTGAATTTTGATTCGTGATTAATTGGGTGATTGCTAGAATCAACTATTATGATTTTATTACTTTTTTCAGGAATTCTCACGGCTACTTTTTTTGTTTGAAATCTGTGTGCAGGGATCCACTTATCAATTGTTGTCCTGTCTGTGGCGAAATTCTTCAAATCTCGGATAGGTTGAATACTGTGATTCATTTGACCCTATGTTTCGATGAAGGAACTGGAAATCAGGTTATGGCTGGAGGATTCTTGACTGACAAGCAGGCTTCGAATGGGTGAGAACCTGCCCATCATTACTTCTCTCACTTCTACCTAATATTCATCTTTACAATCTGTTATAGGTATAAGATACCAAGTTCAAAGATAAGTTTAAAGAGGAGACAAAGATTCAATGAAAAATTATGCTCTGCAAACAATTTCAGTATATTGGGCTCAGTTCCTGTAATTTGTATTATCCATTTAGTAAAATGTGACCATGTGAGAGATCAAATGCAGTCCGTATTCTTGTTATCTACATGTATGAACTGTGTGATCTCTCTTTTACTATGAAATAATGCCTTATTCAGTTAAGTTCAAGTACAATTATTATACTGGATGACTTTCCTTTTAAATACCGACATTCTCTGCACAGATGGATGTTCAAAGTAAGTGAATGGGCTCATTTTTCATCCTATGAAGTTGGATTGAGGTCCGGATCAAGTGCTTCAAATATATTGGTAATACATATCTGTCTGTGCCTGAATCAATACCTAATTGTTGTTGCTGCTGCTGCTTATTACTTCATTGATTTTTTTTCTTCCAAAAAGCCTCTAGAAAATCTTTTTACTTTTATTCTAGTCCAAGCATTGCAATATGTTGCTCGATGTTCTGATACCTAAAACCAGAATTTTCATGTAACGTGATAGTGCATTCAGAATAGAGGGTTTTTTCTGCTGTGATTGTTGAAAACTAAGTATTAGGGTCTTCTATATTGTCGATTTAGTGAGACACATTCTTAAAGTGGCAAGATGCTGTTTTTGATTACAGGTTTTTGATAGGCGAACAAAAAGATTAGTGGAGGAAACAATTGATGCCAAGATTGTGTTAGCTATGAGAGCCATATATCAATCTAAAATAGGGCTTGGTCTCATGGACAAAGGTTGCATTTTAATGAATTTCTTCTGACAACTCTCAGTCAGCTGTTTTGTTGCAACACTTTATCATCTCTCTCTCTCTCTCTCTCGCACACACACACTCTGACACACACAAACATCTTCATGTATTTGGATATTTCTTGGATCTTGGTTAACTTCATCAATTTGGGGTACTTAGATACAACTAATTATGTAAATGATACTTTCTCAATTCACGAGTTCACTTACTCTGCTTAACTCCTATTTCGGTGCAGGGGCAAAGGAATTCCTGCAGAGCATCTCTGAAAAGCAGGGCAGGAAAATGGATTCACCCGAATCTGCTAATGATATTGAAAAATTTATTTGTTTGTTTAAGGCATGATATTCTTTTACCCAAGCATTTTTGCCAGCTCTGATAATATTTGTACTTTGAAGTAGGTGTGTGCTACCCTTGAATTTGAAATCTGACAATTGATACCTTTCAATCAAACTGATCTTCCACTACTCTGTCCATGTGTTGTTTGACTTTGTTTGTTTCATTTTACTTCACCTTTTGTGCAATTTTTAAACAGACTTGTCTTCTCTTTTCTGTCATAAGTACTTTTTTTGTTTAACCAATGTCCTGGCCTTTTATAAGAGCTTGCCCATTCACTATCAAGACAGGCTTTGAGAAGATTTATAACATATTATAGTGATGCCTGCTGGTGGTAATACTATCTAAATATAACCAATTTAGCTTCAAATTATTTTCAAGATCTATTTTTAACATCAGTTATTCTGATGCTTCTTCTGATCATCTGGGGACTAATTACTATTACTAATTACTGTTACTTCTTATGAACATCTTTGCTGCATTTTGAGAAAACATCATCATGATTAACTAATATTTTTTTTAATTGTATTTATATATGATTGAATTAGCTTATTAGATAGCTCCCTAATTGCAATGTTTGATTATGTTGCAGGATCAAATAAATTTGTCTGAGACTAAATATCCTTTAGAGCACTTTAAGGTGGGTAAAGGTTTGAAATCTCATGTAACTAAACATTTGCTGCCAATAAATGTGGTGGAAAATGTTCTCGACTTGATCTTCTGTCTATTACTATAGTAGATAGGTGAACTTCTCATGTCTTCATGATGCTTTCTTGCCATTCCTTTCCCAAAAAACACAGCTAGATATCTTCATGTGCTCAATGCATTTTCTTGCTAGTACATCTCTTTTTTAGATTCTTTGATTTTGAATCTTCTCCAAAAACTGAATAAACTTTTAGAGATACTATGGTTTTGTACTTATAAATAAGTACATGAAAATACTCATAAATAGTTGTTTCATCGTTCAACATTGCATTTTCAATACAACAAGTTATGCAGATGATTTTATGAATATGTCAATACAACGAGTTGTTTCATCGATTTCAGTTTTTATTTCTTTAATTAAGTGCTCAAAAATTATTTTATTTTTTTCTTGTGTCTCCTCCTTTCTATTTTATTCTTTTCTGTGTCTTTTATATTCCTCTATCCATAAATTTTTCCGTTGCTGCAGACATTCAACGAATTCTTTATAAGAGAGTTAAAACCTGGTGTGAGGCCAATCGCAGATGCTGGATGTGATGATGTTGCAGTATCTGCTGCTGATTGTCGGTTGATGGCATTTGAAACTGCTGAAGCTTCTATGAGATTTTGGATTAAGGTACGAGTGTTTGCGAGTGTCAACAAAATGAGATTTGTGTAAATGTGTCTAAGACTATTCATTCACAGTAAGTCATTGCAGGATGACTATTGACATTTAATATATTTCTGTAAGAAACTAAGAATAATCATAAAAAGTGACTTGTAAAACTTCAGAATTTTTTAATAAATAAACTTAACTGTTTATAGTTTGAAGGCTTGTTGTCATATTTTATTTTATTAGCTTTGGAACTTATTATTTTATTCCTTTTGGAAGCATATTAGTTTCTTTAAATAACTTGAGTCCAAGGTAGTTAGC
This sequence comes from Salvia sclarea, assembly GCA_036873715.1. NCBI lineage: Eukaryota > Viridiplantae > Streptophyta > Magnoliopsida > Lamiales > Lamiaceae > Salvia > Salvia sclarea. Next base: position 3,759,119 of record JAYJMF010000017.1, read on the forward strand.
AAAACTACGCAGCAGGTACTTATGTAGTCTGATTCAGAAGCTCTGTTGTCATGCTAGGGACGGAAATTTTCTGTACAAGGTCTTTTAGGGACTGAAATGTGCTCTGATGCATTCAGTGATGGAAGCCTAGTGATATTCCGCTTGGCACCACAGGTAAAATTCTGTGAACCTCTCTTGTTTTTTGGCACAATTAAGGTTCCTTAATAACATCAGGGTGCAGTTGGTAAATCTTTCTTGTTCTGGAGCATGATTTATTTTCTCAAATAAATTCTGTTTCTCCAAATCATTGCAGGACTATCATCGTTTCCACGTTCCTGTTTCTGGAACTATTGAGAAATTTGTGGAAATACCTGGATGCTTATACACGGTACTCTTGAACCTCTGAGACTTGTCTTGTAACAGTCAATTTGTTTGATTTATCCTCATTTCTGCTCTCTCTCCTCTTCAAGGTTAACCCAATTGCAGTGAACAGCAAGTACTGTAATGTCTTCACTGAGAATAAGCGCGTTGTATCTATAATATCAACCAAAGAATTTGGAAAGGTCTGTCATTGCAAACAGTTTCTGTTACTAATTTCTTTGGAAGACAACATATTGTGAAATCTGTGATTGCTTGAGGATTCACTTATCACTTAGTGTTTCAGCAGTTTTTCCTTGGTTAGGTTTATTGTCTAGTCTTGACTACATTAACGTGCTATTCATGATGGATGATTCTTTGCCAATGTGATAGGAACTCATTTCCATTGCAAATATTATTTTCCATATTTTATTTTGCATGGATATTGATATCCAACATAGTCATTTTTTTACAGTCATGAATAGCTGGTTTTTGCTTATAATTTCCATTATTCATTATTGATTTATAAGACCAATGTTTCCTACAGCAGCATAAAGAAAACTGGCTATAGTAGACCTGAAACTATAATTTTAACTGCAGGTAGCTTTTGTTGCTATTGGAGCAACCATGGTTGGTAGCATTAATTTCACCAAAAAAGAGGGCGACTATGTCACGAAAGGAGACGAGGTTCATGATAGTTGACAACTTAACTAAGTTCTTTTAAATTTATTATCGTGCTGAACTTTATCGAGTAAACTACTGCTAATTCTTTGGTGCAGTTTGGATATTTTTCATTTGGCGGAAGCACAGTCATTTGTGTCTTCGAGAAGGTCAGCACCACAATTTATTCAGATAATGAAATACCTGGGCACTTTTTATGTGCTGAGGTTTCTTATGAATATGCAAATTGTTTATCATTAACCTAATTGTCTCTCTTCTGCTTGTGAGTTGTGACCATATTCATGTAAATTGAGCTGAGCAACAAAATATTAATCCATACATTTATTAGTTCAAATTGCCTGAAGATATGTGCACAAATTTTTTCATATGCCTTCACTTTTGTTAAAGACTGCAGTATGCTGCCCTAAATGCTTAAATTTCTGCAGGATACTATCAAGATTGACAAAGACCTCCTGGAGAACAGTTTGAGACACCTCGAGACGTTGGTTTGTGTGGGAATGCAATTGGGTGTGTCCATTAAGAAATGAGGCTAGAGAGAGGTCGCTTAAGGCGATGAATGTGAAAAGGGATGTCAACCAACCCTATACTATTGCGAATGGTTGATTTGCATGTGTATATTCCGACTGTGGAACCATTCTTTTGGCATTTAGGATCGTCTTATCTGCTAGTTAATATTGTATCTCGTATTTTTATGTGAATATATTTGCAGAAAGTGTGTATTTGAGGAAATATTTCACCTACATAGTCGATATGTGTTGCAGGAGATTCAATACCAAATACTCAAATTGGATTTTTGGCTGAGTGGGCATATATTTTTTGGAGAAAGACATCTTGTTGGTTGAGGAGATCTAGAGGCTCTTCATGCAATGCGTGGCTTTCTGAAGTGCTTGTGTATGGCTGAAAATTATCTTCTCCTACAATAAGTGCAAGAAACAAAAGTAAGTTTCTAAACGATTATAACCTATAGTATTTTGACATCTTTTTGCACGATTCGGTTAGACACACCTCAACTGCATCTGGTATGGTTAATAATCACTACTTTTCAAAGATTTTCTACTCTGGATTATTTCTGTAAGTAGCTTATCGTGTGGTCGTGTATCCTCCCGTGTTGTACGGATATGAACTTGGGTTTGCCTTGGATAAAGCCGCCGGTCCCTGCATCCCATCCCTTTCATATTGCTGCCACATTATTTGCTCTTGTACAAGAAAGTTATGCTTCTTCTCCAGCTCCGACATCTGCACATATGGTGGTGGAGGTACAGCAAGGGAGGCGGAAAATGGGTCAGTATTCTCCGAAGTGTTGGCTCCGCCCTCGGCTGATGGTGGTGCCGGCAATGCCAGCATGGCCGGCCGCCCCGCTGACCCTAGAGCAACACTGCTAGCACTCCCGGTAGCTATGAGACCCGAAGAAGCCACTGCTTGAGCCACTGCGCCTTGTTGGTACATACCATCAAGAATCAATGTATCAAACCCTCCGGGAAGTGATACCTTTTGGTTCGACAAATGGCTAGCAGACTGGACTAAGGTCGTCTCCCAATCGCCATCCTTGAAGGCCTCCCACGGTGCCGTTGTACTCTCCGGACCGGGTGTGGATAGAGCGCCATCAAATAGAGCTAATGCTAGTTTATCATCCTGTTCTTGTGTAGTTGGTGCATTTTCTCCTAAGTTCAACAAATCCCCCTCTTCTTGAGTTTTCTTCTCTGCTTGTGGCTCCTCTACCTCCTCATTCTCTTTCTCTTGTACAAAAGTTTCTGGTGGTGGCGGCAATGCCTTGATGTTATTCATATCCTCTTCAGGCTCAGCCTCTTGGATTGGTTCGGGCTCCATGTCCGGGCTTGGGGGGCTCCTGTCGGGGTCCATGGTTGCCCTTTCACGAATGTAATCATCCATCATATCGAGTCTCTTTTGTGAGATCTTCTCAACTTCAGGATACTCGGAGGAGCGCGCAATGCCGACTTTCTTACACCACGTGTAGAATGCGTCCACGTCATCGTATTGCTTAGACACACGAGAGAAGATCTCATGGACTTTCACCATTTCGGGTACATCTAGCTGCATGAACCGTTCGATCAAGATCGCCATAATCTCTGTTATGTCGTAGCATAGCTGAAAGCTCTCTTTCACGACAGGGTAAAGAGCCACATTCACAATCCTGTTCTCCCTTGCAGCACCTGCATTCAAATTCAGTAAAAAAATAAATAAATGAAGTGACCATTTATTATCCTGTTAGGATATTTTCTGTGTATATACCTGTTGGCTTGCATGCCAAAAACCTCTCAAGAAGTTGCATTAGATGATTAATTTTATAAAAGATCTTCTCGATCTTCGTATCGCGGAGAGGTGTAATGGCGTTGCCTGGGTCGGCGCCATTGGGCTCTTCGTGGCATGCATAGCCACCATGGCTCCCTCGGCGGCCCTGCATCCTGAACTCGAGTTGCTCGTCTAAGTAGAGGCCGTAGGTGCGGACGAATGCTGAGTAGTCCCATGAGTTGGAGCGAGCGGAGGCGTCTCTGAAATCGCACATGTTGAGGAGACGAGTGCCCTGCCTAGTCGCGAAGAAGATCTCCTGCTCGTAGGCGGCGTCGCCTTCCGAGAGTACGCGTTGGATGAGCATCAGAGTTTTCAAGGCCACCACCCAATTCCTGGTCCTGCTCAGGCGCCTCGCGATGGTCCTCACGCACGCGTTCACAAACGTCCGCGAGTAGGTGGTGATGTTCAAGATCTCACGGACATAGCGCTCGTCGGGAGGGTACTCCTCGTGGCGAGTGGCCTTCACGATGGCGACGTCGAGGTCGGCGAGGGAGGCGCTGCTGCCCACCTTGGCCAGGCCAATGCTGGTCTGGTCTTTCACCGCCCCAATGGCTTTCCTTAGCTTGCTTGGACCCATGTTTCAATCCTATCTTTCTTGATGGATTGCAACTTCTGCCAACCTAAGACAAAACATATAATCTCTTTCCGTTATTTATTCCACCATTTTCTTGTCTTTTTTAAATATATAATGTGCAAGTATAAATTAAAATGAATTTCTAATGAAAAAGTATGTATGTACCTGTGGCTGGCAAATCTAGAACTCTTTGTTTGTGCTCTTTAGATAGTAAGATGGAAATATTTAGGGGAGCAAATCTTTGATGTGTATTTTAAGAGAAGAAAATGTTTCTTCTCTTTGGTATTTTGCTTGTCAATCTCCCCTATGAATTTCAGGTTTTTAGTTGGAAATGATGTTGAAATACTAAAGAATCAAAGATCCTAGCGTGAAATACGGGTGGGCAACGGTCCTTATTTGTTAAGGGGATATATTTTGTGGTAGAAATGCAAATAAAGAGTTACGGCTAAATGAAGATATTAACCGATGATACAATTAGCACTTCTTTTATAAGGGAAAATATTTGGCACTTAAATGAGTTATATCCTATAAGGTGTGTGCCTGCTAGTGTGAGAACGACAGGACGTTAATAGAGGCATTTAAAATCGATTATTCAAATTATTATCAACAAGGAATGTAGCTGATCGATCTGGTTCGTTTTTTAAAACATTAATATTAATTTGATCTATCAAACAACTCAAAGTAGTGGGTTTTCAAGATAAAAGATACATGCTCACAGCGGCGCCTGCTGAACAACGTTGCAGCCCCCGGGGCGGGGGGCGACCTCTCCCATTCGCCAACGTTATTACCTTTTCTTTGTTTCTTTTTAAAATTTTAAAACACAATTTCAACTATAAGTACTCCTTCTTCATTTCATTTCTACATCAATCCTCCAATCTTCTCCATTTCTACACCATTTTATCCACACTTTCAATACAATTTATTTATTTTGAATAGTTTTAATTTAAATTTGTTAAAAACAAAAATTAAAATAAATAAATAAATAAATGTGGAGACCTCCAACATGAAGATCTTCACTGTAGGAAAAATGATCTCTACTTTATTTGATTAAAATATTGTTACTTTTTGGCAGAGATATCCATATTGGAGGTCTTTGCTGCCAATACTCTAATACCACGAGTTGGTCAAATAGTACAAATTTTGCACAATAACCAAGCCAATATGGACTATATATCATTCTAAATAAGTAGGAGTTAAATGTCTTTTTTTATAACCGTGGTGTTGCCACATTAGCAATGAGCACGTTAATTAGTGCTAGATCTAGATCGCAAGTATAAATAGATTTTCTCAACAATTATGAAAGAATATACTTTCTTTTAGATAAGGTAGAAATGATAAAAGAATCAAACCACGTACATTACAAATACAGTGGGCAATATGTATTCACATGCACACTAAGCTACATATATACTATATGCGAGTGATCATAGTCTCGTCGTATTCAATTCATTAGTAATTAAACAAAAGAGTTCACGTGGCCTCTATAGTTGAACGGCCAATGCATGTCACAACACAAATGCTGCTGAAATCCTCTCTTTATCCTATTCCAATCCCACAACAATACCAACAAAAATACAATTTTCTATGCGTGCGTGTGTTTTCTTACACCTAACCGCAGCCTTTTCATCTTATTAATAAAAGTGCATAAATTGCTAAACTATTCATTTCAGTGTGCATGAGTTGGTCCAATGATAGAGTGATTAATGCCCGAACCCAAATGTCTTGAGTTCGAATCCACCGTAATATGAGATCTTGATAGCATTGAATATCTCAATTGTCCACGTCATTACATTTATGCATGCGGATGCCACGCGTAAAACTCGGCTAACAATTGATCTTTCCAAGGCCAAAAATCACTAACACATTAAGATTGTCACTATATAAATTTGAATAATATATGGCATTGATCAAGTTTGGACTAAAACTCTCAATAGGTCAATTTATTGCGCTAAACAAATGTATATGTTGTATTATACTTAAACGTCAATTAAAAGAGGAGCAATGACGCCTAATCTGGCCTTTGGATCCGGTCAACACCCCAATCCTCCCCATCTTAACCATCGCGGCGGCAAAGTCCTTCTCGAACGACGGGCCGAGAAACGGGCTGAAAAGCCCGAAATACGAGTCCACGATGCTTCTCGTGGCCTCGTCTTGATAGAGTGCCGCATCGGTTTGGAGCACAGCCATTCCTCTCCTTATGTTGTCGAGTATTTGGGCGTCGAACACGTTCTCGCTGCCTCGGTCCATCGCCAAACGCACGTTCACGTCCCCGCCTTTCGGGCACGTGGACTCTAGCTCGGGCAGGAACCCCGGGTTTATGGACGGGTCGGACCCGCCGTTGCCCCGAAAGTCGTACAGCCTTTGGTTCATGAAGAAGCACGCCGTCGTGCCGATTGTATGTGCACCTGCAAAACATTACATTCTATTCAGTACAACAAAATGTTCCAGTAGTGACATATTTTTTTAAGAACGTTGTGAGATTTTATGAGTCACTACATAAAAATCGTGACGTCTTGTGATGATCAAATTTAGCAACATGTCGGTCATGGTTTTGGCCGAAAGTCATCGCAGACACGCAGGTTTTTGAATTGCTCCGTAAAATTAGAATTTGAGTAAAGTTCGGCAATATATTTACAGACTATTTAGCCTTTTAGATATAACAAAAATATATAGATGTATGTGCAGGTGTAACTAAATCTTGTTAAACCTTAACATATACTCCCTCCATCTACCAAATTCGTACAGTTGCTTCAGTAGTACAAGTTATAAATTGTACCATTAAATGTGAAGTTGGTGGAGAAGGGGACCCACACAATACGCAATGAGGGTTTTCGGACGGTCCAAAGAATAAATAAATACATGAATTTGATAAACGGATGTAGTAATAAAAATTATGACACTTTTCCATGGTGTCGCTAAAAATTATGTCACCACTAGACAATTTCTTACCGTGAAGTTTTTTGGACGTATGCATGAGATGTGACCAAGAAATAAATATTAAGACATTTGACATGTATTATTAGTAACCCTATTTTTGGGGAATATCGCCCATTAAAAGAAAGTAAAGATATGAAATAGGTTACATAACATACCACTAAGAACAACAAGATCCTTCTCAGTAAGGCCTTTTGCTAAAAACTTAGATTTGAGTATGTCAATGGAATCTCCAACATCAGGCAAATTAGCCGCCAACGTCACATTCGAAACCAAACCATCTCTTCTCCCCGTCTCAACATCGTACCACGGCCCTTGTGCCTGAAAATATTTATAAAAAATAAAAAAATCAACAAAACTAAAAACCATCAAGGTTTAAATATATATCGAATGAGTGAATTACAAAGAAAACAGCATCTCTGGCAGCCAACGCCACAATGTCGGCACAAGAAACGAGGCCGGGGCAGGCGGCCTCGAGCTGCGCCTTGGCCCTCTCCACAACGTCGAAGCCTCGGACGCCCTGATGCCCAAACGCCCGCTTCTCGTCGGCTGGGATACCTGCCGCAGGATAGAAGAAGGGGAAATAAATCCTGATGACTTTTCATTGATCAAAATCCAACTCCTAAAATATGTAATAAAAACTCCTATTTATAATACTAATTACCTCGAAAGAAAGTAAATAATAAAATCAAATCAAATACTATCTAATCGTTATTTCCAATTTTATCTCCATCAATACCTCTGTCGATGAGAATGGAGGCGTCGCATCCCTCGACGAAGCAGTCGTGGAAGTGAAGCCGGAGCAGCACGGGGATGTTGTTGGGGTCGGATTCGGCTGCTTCGCGGACCACGCTGCGGACCATGGTCTCGGCGTTGGGGCAGCTCTTCTTATAGAACCCCACACGCACCTTCCCTTCTAACCCACCCATTAAACTAAAACTACTCATTAACACTACTAAAACAACTACTAAATAGCCTCCCATTTTTCTCCTTAATTCCAACTCAATTCACTATAGAATGCAGGCCTCTTTATATGTACAGGGATTACCAAATTCTCTAATTACATTTGAGTCCTCGGGTTTTAATCTACTTCAATTCACCCCTACAACTTTAATTTATTTATTTTAAGAACCTACCCAAACTAAGTGAAAGTGTGACGATTATGATTAAGTTCTAATTAAATGATAATTGAAGTAATCAACTAGTACAGAAAAGTTGAGGCTTGCATGGATTTATTACATTATTATTCCAAAATAAATTATAGGTTACGAGCAATAACTTTCTAGCGTAAACATAATTGTTTATTGCTTTGCCACGATGCGCAAAGGATATATATTTGGGATGTTCTACTGTAATTGTCTTAACAAAACAATAAAAAGATGTACATAGAAATTATGGACCAAATGGTACAGATAGAAACAGAAATACACATCACAATATTTATGGGAAAAAAATTTAAGGCGTTGAGAATTTGAAGCATTAATTAGTAATTATTGCACATAAGTCAAAAAGATAGGACTGAGAAACGTTGTCAGAAATTAAATTGGCAGCACTATAGTGGAAAATTGCAAAGTGTCGAACTGAGTTTATGTTTTGTCTCCTTATAGTAGAATTCCTATGTTGTCTACATTTATTATATTTGAAATGTACGACTTCTACACGTCTCTCTTGCTCTCTCGGTTTTTTTTTTTTTTTTTTTCAGGATCGGCAAAATTTTGCGACTGGTTAATATTTTAATTTTTAATTCTGTTTCTGGTTTAAGAGTTCTTGCATAATTAAGAGGCTGCATTTATCATTGTTTAAATTTTAATTATAATTGATAAATTTCAATTGAAGATTACTCCCTCCCATTTTTAATAATTGACATTTTGAGGTTTTACATTATAATTAAAATTACTGTTGTTCTGATTTTTTTTTACATCCATATCTTTGTTAATTAATGTAGGTAATTAATGTGTACACTCTAGAAATTCTTCATATTCTTCACATTATTGTATGCACTCTAAAATTGGAGTAATTTTATTTTCTTGAAAATTGTCTTGTACATTGTATTTCCACACCAGTATAATGATAGTCAAAGAATCATTAATTATTAAATGAGGTTAATTCAGGTATAATTTTATTTTATTAATAAGTGTGCCCAAGTTTAGGATGTCAATTAAAAAAAATGGGAGGGAGTATATAACAAATTCTAATTGATATTACTCCCTCCGTCCCACCGAAGATGATGCATTTCTTTTGGGCACAGAATTTAAGGAGAGTTGAAAAGTAGTGTAAAGTGATAATATGAATATATATTATATAAAGTTGTGAGAGTAATAAAGTGTCCCAAAAAAGAAACGTAACATCTTCGTTGGGACGGCCCAAAAAAGAATACGTATCATCTTCAGTGGGACGGAGGGAGTATTAGCTATTCATTAATTAGACCGCATTCTCTGTACTTACTGAAATTACGTGCTGTTATTTAATTTGTTGCATACCATTTGTCACGCACAAATGATGCTCAACACCTAAAGTAGTATTTAATCTCATTCTCCTATTCTCTTGTATCATATCATGAGACTTGCTATATATGTACAATATCAGCAATGCACATTCAAAATATATTGCAAGTATTAGATGAGGAGACAATACAGTATGATTTGCAATTCAAAATCAGCCCTCAAGCAATCCCAAATTTAAAATGAAAAAGAAGAAGAAACAAAGCAAGGTATCACAGTACTTTTGTCTACATTGATCAACAACAACAATCATGCAAAGCACACATAGAATTTCCATACCTATACATAAATGCTTCTAATATATGAATAAACCACAACGATGTGAATGGACAGAGAAAAGGCACTTGAAAAGAAAGCAAAAGGTGTTCATATGGTTCCATGACTTGAATGTCTTAAGATGTATTCAGGCCTCAAGGTTTCAGCAATGAGAACGGAAAGGAAATACATCAAGCTGAATCACAAAATGTTGTCACTATTCTCCTTGCTTTAATCCAATAATGAAAGAATGTTAATGACAACCTAAATGTGTCAATGACCAAGACTAATCATGTTTAATACATGAAACTAACAATAGATAAATAAGCCAAGAAATACCACCTACTGCAGTAGAATGGTTACCTTCTTTCGTTCCCTCGCAGGATTCTCCACGGAGCAAACATGGCTAACAATGTCCGAATACGGGCTAACAAATTTCTCAAGAAACTACCTCTTCTCAATGCTAAACTGAAGCGAGGTCGGGAACTCCACAATACTCGACAGCGTGTAATTCCCAGTGCCAAGCAGAAGCTCTTTTATTCTCCTCATCTTCTCCATCGACACACCAAACGCCAGCGGCGCCTTCCTAAACATAGCCACAATCTCCGAATCCGAAAATCTCAAATTCCGAAAAGCCTCCCACTTTAGCAGCCACGCCTCATTCCCCATCGAGGCGATAGTCGGAACCGCATAAATGAAGCTCTCTGAAGCTGCATTTACCCCCATTTCAATGGCCTTTTCCGCGGCTTTCCTCATCACTTCCGGCTTGAGCAGCAAAAGGGCTCGGGAAGCTAGCCAAGACTATGCGAATACGCTTCATCGGCACACCACAGCTCTTCAAGAATTCGACATTGGGAAGCATCGTTTTCCCCAAATTCGTCGGTAAAACCCTAGGAGCCATCCGTATAACCCTAGCCGCTTTCTCCTCCGATCCCAGCAATTGCGTCAATAGAGCCACGGAAGGGATTATGTTATCGATCAAGCTCAGCTCCAAAATTCCTGGATGGCCGGAAATCATCTTGGAGATGTCGGAGGAGGAGAGGCCGATTCCTTGAAAAAACTTGATTTTAGGTTTAATGCTGATCTTCGAGGCTGACGGAGAGAAGCCGATGTGTCCTTTTCACAACTTTCGCCAACCGATGATCGGGAAAGCCGCTCTCTCTCAGGAATGATAGGATCGAAGCGGCGTTTTCTGGGCTCTTTACTGAGTGAACTCTGGTGCGATTCGAGAAACGAATTTGGGATCAAAATTGTGTTTTTGCACCAAGAGATTGGAAAGTTTAGGGTTGTTGCCGGGTTCGATTTTGGGGGATGTGGATAAAGTTTTGAAGTAGAGAGGGGATTTACAGATATTGTTTGAATTGGGCTTCGAGATCAAATTGGTGAGATTTTTGCACAGAAATGGAATCATCTCCATACGAAATCGCAACTGAAAGTGTAACTAAATTAGGGTTCAGAGAGGAAATCACTTTCCCCCCAAAAAAAAAGAAGCGCCAAAGAAGAAATGTTATTCCTTAGTCCTCAATTCAACATTGAAGAAGACGAACGCTGTCGCCGTAAAAGTTAGCAGCTTCTAATTTTTCGAAATTTAGTGCGCGATCATTTTGGAAATTCAGTTCTTCAAAAACAGTTAATTTGAATTCCAAACTAAAAACAGTTAATTTTAAAAGATAAAGATTTAAGGGCAAAGGTGCAAATACACACTTCAACGTTTTCGTGAAAAGCATATATACCCTAACGTTTGATTTGGAGCAATTTCACCCTCAACGTTTGAAAACCCGGGCAAAATGCCCCTACCTTTTGACGGAA
>JAYJMF010000017.1:3798037-3846972 GCA_036873715.1 Salvia sclarea
CGCCTCGCCTGGGCGGTCGCCACAACGCCCTCGCCCGCCACCCAGCCGCGGTCTCCAGCGCCGATTTTAAAGCGGCGCCCACGGGTGCAGGTCGGCGACCGCGTCCCGACGGGCGCAGCTGCCACCACTCTTATCAATATTGGTAAATAAGGCATATCAATTAATAGAAAATTGATATTAAAATTATGAGGAAATAGCCCAAGTGGGTCGATGCTACTCAATATCCTATTTTTTATACTATAGATAGATGATCCTCATTATAACATATCCTATATTATTCATATAACGTTCCATACAAATATGAATCTCATGTTTTTTATATTGTATCAATAGAATGGATAATGCACGTATTTTTCACAATATATAGATAATTATTACAAATTTGATTAATTAATTATTTTTCACAATATATAGATAATTTTTACAAAATCACAAATAGACTGTTAAGATAGGCTCAAAAAGTTTCCGATCACCCGCATTTTGGGTTGGGCTAACTCACACTCACATGATTTCCAACTTTGTCAATTTGGCCTTAGAAGTCGAGCTAATTCGCTCCAATGAGAATAAATACAGTTTCTAGACAAGACAAGAAAGATTCCATCTCGACATAGTTGGAAAAACAAAAATAAAAAAGTTGGGGTTCCACACGGCAAAATGGAAATAACACTATTTCTTTTTCGAGTTAATTGGAAATGGAAAATTAACGGTCCAAATTTTTGTCGGACCGGCCCAACCCAACATAGATACTTTGACCTGACCAATCCAAAGTCAAAAGGTTAGTGGGCTTTGAACGTGAGTTAGCAGTTGGGCCGTAACAAAGAAGCCCATTAAAGCCCAACAACTCCACAGCATGAAATTATATAAAGAAACCCTTTACAAAACCAGAAAAAAGAAAAAAAGAAAATATCCCTATACTCTCTTTCCCTACCCTCCAAACTCTCCTTCCAAACCCTCCCCCAAATCAAATTCCACCTCCAAAACCCCCACTCCCACCTTCTACTTGGCCACCAATTCGAAAATGGGGAAAGACGAGGACGAAATGCGGGGCGAAATCGAGGAGCGCCTCATCAACGAGGAGTACAAGATTTGGAAGAAGAACACCCCATTCCTCTACGATCTGGTAATCACGCACGCGCTCGAGTGGCCCTCCCTCACCGTCGAGTGGCTGCCCGACCGCCAGGAGCCCGCGGGGAAGGATTACTCCGTGCAGAAGATGATCCTCGGCACGCACACCTCCGAGAATGAGCCCAATTATTTGATGCTGGCGCAGGCGCAGCTGCCGCTCGAGGATGCTGAGAATGACGCCCGCCAGTACGACGACGACCGCTCCGAATTCGGCGGCTTCGGCTGCGCTAATGGCAAGGTACCTCCTTCCCCCCCCCCCCCCCAGTTTGTGCTCCAGAAGTTGGACCTGTGTTAGTGGACAATTGTTTTTTGTTAAGTCCAATTAAGGAGGCGCCTCTGTTTGGATGATGTTCACAAGTTTAAAGATCTCAGCTTGATCGCTGCAGTTGCTCGAGAGAATGAATTAGATTCGTGATTTTTATATAAATTATGCATTTATGAGCTGCATATTAGCAAATGTTTCATACAGGGATGGGGATGGGGGTATTGGCTGTGGGTCCCTCTCCCCGGAACCTTTCTGCAATTAGCTTGCATTAGTTTATATGACATACATAAAGTTACTAGCTTGCATTAGTGGTTTTTCATGGTGCTGCTAATGATTGAATGCTGAAGCAGGATTTAGTAGTTATGTGATAATCGACCCCTTTATGGAAACTAGTTTGCTGTTTGTGTGACAATTTGTCCATGTTCTTTTGTTATTGCCTCTTTCACTCTTGAAATTTCCAAAAGCCTTTTGTTGATTGTGGTACACGACATGTAATTCCGTGCAGGTGCAAATTATCCAGCAAATCAATCATGATGGGGAGGTGAATCGTGCTCGTTATATGCCCCAAAACCCGTTTATTATTGCCACTAAGACTGTTAGTGCAGAAGTTTATGTCTTTGATTATAGCAAGCATCCATCCAAGCCTCCCTTGGATGGTGCATGCAACCCTGATTTGAGGCTTAGGGGCCATAGTACCGAAGGATATGGTTTATCATGGAGCCAGTTCAAGCAGGGTCATTTGTTAAGTGGTTCAGATGATGCCCAAATATGTTTATGGGATATAAATGCAACTCCAAAGAATAAGTCTTTAGATGCCATGCAAATTTTTAAGGTAAATAAAAAATCTTTTCACACTTTATTTTGTTTTTCAAAAGTTGTGCTTTCTTGAATGGCATACTTTGTTAACTCGAAGCTAATATTATAATTGATTCAGATTCATGAAGGTGTGGTTGAAGATGTAGCATGGCATCTGAGACATGAATACTTGTTTGGATCCGTTGGAGACGATCAGTATTTGCATATATGGGATCTCCGTAACCCATTAATGAGCAAGCCTGTACAATCTGTAGTTGCTCATCAAAGTGAGGTAGGCGGCATGTTTTTGTAGTGTTTAACTGGCTAAAAGACTTACCATTTTTTACATGAAAACGTTGATCTTTTGGATGCTCACACTTTACAGGCATCAGATTATTTTTCCTTAAAAGAAGTGGCTTTATGTGATTTTGGACTATCTAAAAGGAAAATATATCTTTCTTGTCTAGGTGTGTAGTTAGAGAGAAACTGTTTGCTACAATTTGCAAGTTCAAGATTGCAATCTATGATTTAGTTAGTACTTAGTAGATACAAATACTAGAAGAATTGTCATTTCATTTTATTGTATTTCCTCTTCTAGATTATTCTTCAACTAAAAATTCATCTTAGGACGCACTTCACAAATTTACTTGGTTCACTTAAATGAATGGAATTGTAAGAAAAAGATATTCTATTCTTTTTGGGTTAGTTGCTAAAAAGTTCTTTTATCTCTAACCGGTTATGGTTTTATACATGCTTTGCGAATTTCTTCAATAAGTTTGTAGCAAATTAGGTACTGCAAAATTTTCCAGTAACTTAGTGAATTTGATTAAGATATACTATGGTGGAAACAAATCAAGGCAAGTTATTTTCCAGTTGTTAGAAAATTTTGGGCATGCTACAAATTGGATTATTCTATACTGCCATTTGAACATGTTATTTCTGATGCACTTTCTAGGTAAACTGTTTAGCTTTCAATCCGTTTAATGAGTGGGTTTTAGCAACCGGATCTACTGACAAGACTGTTAAATTATTCGATATGAGAAAGCTTTCTACTGCCCTCCACACCTTTGATTGCCACAAGTAAGCAGCTCTTGCCTTTTGTACATAAGGGATTGTTGTGTACCCTCGTTTATCTCTGTGCTTGCAGAGATATCATAAGGGATTTTGGTGGACCTATCTCATTTAATTGAATCTTCTTCAACTGTAACAACAGGGAGGAGGTTTTCCAGGTTGGATGGAATCCAAAAAACGAAACCATCTTAGCTTCTTGTTGTCTTGGTAGGAGATTAATGGTCTGGGATCTTAGCAGGTAACTTCTCCGGCCTGCTTGAAATGACAAACAATTTCATGTTTCTTTTGTTCCTTATTTTGAAACGGTAATGCTTCAAGATTGACCTGTTACAGTTAGAGTTTGTCGTTATATTTTGGTTTCACAAGCCTTTATCTTATTTTTCTTCACAATAAGCGTCAATCCCAGGAACCTTTTTGGTTTCAAGATCTTCGACTACGTGCTTAAGTCTATACCTTAGATGTCATTTACCTTTCATCCCTGCCATCACAAGACCATAGACAATAGTTTATTGACAAAAGTGAGAGATAAGGTATTCATACGTCTGTGTCTTTGCGTGATAGGATTGACGAAGAACAAACGCCAGAGGATGCGGAGGATGGGCCGCCAGAGTTGTTATTTATTCACGGTGGTCATACAAGCAAGATATCCGACTTCTCATGGAACCCGTGTGAGGATTGGGTTGTTGCTAGTGTGGCCGAAGATAACATACTACAAATTTGGCAGATGGCAGAGAACATCTACCACGACGAAGACGATCTTCCCGGAGACGACTCCACCAAGGCTCCCTAGCTATCATGGGACCAGAATATGCTTGAAGGTGGGGAAATCATGCCATGTACTATGTTGTGGTAATTAACTCTCTCTCTCTCTCTCTCCCCCCCTTTTTTCTCTTATTCTTCTTTCCTGATGTATCATTAACTTTGAGTACTTTAGTTACTTTTAAATACTAAACTAATTTTGCATCATGCTGAATGTTGATTTGTCTGTAGTAATATAATTATTCGTAAAGGATGAAGCTCATGAGCCTATAGTTAGTGTGTTTGTTGCCAAAAGCTATTGAATGATTTATCAATTCGAAAAGGAAAAAATTAAAAATAAAATCTAGATATAGTACTTGATTGATAGACCAAATCATGGTTCAACTCGCAATTATTTTGAAGTTGTGTTATGAGATATCCACCCTTTGTGTATGGAGTATAATCATTCCTCTATATTAATTGTTAATATAGAATTCTATTTGATTTTTAAAGTTTTAAAAATCAAAATATACAATACAAATTTGAAAGGATCTGGTTCTCATATTTTCCATACATCGAATCTAGTATGCGTGGTAATAAGAGAGACAACAAAAGTCAATTCTCTCATTGTATTTTGAAGTTGTGTTATGAGATATCACCCTTTGATTTGCAATATAAGAAGATTACACTCAATATATGACTTTTACACGATAAAATTGATACCTCGTCTTTTCTAGCCTGCACGTTACTAAGTTGACATGTCAAATAATTGAAAAAGATGTTTAATTTCCACAAACATCAATTAAGCACAACGGAGGGGTGGTCCAAAGGTTGGAATAAATATTCCGAATAAAGGCATAGCATATGCTCGTGCTTTTAAATATAACCTAATAAATGACAATTTATAAATGCCTACTAAATTAGTTAATAGTAATTTTTTCTACTAATCTAACCTGGGTCAAATTTTCGGTGCTGGGTTGTTGATATAACTTAGATTTGAAAAGAAATAGTAGTAATAGTTAATCAATTGGGTATATTTTGTAAATAGTTATATTGTTGGATTATGATTATATTAGTGTATTTGAAATCATCAGTTTCATTCACCTACTCACCATTGATACACATTAAGCTACCTACTAATACTATTGATGAACAATGCCACAACAAGCTAATCAACCATATACAACTTCAATTAATACGATCAAAGTCACCGATTATAAAAATAATAAAATTTAGTATACATTTAAAAACAATTCTCAATTCTATTTATAATAGTATTTTTTTTTAATAAATAGTCATTTATTGAATAATATTTTAAAACAATATGTTAGAATATTATATTTGTTTAATGAAAAAAATAGACGGAAAAGAGGAGAAGAAACGTGAAATTGTTTAAGGACATCTACTACAGTAGTATAAAAATAAAAAGTGTATAAGTGTCACGTCTACGCCTCCCTATATATTGAAATACTATAATAAAATAAGTAAAAGTGCTTTCGTCAGTTACGCCATCCCACTCTCAAGCTAGAAACGTGCTCAACAATTTCTCATCAAATTTAATTAATATGAAGCGCGTGCACGAGCCTTCTCTCCGAGCGCGTGTAACCGCCAAGCCCCATTTATTTGAGTAGTGGGGAGAGTAGCGTAGAAATGACTCGAGGAATCTCCCCGCACCTTCTCTCTCTCTCTCCCCTTTGCTTGAGCTAAGCGTTTCCAACTTCCAAACAAGGCCTTTTACTTCTAAGCCATTCGTAGCTAAGGCTTCGTTTGTTTTGTGTGAAACACATAAATACTCACTAAAAATATTCGACCTTATAATTTACAATTTCCAACGAAATGTTTAACAATTAAATTCGATGAGGATTTTTACATCTAACAAAATCTCCATGGGTTTTCAAATGATGGTAATATTCATGCTTTTACCTTTTATTTTATTAGAAGTTTCATTTTGATGTACATTACATGTTACACAAATATAATAAAATCATTGAGAAATGCTATTATTAATCTGATAAATAAAATGAGGCATTTAATTACTCAATCCTAACCCGCCGTCACGTAAAAATATGTCCTTTTCTTAATGGATTTTAATAAACCAGTGATATGTGTATTGTGAGTAGAGAAAAAATCTCATTTTAAAAATATTGTTACACAGAATAATTGTAAATAAATTTTGATATTTAAGATATTATTATAATAATTTATGATGGGATAATGTGAAGAAAGAAAAAAGAATTATACATATTTAATGAGAATGGAGAAAACGAAAAGTTTGCATATTTTATGGGGTGGATGGATTATGATTTTATACCTCCACAATTAAATTACCGAAATTATTACATAATATAGTACTGTTGAACCGATCTTATTTGTTCCACGTTAACATTTTTTAATGTTTTTTTCAGAACCAAAAATATTAATATTAATAAATTAGAAGTTGGGATTCAGTTACTTTGGTCACAGCCACAGGCACAACCACCCATTTCTTGTTCAAGTTAGCCAAACAGAGCCTTATGCATAAATGTTTCAGCCCATTTCTGTAATTACTTGTTTCGGCGCTTCACATTTTCTTTTAGCAGTAATTGGAAATTTTGAGAAATGCCCGCTCTCTGATTTCCCCTCGATCTCTCCGATACCCATTTTTATCCACTCCACTTTCTCTCTCTTTAAGCCCTAATCACTTTTTCTATCTTCTATTTTCTCCCAAAATTCCAATAATCCACCAAATACCAGCAAATTCTTCGGTGAGCATTTCATGACGATTTATCAATTTTTGGATTTGCAGCGTAATTTTCCCTCTAGGCATGATTAACTGGGGAATCTGAGATGTTAATTAATGGTTAAATCCGCGAGGCGCATGTGCTTTGGTACCTTTACGATTTAACTGATTAAATATTCATTTTTGCTGATTTTCTGGATTAATTTATAGGAATTGTCTAGTAATTTATTCATGGGCGATCCATTTTTCGATCGATTGAGTTGAGCTGCTGTGAAATTGGGTGGTTGTTTTATTCAATAGCCTTATCTGTCGCCTCGCGTGATTCTGCGCTTGTGGCACGTTGTTTCGTGTTTTAGGTGTCTACTTAGCATGTTATCCGTATCTCTCTTTCATAAAATAACGTCACCGTGTATGTATATATGTATGTATATGTGCATCTGAATCTTGATTGATGTAGTGATACTTTATTTTCTAAAGGTCGAATTTTGTTTTTGCGCGTATATAAATATAGTGGATGTGTGCATTTTGGTCTCCGCCAATAATTCTTCAACTAGGATCCAGATTTGCTTTGTGGATAACGAGGTAAGTTTGTTCTTCTTTTTCTGTGGCTGAATTCTGTCATAGAATTTTGTGCAACATTCTGCTTGATCCTTTACTTACTGGTTTATCAGCTGAAGATTGTATTAGTAATTATGTTTCCGAAGTGTTGGGCTCAAATGTTGTTCTAATAGAAATGTGAATTTTCCGAAAGTGTAAGATCTGGTAGGATGAAATTGGATCCTGAATTTTCAATATTGTGCATATTCTGTTTATGAGAGTATGATGATCTATTTTTTGAAAAGTTTTGGTTTTCTAGTTTTAATTATGTTTGCTAAAAATGAACAGAAATCAGTGTTGGTGGTAGTAGCATTCCTTCTTTAAGATAATGCATTTACAAGATATGCTTTTGTGACCTTCAAATTTTGATCCATTAGTCATGTATAGGCTGATCAAGTTAGAGACGGTTATCGGAAAGATATCTTATTTCAATACTTCTTTTACATGCATGCAGTTTCTATAAATTATTTTGCAAATTGAAGTTGAGTTGGACGTTATGGGAAATTCCGAGAATTTGTCTTTTACTTGTTTTGATTTGCGTTTATCTTTGTTTGGAGGGTGCTGATGGGGATGTACCTAATACAACTTAGACACTTCGTAGATTCATGTTGGGGAGTTAGGAGATAGAAGTTAATGTGGACTAATCAAAATATCATACTCTCTTCTTGTCACATAATTTACATTTAGCTTCAAGTATCCCGGACCCTGATGTAGTGATGTCCCGTTTATCTTCTCCACTTATGAAGAATTTTGAAAGAACCTCCTCTTTTAACCTTTTACCTTCTACGTGGACTTTATCTTCTCCAATTAATGATGCTTTTATCAATCTATTGGTTGGTACAACTTTACCAGATCTTATATTATACATTTGATTCTTAGTGGTTGCATTTTGTTCCTATGTTATTTTAATTCCCCCTGCTTGCTCCATCATGATTAATATGCAACTTGACTTCTGTTGTATCTGGGTCTTTTTCCCATCTACGGAGGTCCTCTGTTTGCATATTTTGGTCATCATATTGGAATTAATAACACTAAATATAGTACATTTAATTAATTAGTGGAAGATGCGGGATTATGTTTCATTGATTAAGCTGTGATTTTTAAATTTTGATAAAGACTTTGGTTGTTGGGTATATTTGCTTTCTGTATCTGCTTACTTGTAAGCTCAAATTTTAATGAAGTGAGAAAAGTAAAATACTATAAAGCGCTAACTTTTAACTATATCCATGTATTTTGAGTTGGTTATCTATTTATGGTTATACAATGTACAGCACTTGCTAATTGCTATACTGCCAATATTTCATCCTCAGCTGCTTTTTTCTTAATAATGGCTGTTTATGATAAATGTACGCGTTTGTCAAGATTCTATGTTGTGTGGGTGTTGTTCAGGAAATGGCAAAAGGTACAAGAGGTCGACGCAGGATTGCTTCACGGCAATGCAGGCCAACACCATACCCCCTGCCATCTTACAAAGAAAAGGACGACACTTGCTCCAAGGCAATAAAAAAGGACTGGGAAGATGCCACGTGCTCAGTGTGCATGGAGTGTCCTCACAATGCTGTTCTTCTCTTGTGTTCCTCACATGACAAAGGGTGCCGTCCTTACATGTGTGGGACCAGTTTCCGCTATTCGAACTGCCTTGACCAATACAAGAAGGCCTATGCGAAAGCAACGGCATCTGACAACCATCCGGTTCCCGAATCACTTGATAGTCAAGTTACCAATCCATTTTCTGCTCAGCCTGCAGACAATGGTGATGCTGCAGAACTTGCATGTCCTCTCTGCAGGGGGCAGGTGAAGGGCTGGACCGTCGTGGAGCCCGCGAGAGAGCAACTGAATGCCAAGAAACGGAGCTGCATGCAGGAAAATTGTACATTTATGGGAACATTCAAAGAGCTGCGGAAACATGTGAGGGCGGACCACCCTTCTGCTAAGCCAAGAGAGGTGGACCCCACTCTTGAGCAGAAGTGGAGGAGGATGGAGCGTGAGCGAGAGAGGGAAGATGTGATGAGTACCATACGATCATCAATGCCGGGGGCGGTGTTCTTTGGTGATTATGTGATTGAAGGAGGTCATTACGAGTTTGATTCAGATGAAGAGGAGGGTTTCGATATGAATGCCATGGAGCGGAATGAGGGCATGGAAGTTGGCGTTAATAGGAATTTGATGTCTATGTTTCTCTTTCTGCAGGCCTTTGGCTCTGCAGGCAATGTGGGATCAAATAGAGGTACTAGACGACAAGAGCGAGACTCCAACACCAACGGTGCACTCGATAGAGGTTCTATGCGATTGCACCGTGATAGCACAATAGATGATTTAGAGTTTTCTGATCAAGATAGTGAAAATGACGATGATATCGGAAATGAAAATGATGGGAATGGGGGTACGTCTCTGGTTGGCCGTCTACATCGCCAAGGTCGAGTCATTTTGGGGCGTGCCGGAAGGAGGAGAAGGAATAGAGAGGTGAATCAAGGGATGAGATAGTTACCATTGGTTTGGGAAGGTGCGAACATAAAAAAGTTATAGTTCATCATCACGGGTAGGAAATGCTTAGCTGTAACTTTTTAACATTTGCATGCACATTTGCTATTCCATCATCCATTGATTCATGAGTTGTAAGATACTATTATAGGATAGCTCAGGAATATGGATAAAAAACACTTGTTTCATGTAATTTACTTTGTAATTCCTGATTAATTTGTTTATGATGTTAATTATTCACTCACTCACTCACTCGTGAGTATTTACGTAAAAGAAAGAATGTAACTTCCACATGTCCAGATCATTTTGTTGATTGTTTGTATCAGCTTTGTTTGCTTCAATGGGCAAATTGGAGTTTTTTGTTTTGCCACATTGCTATTTATTGTCTTTTTATGGGCACCAGTTAACACGTGTATGTAGAAGTAGGAAGTGAATCATATACAAACATTTTCTAATAATATAACTAGAAATCAATCTGAACCATTGATATTCTTGTCATCCATAGTTATCGTGGAAAGAAACATTACATTAATTCACATTTAGAAAAAGTACCTAAAAGGTAATTGTTTGTATTATATGAAAAGTATCAGAAAACATAAAGTTAGTGTACGAATCATGCTTATACCATAGATCACGAAAGATAAAATTAAATCCAAATTTAGTGAGTTAATTGTTTCAGTCTAATTATTTAGAGTCCAGATTATTTGTCTTCTTTAATTTTCCATTTCAGAAATAGAGATGCCTTTGGTTAAACATGAAAAGAGGAGCAGAAGATGATTTTATAACCAATATTAGTATTTTCTATAAGCCTTTTCTTTTTATTATCCCTGTGGGAACACCATAACAAACTGGTGATGCTCCAATGAGAAAACCAAGAGTGCAAGCATCTCGAGCTTGAGCCATAAATGAAGCAATCCTTGGTCTATGAATACATTTTGTGGGCTTACATCGAGTACATTTAGACGAGGTCGCTGACCGCTCTCTTAACCATGCATCGAGCATTGCCTTCCCAAACCTGTCGATGTCTTTATCCGTAACCTCCCACAGATTAGCTACTATAACGGGAGAGCCTGCCAGTATATACGAGAGGGGTGCCCCTTGAGGCATATACGATCCTTTCAGATAAAGGGAACCGCTGCTGCATCCCAGAAGTAGAGTAGCAGCACAGCCATCCAATTTCTGAATCTCGTGCCCCGGTATATATTGTGTACCTAAAAAGGCCATGATCAAAATCGTACACGAGGAAAGATTTACAGATTTGAGAGTTGCTACGGAGGTAGCTATGGAAATAAAGATAACGTTCGTTTTCTTGGACATACCACTTCCATGGCCGAAATAGATGAAAAGGTCGTGGTCTTTCAAGGCAAGAGAGAGTTCCTCAACTGTGGGCACAGTTCCAATTTTTCCCTGTATATAGCAAGTTTGTTAAGAATTATGTTGATGTCTGAAACATATTTATGTACATATTCTATCTATGTGAAAGAATAAGGAATGTTAGAATTCAACAACTCATTTACGAGAACTTTGAAGAGCAAGTTACCTCTATTATATCTTGATTTTTGAACCAATCCTCAAATTCAACCTGTGTTCTGCTAAGATCACCATCTGGGTTCAACAAGTAATATGAATCCAGGGGGTCTATTAGAGGAAAGACTGGAAGACATGTCTCAAATCGTTTTTGGTTTTCGCAGTGCCTGTCAAGTGTTGCAAAAATGCTACCAATTGAAGGCATTCGGTAAACTTCCTGACTTCTCAGTATTGGTAGATTCTCCCATGGAAGCATCTGCAGATAAATGTCAATACTTACCTTTGTCAGATGGAAACATTATGGATGGGAGCTCCAAGGTTTTAGAGAGTCCAATAAGCGAACAGAAAGCATAAGTAAACAAATATTGAAAAACGAAGCATTTATAAGAAAGGGGAGTAGTAATCATCAATTTGGAACTCAAGATGATACAGCCCTTTGAAAAAGCTAAGACGTATGAAACTGATAAACCAAGGACGCACCTGCACCTCATTATCCAAAACCAAGATTATTGGCTTTCCATTGATGCACTCAACCTGGTCTACATTATCGGACATTTCGAGCATTCTACTGAACAATAACTGCATCATATCTTCAAATTGACTAGATGATCCAGAAGTTGCCTCGGACCTCAGACCAACGTAGCATTTTTTTGATAAAGTAAGGTGCAAAAGATCCATCTCATTTTTGGAAAGCCTCTTCTGTACAGACTTTAGATCGTTGCAGCTTGGCCAAATCCCCAAAAGCAAATGTTTCCAAGTACCCAGCCATAAGTCTTCCACATCTCTGATGCACAGGAATTTTGGAGTGTTATTTAAAAGTAGCGGTTTACTAAGGGTAAAACATGATTATGTTATCTGTGTAATAATCCAATAGCACTTATTTATAAGTTAAAACATTGTTTTGCGGTAAAGAAATATTTTCTTAGTGATAGAGAGAGGATGGATTTTTCATGAAACAATATAAAGAAATGAAAAAATGGAAGACGAATAAGACTGAAGATTTGGATGCTATGTGTTGAAAACTGGAACTCACTGCAAAAATTTGGATAGGCATTCATCAAGTCTGTTCCTCTGCGTCCACCACAGAGATGTGTTTTCTCTAATATATTTCAGGAAATACTCTGATGACGAATAGTAATTTCCTTCCAATACATGTCTAAATACTGGGGCTATGTCATCAATCACAGAGGAGACCCAAGGACATTGCCACTGCTTTACAAAATCTTTGCAGTTGAAGACAACTGAGCTGGAACTGGCATCATCATCTGAAGCTTCTTCTGAAATAATGAAATAGGATAAGCTCAACACAAGAATAAAGATGGCTGTAAATGTCTTACAGGAGACTTCATCTTTGCAGTATCTTCTAAATTAAAATACCTGTCAAAATT
This sequence comes from Salvia sclarea, assembly GCA_036873715.1. Lineage (NCBI taxonomy): Eukaryota > Viridiplantae > Streptophyta > Magnoliopsida > Lamiales > Lamiaceae > Salvia > Salvia sclarea. The sequence goes on from JAYJMF010000017.1 coordinate 3,810,744, forward strand.
TCATGCACGGGAAGAAGTACAACATGTTGGTCATCTGAACTCAAATGGGATAACAGAATCCATGCTTGAACTTTAGGAGAGCAATGCAGGAGTTCTTTAAGCAAACTAGCATCAGCACCTGCAACCAAGCTAATGCAGATGACTGGAGTTGATGGCAGGCCCTGAAAAAATTTTAACACAAATTCTTCCAGGTCCTCACAAGACTCAGGTGCAGGCCTGGAAATGGTATCCAGTTAAAGAAGCAAATATACTAAGTATTGTAAAGCTGAAGATTCTCCATGTCTTAAATAACCACCTGAGGGAATGAGGTAAATCGAGAATGGGTAAAACAGAGTCTGGAAGAGAGGACTCCTGATCACCAGTCAAAAAAGAAACTACTGAGCAAGGCATTGTTAATCAATACAAACATGTCCAGGACTTTATTTGTATTATCCTAATCAAGTCAAGATATTAAGATACATGACACAAAAAAAGACAGGCAAAATGTTAAGAAATGTGACTATTAAAGACTTGAATCTAGAACCATTATCTGGCAAATGCAGGAATATTGAAAGCCAAAATGGACAATCACATTAGTATACAGACAAAGAACTGAAAAAGAATCATGAAGAACAGTCATGTTCTACTATTACAGCCTAGCCTTCTTTACAGGATACATACAGCACGGATTACTCCTTTTAGACACTATAAAGTGCTTAACTATTACGGATATTTACAGTGTGCATCTAGGATCTTAACTATAACGGATATTTACAGTGCGCATCTAGGATTTTATTTCATTTTCTAAATTTGAAACTAGGAAATCAGATTAATTACAAAAAAATACAAGTTACAAAGGGGTAGGCGATGAGGAATCCCAAATGACATGTAGAAAGCTAACTAAATGACATTGCTCCGATCAATAACAGTATCAAGAACAGTGAAAGCTTTGAAACCTTTGTGGCTTGGAATCCACCAGGCAAACCTTAATTTAATTCTCTCCAGACATTATCAATGGATTCCTACAGAATCAAAAATCCCCTCAAGTCTTTCTAACAAGATAGACCAACACAACATCAAGATAATTATTCCCCCGAGCACTCCAACCTTTTTGCTAGGGAATATCCAAGGTTTATGAACAAATCAATAGCATATGTGGTTTAAACAATACCAGCCCTGTGAACACACATAAATCATAACAAACAAATACATATTCCAAAAACCTGCTCTATTAGAAGACAAGATCGCGTACCTCAGAATCTTTAGCACTTTGACTTTGTTTCTTCTGCATTATTCCAGATAAGAATTGCTGGTTAAGTTGAATTCCAAGTGAAGCTTGATGGAAGAATGAAGCCCACAGACAACCTTGCTCATTTGATGATAAAGCAAATTGCTCCAATGAAGTTGAAAGCACATATATGGCTGCAAGCAACCTGGAGACCTGTAACGCAGATTACTGTAACAGGTGAGGTGAATCCTAGAAGATTACTGTAACAGTGAATGGAAAACAAAAAACTGCAATGACTTACTTTTTGGAGAAGTAGAGGAACATCACGACATAGTATAAAGGACACCTTCAGCAAGGAAAGCACCCTTACTGTCCCAATACTCGAAAGCTCACAGCAGAAGTTTCTGTTTGATGAGGGAATGCTGAAACAGTCAAACCAAAGAGCACAAGAAGCCAAAAAGTTTCATTTTTCAGATGTAAAAAGTAAAAACGGTCCTGAATTAAATTTAGGACAAGTTACCATTTCAAATTAAAAACTTGCTGGAATTGATCAAAACCAAAGTAACAGATCGGATTGGCATTACAGGTAAAGTGTGTCTATCCTAAGAAGTAAGAACTTATGAAATTGAGAAGAATAAATACCTGGGATCCTGGTGACAATTATTTTTTACAATGAACCAGCAAATAAAGTATAGGAGTGTTGCGCGTTCAACAGCCAATGCATCTCCAGGATAATACTTGCCGACCGACTCAATTAGAAAAGGAAGGGAATCTGAAGAATGCTTCAAACAATCTGAATTTTTACTGAAGAAAACTGATAGACTTTGCGATAGAATTTCATGTGCTTCGTGATCATGGCCAAAAATGCCAGAAAATTTTCCTGCACAATACATGAAATCGAGGAAGAAAGTCAGAGTGAATGTTGCTTTATGAAAAAGAAAAATAAAGAATTGCAGGCAAGACCTGTGGACATAATATAGATTTAATATAGCTTTTCTTTGTAACATGTAGAGCATCCACATATTGAAACACCAAAATTTAATAGAAGGGAACCAATTGTCAAGAGCATCTTGTAGGATGTAAAAGGCAGCAGTCATAGTACAATATTTCTCACTTAAGACAAATAATTTGGCATGTATCTATTGAACCAAGGATTAACTTTACAGTACTTGATATTAGCCATAAGAGTATACATCTATTCAAGGAAATACTGTGCACTTTGGACAAGGCACGGAGTATCTCTGTAAGTAAAGGGACTCCATATTTATTACATCTTCATAACAGACTTCATGATTTAAGCTGCAGGCCGTCCACCAATAAATTGAAGAATAGGCGTTTCATAGTTGCTTCTACATTATGACGCTGACACATTACACACATCTCTACTGCTGCAGTGGTTAGACACTAGGTCTGATTGACTTCTTTATGCTACACCATGTTTGGCTACATTATTTATTTAAACGATGCCAACTTTAGATTACAGACTATTAAAAAATGAGAGCATAGGAACACATTAAAAAGGAGATTATAAAGGATCAGGCCATACCTATGCTTATAAGTAATCTTAAAGAAAGCTTTCTGTGAACAAGCTCCCAGTTCATGCATATGAATACGCTTAAATTACTGCATTTAACAGCTTCAGTGTGAAGACACTGCCAACATTTCATTTTGTTGCAAAGAGATCTGATATCACTTTGAAGATCAGCAGAAAAGTTTTGAGAGTCGACACTTATCAGATTCTCAGTGGCTAAACTAGAAGAGGGACCGGTTTCTTTGCCACTTGGTTCAATCTCATGGGTTTCCACTAAAGAGCGATGGACAGACCGAGTAATCCTACGATTACGGCCACATACTAAGTCCTGTTTCTGAGAAGTGGGATTCACTTCTTTTTTTGTCCTTCTAGATCTTCTTGGTTCAACTTTACTTTCAGATTTATCATTCACGAGAGATTCTTCAGAAGTAGAGTACAAAGTCCCCCAGTCAGAATGATTTAGCTTGTCTAAGGCTAATCTATACAAGCTTTTGGCATTAGACAATGTCTTTGGAGAAGGTGGCTTTTCACTACAGCAAGAATTGCTCAAGAATAGATCCCCAAGTTGTTCATTAATGGATATTTCCCACATCCATAAACATTTCTTGCAGGAGATATTATCAAGGTTGTCTGATAGTTTTTTCTTAGCACTGGACAATTCTTTTTCGGATAGGCTCCAGAGCTTTTGTTTGCGGTATAGCTTTCCTGGTAAGAATATAAGCAGAGTAAGATGCCCGAACAGTCTTCTGTGACATTTTAGATAAGTGAAAGAATACGGGAAATAGTACATTAAAGGACATACCCAACAGACAAGAAAAAGAAATTTCAAACAGTGGCAAACCCTGAAACTGGGACACATTTCTACCCCACTGTAAAAGCATTTCAGCCTCGGATACATTTCCAAGAATCTCTTGAACAAACCCAACCTACACCAAAAGATAATAAACAAAATAATCAATTACACGAAGTGACTACATAAAGAAGCTTCAAATATGATGTATCATTGGATACCTGTAATATGCTTTCGAGATAACAGCTGAGCACATTCCAAGGAGTAAGGACACAGCCTTCATAAACACAAGAACCTTTTGTCACCACAAAGTCATTAACTTTGAAGGTCTGCACAGCGTAGTAACTCTTTTCAATGAGCTCCCCTTTCACATCAAATGTCTCCGCCACTTTCTCCACTGAGTATTCAAATTTTTGTTGTAAGAGTTTACTACGTAAGCGATGGGCCTCTTTTGCATATGCAAGAGCCTATAGTATATTACACACTATTAAAGGAGAATATGTTGCAAAAGATGTGTAGTTCAGCGAAACTAACACATACATCAAGGAGCAAACTGAAAAAATACGGATTTCATGTAATCTACTGTTTGCAACTTCTCATTATCCCACTTGGTTCACAATTATGGAAGTGGCATATGGTCTTAATAACAAAAAAACTAGAATATTTTTCTTTTCTTGTTTTTTTTTCAAGTTCAAAGCTATGACACTGCATATGCAAAACTTTAGATCGTGCCTAGTGTATCCTCAGGCAATCCAAAGCAGGAAGAGGAGCAAATTAAGTTATTGGGAGTAGTTCATCAAACCAAGTATGGAGGACTCTTTATACACCTAATTTTCTCTCAAAAAAATCTAGAATTGATCATAACAAGTTAACAAATCAAAATATAAAAGATAATGGAAAACTGATGCAACTCTACCAGTGGATCAATCAAATGAAGTAGGAAAACAACTTGAAGTATACCTCTTTCACATGCATTCCCCATAAAACTGACATGACCTTTCCATCATTTTGAATAATTACTACACCCCCCCCCCCCCAAACTTGCACTTCAGAAGTTAAAAAAAAAAAATCAAGAATAAATATAAGGAGATGTAGCTAAATTTGAGTTACCTCGATCATTTGTCCACTTGATATCAGTTTTGCAGACAAGTCGTAGTATAGATTTGACGAAAGAAAGATCGAACAACTGGTTATTGGAACCTAAGGAAGGAAATCAAAGGGTATTTTTTTCAAACTCTTATGTACAAATGGATGCTCGTCAATTTAGTTAAGGAGCTTACATTGGAAATAAGATCAGAAGCTGCTTGCTTAATCTCATTGTTGATGTGATGAAAACCAACAACAAGAGGTTTAAGCTCCTCCATACACTTGCTCCAGAATGTGGAAGAGTTACAAAGTTCACTCTGATGCTTAGAGAAAGTCCCAATAAACATATGGTTTACAGGTGAAGCGCAGAGAGCATGACTAAGCCTCTTGTTTTTCCAGAGCTCAGCCAGTGTTTTTGCGAAGTGAATGTTTTTCTTGTTGAACAACTTGATCACGACATCATACATCATGGGGTGAACTTCCAAGTAACCCTGGAGCAGAAAAACATAGAAGAGAGTCACAATACAGCAAACAGATCAAGAACTTCATCTACATGAGCGCATAAACAGATAGAGTAAATTTCACCTTTATCGATAGCAAATCAATGAGTTGATACCATAAATACAGCATGTCATCGTATTGCACATCTTCATGGCCATGATCTGGGTGCAGGCAGAGATTCAATGCATCATGAATGTCATCAAGAAAACCACTGTCAAACCAAAGGCAGTAAAACATCAACAATAAGACAATATTTCCCAATCATCGACTAGTATAACATAGCAGTAGGTATTTGTTTGATATATTAGACTAGCCTTCCAGGTAATAAAACCATTGATCTCGGTGCTGCCTCCTGGGTATAAAGTGCACGTAAAAGGTAAGCATGTATAAGGAGATGATCAGCCTGAGAACTGCAGCTTCTTCTTGAGCCATATGTTAACTTCTGTAATTGAAAAAGTTCTAGTCAACAAGTTAACATCATAAGGAATCAAACAGACAACGAACAACAAATTTGCAGGCATATAACTTACCAATGTTGAAACTGCATCTGATAGACACTGAATGCACTCATCCAATCGTTCTAATCCTAGATCTCTTAGTGATTTTGCCTTCTGTAGAAGAACTCTGCATTTGTTCATAATACTATCCTTTGTAACATAAATCTCTTCTAATAGGACATTGATTACTTTCAGTTTCATACTGAGACTGTATCTTGGATTCAAGTAGCTCCTTTCATCATACGCAGAAAGCTCCTATAAATTTCACGAAAGAGATTTCAATAGAAGAGGAAGATTCAAGGTACATATAAGTAACACTGCATAAAGACTAGCATGTGTAATTCTGGTGGTAGGGAGGGTAGAGAGAAACCTCTTCCAATACTTTTCCAAGTGCCCTTTTAGATATTCCTTTAGAAGAAGAAAGCAATGAATACAGCATTACTTCATGCTCTGTGTCGTCCGACAGTTTATATTGTATCTGGGAATCATATCAAAATCAGATCAAGCTGTCTTCTAAATAATGACAAAGCAGGTAATGGACAGTAAAATCTTACCTTTACCCACTCCTTTATCAAAGACGCAGGAGTTGGTAGTGTTGCAATCAAGTTTTCTGAACCTGACCAGCATATTATGCTTTCTCTTATGATCCCATTCACCTTCAAATCACCTTCTTGATTAAGTTGCAGAAGAAAAGCAACTTTATCAGATGCCTCCATGACAAAATCTGCAATAGATTTTTCCGACATGTCATCTTGAGACACGTGTGATTTGGTCATCTCTATTTTACAAAGATCTACAACATAATTCCATAGAGCTTTACAGCATAACTTTAGAGCTTTAAAAGCCTGCAAAAGATGATGTATTGTTGTTAGCCAAGACTCAGCAAATAAGCGGGATTTACAATAGAGTAAGGATCAGTACTTGCCTCAGCAAACTATGAAATAAAAATTGAAAAAAAATAGAAGAACCGAGCAGTATGAGAAGTGATGACAAAAACTATCTATACCTCTTTCAGCCGCTTTTTACTCTTCAATATTACTGCTATGTTATTGAGAGAAACATATAGATACTTAAGCCTCTTAATTGGGATCCACTGTGCAGAAATAACATGCTTTACTGATAAAGTACTCTCCTGCAACCATCAGATCATGCAAAAGTTCAGGATTTTGATATAAAATAGGACAAGAATAAAATTTCTGTTGACAGTAGTAACCACCCTCTGTTAACTTTTTGATGAAATCAGGACCTTGATGTTTTGGTTCGTTTCAAATGAGAGCATTATAGCTGCCACAACTACAGCAGATATTACTTTGTGATTGTCTCCAGATGTCTCTTTCTCTCTCTCAGTAGCACTGCGTCCATAAAGAAAAATGTCATAACAATGTAATCATATCTCAGAAACTAAAGAATAGAGTGAAGCACAAAAATGCTTCTTTCCAATTAATACTTATATGGCCTGTAGAAGGGCAAGAATCCCCATATAGCATGTAACATAGTGCAAGGTACCTGAGAGAATAGAGGAAGATATGGCAATATTGACGAAATGCAACATGGATGCCACTTAAATCTTCCCAACAGGATGCAGTCTCTGCCTCAGAGAAAATTCCCTTCCTATTAAAATAAATAGACTCTGCTAGTGACAAACAAAAAAATTTGAGTGCTTCCCAGTATGGTAAGTGTATAATTCCTTGTCCATAGGAACTCTTCCCTTTCCCAGCAGTATCAAAGTGCCCGTTCAACCAATTAATAGAAAGAGCCACTTGTTGAAGCCTCTCCGTGTTACTCAGCAAAATGTGAAGAGCAGCTCCACCTTTTTTCGTGTCGACCTGATTTGATGAGCTTCCTAGCAACCCACTTGCATAAAGATTGAGGATAGAACTGATGAACAAGAAATCCTTCAGAAAAGAATACATTGCCTTTGTCAAATTATGCACATGATGCAGGCCAATAAATGACGAACACCAACTTTAAAGAGAAGATACATACCTTATGAAAAAAATTTGCTAATGTATACAGATATTGAGCAACTGGATCACATAAAACAACAGTTGCACTTTGGCATTTATTTGCGCAATAACATACAAGTTCCAGAAAACCGATAGCTGTCTTTTCGACTCCATCCTGAACATTCAAACTTTGGACATTTAGTTACTATATATACTAGCAACATGCATAACCAAAACGGCTAACAACAATTGTGCAGGGAGCTAAAGAGAGAAGAAGGCCACTAAAATTATCAAAAGGACCCTTAATGTGAAGCCACTCCTCAGTGGAAAAAGAAAAATAGAGCATGATAAGCGTAAGAACAAACATCTCACCAGAGTGAGGGTTATCCATGAGGAAGAATCGTGTCAACACTTAATTCAATCATTATACATACTACATAGAATTCATCTGTGGCTTCAATCTCTCTGAACATCTAGAGTTAGAGTGAGATAGTGCCTTGACTTCATCAAGGAATATTAAGCAAAAAGGCTTTGTCTCGAAGATTCTATCAACATACTTGCCTATACAGCGCACTAGTGTTCACTTCGGAAAGTTTGACCTCCTAGTTCTTTGCATAAATTACCAAATCTTTTACTTGCATATTGACAGAATTTCTGCACACTATATACCTTTTAGTCCAGCACAAATAAATTGGTCCTTGTAGGTGCAAAAGATACAACTAAGTCAGATTGAAAGAGTGCATATTTATTTTAAGAAAAATCAACTGATGGGTCCCAAAGATAGGTGATTTTGCTATCTTAAGAAAACCCTGTAACCCATAACAGTCAGAGTCAGTATCATCTAGCGTATTCAATTTCCATGGTACCAAAGACAGGTTCTGCATTTAGAAAATTGAGAGATTTCACTTATGTACCATCAATATTTTTTAGTGATATGTTTGAAGACAAACCCCTATAACCATAGGATAAAGTAGCATAAAACAGAAATATCATACATTGCACTTTTAGAAACTAATTCAAATGATAACCAGGAAAAGCACATAAACATTATTCCATCACACAGTATTTTATTTAATGGAAATGCACATAGCATGTCAAAGTACCTTGCATTCAGCAGCCATAAAATCAACTACATGTTTTAACACATCAAGTATGATGTCAGCGGACAGCTGATCTCTCTGAGAGAATAGAGAAGAACAAATCTTAAGTGCAACCTGTGTCCAAAGAAATGAATAACAAAAGAAAGCATTAATAAGGGATCGAGATCAGCCAGACGTAATCGAGTTTAATGACCTTAAGTGCCCGACAATTCTAACCTTGTACATTTGATCTTGAGCACATGATTTCTTGTATTCCTTCAATGTGACTGTGGAGAACTCACGTATCAAATCCACAGTGAATGATTTTAGTTCTGCTACTAAAAACACAGCAACTATATGAAGATTTGTCTCCAAGAAATGATGGAATTTGTCGTAGTCCTTGGCATCCAAGATCCTAAATCGTGCAAACAAATCTAATCAACTTCATAATCGTGCAAACAACTCAAACATGCATACAATTAAAAGCACTCAAGTGGTAAACGTGCAACTAGATATGTATGCAATTCGTAAGCAAGACCTCGTGCATGCAAGCTTAAATCATACTTGAAACACGACTCCGATTCATTGACCAAAGAAATGACTCTCCAGTAATCAGCTTCCACTTTGCTCCTCCTCTTCGAAGCACATTTCACTAAGGTAACAACAACCTCCAAAACTAAAGCAGCAAATTCTCGATCCGCGCCCTCCTCCTTCAATTCAGGAATCAAACGCGCCTTCAATTTCCCCGACTTGCCCTTCAATTCACCTCCGGCAACCGCATTTAATTTCTCCAGGACAACCAAACCCTCAGCCTCCGCCTCCTTGAACAAATCCCAATGCTCCAAACAGTGAATATACCTAATCCTCTGAACCTGAACTGAATACGGTTTTCCGGCGAGCTCCGGCGCAATCACTTCGAGGCAGTCGATGCAGAGGCGATAGCTATCGAACAATTCCATGGCGGAATTTTGGGGGATTTTAGGTGACTCGCATAGGCGCTTGGGGATGAGAGAGAGGGACTTGTGTATGAAAGATAGGAATTGTTTGGCGAGGGGGCGGATAGCAGGGAGCTCAATTTGGGGTTTTGATTTCGAAGATTTCGCCGGCTTTTTTACGGCGGCGGTGGTGGTGGGGGAAGGCTCGAAAAAAGGAGAGAAAGGGTGGAGATAGGTAGTGAAGTGGCGGTGGATGCCGGTGGTGTCAGTTAATGATAGAGATTGGAGTTTGGAGAGGAGAGATGCGTCCGATTCCATCGCGGCGGCGGCGCCGGCGGAGTTTGGGAGAGACGGCGCAGTGTGTGAAGTGTGTGAGAGAAGAGTGAAGAGTTTTAGCGTGGGCGGGAAACAGACCGCAAAATGATTTTGGTAGGGATATGTGGTTTGAATTTTCGAGAAAAAAAAAAAGTTATCATTATTTTCTTTTTCTTGACATATTAGTAATTTTTTTTCTTTTCTCTTTTTTCTTTTTTTTCTAAATCTACGTTCTTTTTCTTTATGTTTTAACCACTTATTATTTTTTCTAGTAATATTAATGTAGTGCCCAATAGCCTATAGGAGGTATGAAAATTAAAAATATATATATTATAATCACAATCATAATAATTATAAAAGAATATGCTAACACAATAATTACATGAATAAAAATATAAGAGAAAACCTCATATATTGTCCTAACGTATTGAGACTAATAAGCAAAAATCATTTTGTTATGTGTTAAAAGTACCAGAATAATAAAAGCATTATTTAACACATAATAAAGCATTATCTTGTAAATAAGAAAGCATGTCAGATTTGAACGATCAATCTGGACCATCCATTAATCAAGATCAAAGGACAATATATATACATTAGGATATATACCCATCAAGTGTTAGTGCCCAACTATTACCCAAACAAAACCATGTGTACAATAGAAAATAAATGAATAATAAAAGGTATTTTTTTAATCGAGCAATAAGAATTTTATTAACTAGCACCACGAATCTCTAGGACTCTTTTTCGACCAATCCGTGTAAGGACACAGGGAAATGCCGCTAACTTTAATCGAGATCCAACTCCAAAATCTACGACGAATTTCCTCCCCAATAAAAGCTATTCAATTAAATAAAATTTCATACCTTCCTATCCATGAGGCCATTGATCCTACTCACATAAGACAAAAGGAACATTCTTCCTAATCTAAGTTGAATAATCATTACCCATCTCATAGCTTTGCATGGGTGTAATGTCAAAAGTAAATAAAATTACCCCCATCCAACACATAAGCAAATCTATATCATAGTAATCACCATGAATGCCTCCTCATCACCCTTGTCCGAGGCCAAGTGGCAAGAAAGGGTGACTCACCCCAATCACCTCTCTTATTCATAAAACTCCTAATTAAACCCTCCATTGCTATCACTTCTTCTTCACCATCACCAACTCTTCCATTAAGAAACAAAGCTTTTATTTTGCAACAATGGTTTCTCTTGTCGGAACTATAATCCTTATTCCATTTTCTTATTCTTGGCAAGCCTCACTCTACATCGAGCTTCGAACGAGCCTTTCTTCCATCCTATAATTTCCTGATTTTCTCTTTCGAAGGTTGGTATCGAGTTCTCTTGTTTAACACAGGCATCCATCTAAAAAGAGTAGTGGATAAATCTAGCTAGAAAAATATTTTAAATTTTGTATAGAGGTTCTATACTTGATTGGTTTTATGAGAATAAAGTTTAGGTCAGATTATATGAGGAAGAAGTACACTTTCAAATGAAATTTGTTTAGGAAATAAAGGTATTGTCTGATCTTGTGAATAATTTGCTAGCTATAAATCAATTAGATTCATTATGAGTAGATATGAGCTATTTATTATATTTAGTTGGAATTGTAGGGTAGTCTCAAATTCTGCTAGGGGAAATGATTAATGCAAGTTATTACGCTCTATATGATAAAATAGTTTGGGAAATACATATAAGAATAGTGTAAATTATGTTGACTTACGTGATTAGTAATGAGAATGATTATGAATAATATGACAAAAAATGATTGCAAATTGAAATTATTTAACTTTTGGTTTAAGAACAAATTCTTGAGAAGGAAATTATATTAGAAATTTTATTAAAGAGGAAGGGGCCTCCTTGCTTCGAGGAAACTAATGCATGCACAAGTTGATATAAATTATTGTTATACTTAATAACTTGTATATGTCCGGTTCCAGATGCCAAGTCTTTCTTACACACTACTGGGGTATTGGATCGGGAGCGAGAGGAGCAATTTCCAACTTTCCAGCCTGAGCTTGAAAGATCCCTCGGAGAAAATGTGCTTAGATACTCCGACCTCTGGCGCGAAGCTAAGGGTGGAGGTCTCAGTGAGGACGCCGCGGTAAGGCGACTCATATAATATCTACCACTGGTTTGAGGTGAGTGGGCAAGCGTAGTCCCAGAGGATGTCACTGAGCGTGATAATCGTGGGATCCATATATTAATTCCATAGATTTGTGTCATTCCTCGCAACACATTGGATCCAGACCCTGGCCACCCCGTATCTATCACTACATTTTGACTAATTTGCGGAGGAAATAGCACCATCTATGCCTTCACCTATGAGATATCTGATGCATCCACTTCGAACCTCGTCTCTATTACCCCTTTTCCTCTCATATTTTCACCCTCACCATCCCTACCTCGAGCACAACCACCGCCAAATTATTGGACTCTTTACACTGTACATGAGTCGGCCTATTACCCTGAGCCCACTTACTACTCTCCCCAACACCCATGGTTTAATTCAAATGGCATAACGACGAACTCATATCACATTCGAAATACTGTCTTTGATATGTCTTCCTTTTCTGATTATGAGTTGATGGTATCCCGACTTTAGATTTGTCTTGGAGAAGTTTCAACTGATCGAACAAATCGTCAATTCTGGGCAATGGATATTTGTTCTTGATTGTGACTTTATTCAACTCTCTGTAATCAGTATACATCCACATGGTTATATCTTTTTTCTTTACGAAAAGAGTTAACATAGAGGGAGAAGCGAAACTGTGATCTAGATCTAGGTGCAATGGTATTCATCCGTGTTGTGTGGCGATAGTGTGCAAGAACGGGAATGGTGCGAATAGCGGAGGAGGGGACACGAGTGCCATAGTCGGGCTCCTAGGTGGGGTCCTAGTCTTAGAGGGTCCAATCCCATAGTCTGGAGTCCCATAAGGGACAACATTAGATGGCCATTGGAAAGACAAGAATGTTGGGGAGTAGTAAGTGGGCTCGGGGTAATAGGCCGACTCGGGTACGGTATAAAGAGTCTAGTAATTAATTTGGCAGTAGCTGTGCTCGTGGTGGGGATGGTGAGGGCGAAAATATAAATAGGAGACTGGGATAATGGAGATGGGGTTTGAGATGGATACACCGGATATCCGATAGGTGAGGGCATAGGTGGTGCTACTTCCTCCGCATAGTAGTCAACGTGTATTGATGGATACTGGTTGGTCAAGGTTCGGATCCAATGGGTTGCGAGGAGTGACACAAATCTAGGGAAATTAATATATGGAACCCATGGTTATCATGCTTACTGACATTCTCTAGGACTACGCTTGCACATTCTCCCCAAACCAAGGGTAGATTTCCTATGAGTCGCCTTGTCGCGATGTCCTCGGTCAGACCTCCACCCCTAGCTTCGCGCCAGAAGTCGAAGTATCTAAGCACATTTTCCCCAAGGGATTGTTCAGGCTCAAGCTGGAAAGTCGGGAATTATTCCTCTCGCTCCTAATACCCTAGTGATGTGTAGGAATGACCTGGTATTTGGAATCGTACATATACAAGTCAATAAGTATAACAATAATTTATATCAACTTATGCATGTATTAGTTTCCTCATAGCATCGAGGTCCCTTTCTCTTAGTGAAATTTCAATTATAATTTTCTTCAACTAAAATAATACTAGTATACAGTATTTTGTAATCAAATATTCCAAAAAATTATAAACTCCATATTTTTTGAATATCTACCAAAATAATTACTATTTTGTAATCAAACATTCCAAAATTATGCTATATGGTAAAAAATACTATTGAAAATAATAAAACAAAGTATCCTATCAGCTTTAAGAGTGTATTATTTTTTGAATTTTCAACACTCATTTGAAGGTACTCCACAATCCAAATAATTCAATCCCATAAGGCCATAATCATTTCCTCTGCTCATCTCATTTAAAACTTCTCATTTTTTTAAAAATCGTCCCATTCAGCCGTTTTAAATGGGACAAATGAAGTACCACTATCATTTATTAAAACCATTTACTACTATTTTTAGATTGTTTAGTAAATAATCATTTACTTTTACTCCTATTATTTACTAAAACCATCAGATTAATTTTTTTTCTAATTTCATATGGTACTTTCGACTTCGAGTAACCGCAGTTGAGCTGTTGGAGTTCAAACACAAAGGAACATTAAACTGCCGGAAATCCTCCGCGCCATTAGTCGCCGGCGGAAGCGATGAGGACGAATCCAATCGTCGTGTTTATGGCATTTGGTACAAAGGGCGACGTTTATCCCATTGCTGTAACCCTCTAGTTTCTTCTCCTCATCGTACCGTTGCTGTACAATTAGCCTATTGCCAATGATTGTTTCCGTCTCAGGCAATTGCTGCAGCTTTTGCTTCCGATCAGAAGCAGTATGAGGTCGCATTTGTAACCCATTCCGCTCACCAGGTTGGTTAAATTTCGTTGTAATTTTTGTTTATTTTGCCTTTTTCCTGCTTCTGTTCCAGTTAAGCTTCATTATTGATGTGTCTATGAAATCTGCTGCTACTGTTTGAACTTGTAGATGAAGTGCATATACATAGGTGTATATTTAATTGGAATTATTCTATGTAGTAATCTGGATAGCTTGGTTACATTTCGTTGTAATTTTTGTTTATTTTGCCTTTCTCTGCTCCTGTTTCAGTTACGCTTGACTATTGATGTGTCTATCGAATCTGTTGCTACTATTTGAACTTGTAGAGGAAGTGCATATACATGGATGTATAGTTAATTGGAATTGTCAGTGTATTCTATGTACTAATCTGGATAGCTAGACACTGAATTAAAATATTTCATTAGCCTTGACAGATTTGTTTGTTGTGATCATAATTGCTTATTTTTCGGACTTGCAGAACCTGAAAGGTCAATTGGAAGCAAAGCGAATTTCGTACTTCCCGATTTCTTCACCACCTGTTTTGTCCTTCCATCAAGACCATGATCCTGGAGGTTTCTATTCCTCATATCTTTTTTCTTTCTCGCTACATTTATTAGGAATTTAAAGATAACAGGTGTCCATAATTATTAGAAGGTTCAACATCCGTGTTTCATTCCATAAACATGTCAGCTTTCCAGATTGGCGTGCTTTGCTATATGTTTTGTCTAAAGTTTGGTTTATATGACAGGCTCGATCGATATGTCTTTTTCTCTACAGAAGAAAGAGATTACAAGAAAACACAGACAAGAATGTGTTTCAGTCGTTGAAAGGATATATGGAGAGGATCCAATGATGGATGGTGATCTTATCTTCATAAATTTCTTTGCCCTGGTAACTTCTGAGCAAAATTATTTTCGTTCTTTATGATCATATATCAACTTCAAGTGAGAATCTTAATTTACATTGAGAACCTGAGGTCCGTGCTCAGCTATTCGATCACGAATCTATGGTGAATGCATCACCTAGGTTCGAATCCCACGAGGGGCGAGATTTTCATTTTAGTGCAGTAACTTTCATAGCGAATGCAGTGACTATAGCTTCAATGAAGTTTGCTTAGTAAAAT
Source organism: Salvia sclarea (assembly GCA_036873715.1). Lineage (NCBI taxonomy): Eukaryota > Viridiplantae > Streptophyta > Magnoliopsida > Lamiales > Lamiaceae > Salvia > Salvia sclarea. The sequence continues at coordinate 3,826,161 of JAYJMF010000017.1, forward strand.
TTTATTGCAAATTATGAATTAGTAAACATAATTAGGACATATGTGTAGGGTCTCGTAAGTAACATGGTCGTGTTTATGATGGTTTGCAGAAAATACACATAAGAATTAGGCAGAATCTTAGAGTTGAAAGAAAGCTTCGCATATATAGTTTTGTAATGGTTTATGGCTGAATTCTGATGATTATTCTTTTCTTTAGAATTGTAATAGAATTTTATAATAAGTGAGCAAAATCAGTCTGGCTGGCTGAACGTCAAGTCTATTTATTAGACTTGGTGAGAGGATATAGTTCTAATAAGTGAGTTCTTATAAAACAAATATCACCAAACAACAAATATAATGTTGTCAAATGAGTTAGCTCAAGCAAAAGATAAAAAACTAATGTTCAGATGCTTTTCTTATATTTGAGAACCAATCAGCTGTCTGTAGTTTGAGATGCAGCTATAACTGGGGTTCTCGTATTCTGTACATGTTCGCAGGAAGGTTGGAGTCTTGCAGAACTTTTTCATGTCCGATGTGTTGTTGCTGCTCCTTATGTTGTTCCATACAGGTATAGTTTCATCAAATTCTAAACAACTTTTTCTGTGCTTGGAGTCAATTAAAGATGGATGTTGGGTTTGAAGGAACATAAAGTTCTGTTCCGATTTAAACCTGGCATTCAGAGATGTCAGACTATTCAAAAATTGAGATGCATGTTGCGTTTGAAGGAATATAAAATTATATTTCATGGTTTTGAAATCCCTGCTCGTCCACAACCTTCAAAAGGGAAGTAGCTCCCCCTTTGGATTTAAATCTAGCATGAGAATATGTTAGATTATTTTATTTATTTATTTTATTTTTTTATCAGAAAAAGGAATTTTATTAAGAAAAGAAGCTCAGGCACCAGAGGTGCCGAACTTATGAATCATTACACACTTCTCAACATCTCACTCAGACTTTTACTCGACCACTCAATAAAACTATTCGTCTCCAAGACTCCTTTTACCGTGCACCAACTCCAAAAACGACATTTGATTTCCTCTTCCATTCTCCAAAAGTCCCACGACAAATTCTTGAAAATGTGCTTGTTTCTCACTAAGAAGTTAGGTTATTTAACATTAAGAAGTTAAGGCCTTGTATAGCTTACATCACTTTGAATTTCTGAGTAGTACCCATTGTTCTCGGAGTTCGTGTGGATATGAAATTTTATTGGCTATAAAAATTCGCTTGATATTTGGCTAAGAGAAGAGTTCCGGTAACTTTATGATTGACTTTTCCTTTTATGCACGCCAGTGCACCCGCTTCTTTTGAGCGCCAGTTCAGGAATGATCTTCCTCTATTATACAAATATCTTCGAGAAGCTCCAACCGGGAAGGTATGCAATCATACTTTTTTGGGCCTCTTGGTTTTAGTTTTCTTGTAATGTAAGGTGTTTTACAGCCTTCATCAGATGTGGATTCCAACTGAAACTAGTTTTTCTAATTTACCCTGATTAATTTTGCTCATAAACTGATCACCTGTTGTTATCATTGTCAACTTGGTAATAATGTAATACTTTCAACAGATTATACTGGAGCATTGCCCATGACTCACCAGAAAATGTCTACTTATTTCGTTTGTTTCTTTTGTGTTTCTTTTTTCTTTCTTCCGACCTTTTTTACTGTAGATTGGATGGGAAGATGTCATCCATTGGATGTGGCCACTTTTCACTGAAGATTGGGGGAATTGGAGAAGCCTCGATCTGAAATTAAGCTTCTTGCCTTTCACGGTAGTTAGTGGAGCCATTTAAAAACCTTATATAAGCATATGAGATCAGACTAATTTTTTCTTTCTAATATAATTACCATCTGTTCTAAACCAGGATCCTGTAACTGACCTACCAACATGGCATGATAGACCTTCATCTCCCCTGCTACTGTAAGAAACTAATGATCTCTATTGATATGCTGCGGGGGCTGGTAACACTAACAAATATTCATGCAGATCTTAGAATTTGATTACTTTTCTTTAGTTTACCAGCTGAGCAAGGAATGAGCTCGAGGTTATGCTTTTGTAGATATGTCACTGAGGATAAACAGCAACAATTATTTCTAAATAGGGATATTTGCAGTGTTGATATGCTCTTGTTTCACCATCATTTCTTTTGAAGACTCTGTTATGTTATTTCATCATTACCTGTAGGGTTCCCTGACTCTTTCCTATCTTGAATTGACAGATATGGCTTTAGTCAAGAAGTTGTTGAATGCCCTGGTAATTTTCTAATAAATATTTCTGTTGTTTCATTGCAATAAAAGTATCAGTTTCTCTGCCTTGAAGAATTCTATTGATATGCTGTGTTAGTTTCTGGACATTCTGCTGTGCAAATAAATGTCTTTTTAAACATTGATTGCCTCGAATATGAAGCACCACCATTATGCAATTTCCTCCTGTTCAGATATACTTCTTCTTTTTACTAAATTGATTGCTTTGATTATTAACTATCTTGATGCAAGCATTGCTGGCTATCTAGGAGCCATGAGCTAGAAGTCATTAAAAGTCTTCAAATTCATATGCATGCTTTTGGTTTCTCATATATGAATTGACTACATGTGAGAACTTAAATCACTGAAGCTCTACTAGGTTATCGTGATGCATGCAAAATGACTGTGATTTGGAGGAAAAGAATTCTGGTTAGATCAAATCTGAAACATTGCATGCAGTCTGATGCGGTCAAGATAGCCAGCGAGACTCCTATTAATGGTTTTGCAGTAGAAGTTATACTTTCCTACTATAACAATATCTATTGTTCAGTAGGGACCTTTGTCATGAAAGGGGAGCAGCTAGCAACTAAGCTAAAGAAAATAGAACACATTCTTGGTCTAATGTGTTTTTATGAGGAGCGGTACAATGTCGTTCGAAGATCCATTTGATATCTCTTATTTGAATTGCATAAATAGTGGAGCCCAAGGGCATTAGGCAGATTTTGGCAGACTAGTTATTGCATCTGTCTCAGATAATTCCCCATTCTTCTCTTTGGATACTGCTTCTGATTTTAGAGAACACTAAACTTGTATCCCATGATAATCTTCTGTCTTTATGTTTAGTGTTTATTCTTGTTATTCAAATGACATTCTTGTACCATCATAGGTTACTGGCCATCTGCAGTTCGGGTTTGTGGCTTTTGGTCTCTCCCTGCTGAATGGCAGTTCTCTTGTGCCAGATGTGCAGAAATCTCATCTTTGATTTCCTGTAGGCAATTGAATGATGGAGAAAATTGGTGTCCAAGTCATGCAAAATTAAAGTCTTTCTTGGATTCTTCAGCAGATCATCTTATCTTCATAAGTCTTAGTTCTGTTGGTAGGTAAGTCTGTACTCAGATGCTAATTTGTTTATTTCGTGATTATCTACTGATGGCATTAAGCTAAAAATGCCATTCATAGTTCAGCCTCTTCTCTATACAGAAAATAATTACATTTTAATATTTTAGAAGAAGTTATGCATATGAACTGACATAAAGTTGGAGAGCTAGAATTGCATTACTTATCATGAAATTTGTGGTAAAATCCATGAGCTTGGTGTTAGTTGTTTATTTAGAATTAAGAAACAGTGTCTTCTGGGTTTACTAGTAACCAATCAGCTTACAGTTGAAATTATTCCATTATAGTTTCTAAATTTTGGAAATAATAGATGACACATAATAGAGCAACCACACTTAAAATTGTTCCATAATAGGTCTACAGAGCTAAAATTGTAACTTGTGAGGTAGAAGGTTTAATCCAACTTTAGATAATGATTGATTATTTTTATCATTGAGAGAGGTACTTGGAATGTGTTGTACATACTACTGAGTACTGACTAAGTTGATATTACATATCTATCATACATTCGGTGATTTATTCATTCTGATGAGTTGCTTTCCTGCAGCATGGGTTACTTCCAAAGTCCTCAGATGTTTCTAGAGGTTCTTAGGAATGTTCTAAGTATTTCAAGTCATAGATTCATTCTGTTCTCAGCTGGTTATGGACCTTTAGATACTGCAATAAGGTTACTTGCTCAGACCCCACAATCAGCCTCAGAGCAAATGCAATCTAGTGAAATCCAGACCAGCCTGTTTGGCGGCCAACTATTTTGCTTTTCTGGGTGAGTATTTGCAGAAATTCTCTAGTATATAGATGCATCAATGCCTCACAATGGCATTGTGCCCAACTACTTTGTGTTTTGGTTTGCCCCTTATCATTCTGCTAGCTGACTGGTACGTGCAACACAGTACAAGTTATGAATTTAATAATCTCTCCCTGTCAAAAATAGATAAATTTTGTCATAAGTTTGAGAAAAATTAGATCTTATATCAACATGTTCCAAAGTCATCATGAGCGGGATGACAATTGACAGGTCTCACAAATTTTTAGAGTGAAGGCACACATGATTAACTGACTATATTGGAATTGAATATATGCCTCTTATAAAGTTCCCAACAAATATTCCTGCTTTGCGAAGCTGATGACCGATACTTTGTATGAACAGTGAAATACCATACAACTTGCTATTGACCGATACTTTGTATGAACAGTGAAATATCATACAACTTGCTATTTCCCAGATGCGCTGCTGTTATCCATCATGGAGGAAGGTGATATTTCTTGGTTAATTTTTCTTCTCTTCCAAGTTTATTAAGGTTGTGTAAATATTGAGAGTATGATGTGTTTCTGATCTTTCATGTGACCACTTATGTTAGTGGAGCAACAGCTGCTGCTCTGCATGCTGGAGTTCCTCAGGTTTGTGTTTTATAATTGAGCTTGGCTTTGATTTACAGACTTCTGTTTTTGTGCTTTGCCTTTGTGGTTATCTGTGCCCACTTCATCTAACTTGAAACATTACTAAATTATTTAAATCTGCTTCAGTCACGTTTTCAAATGAACCACTAGTAATAGTAATTAATGAAGCGCAAGTAAGTTGGTAAGAAGCTTCCCTCCAACTAGTAGGTTGGGAGTTTTGAGTCACATAGAACGGTTGTTGTGTGTATGAATCATTTTGTAACTTTTCTAATAATATAAATTTAAGAAACATAAAGAAAGTACAATAAATATACTTGGCCCGAACTATAACTCATGATACGACATCAGTAGAGCACCAAATAAAGCACTTTTAATTTTTAAAATTAAAAAATGTAAAGCAACTTAGACTCAATTAAGAGTTTCACTTTGTTGAGGTGAATAGATAATGTACTATGTCCAACGCAGTTTGTAATTATTATGCTTATGAAGCTGTTTCAACTTCAGGAAAAAAGATAAAAATTTCAACTTCTAGAAAATAATAAAATAAACAACTTTTCCTAGTAGTTAAAGTGATAAAATTTTATTTTACAAATTCCTGTTAAAGGTTGAAACATCCTGTGCCTTTGAGTCAGCACCAGACTCTATCTTAACGTGAAAGGTTGGAAATATACAAGGCGAGTATGACAAATACACAGGGGAGATGCATTTAATCTAGTCACACTACATGCAATTTATATCATAACCCCTTTGTGCTATTAATTTCAAATTTATTTTATTATGTGCTGTGTGGGACATTCCCAAGGGTAACTCTATGGCCTTAGTTGGACCTCTTCATGGTCCTAGACAAAATCATTGTGCATATCATAAACTTTCAAATACACAGTGGACTTCTCTGATGACAACTTTTTAAGGCCCCCTACCTATTTATAATCCTTGTCATACTTCTACTTTTAAATCAGCAATGGATCACAATCTCAAATCACACACAAAAAGCATAAAAAAGTATAATTGTATATAGATAATCTTTGCCATTTTTTAACTTTTTATTATTATTATTATTATTTGGCAAACTGTAGGGACTTACAGAATGGCTTCTTTATGCTGGGCTAGTCGCCACAATTCTTTTAGATTTGCTTGAATAATAATAAAAGAAATCGTGTCATTACTGTAACCAAGTTGCTAACTCCATTAAAAGTTCAGCAGTGGTGTTTGCTTCGAGTTTCACAACAGTATATTTGTCTGTCCATGGAATTTGGAGTTTGATTATAATGAAGTATAGCACAGCTAGAGAAAGATATGGTTTTGAATTCATGTAATGTTCGTAAAAAATTTAACCTCTTTCATGCCATCACCGGACTCCTGAGGAAACTAAGCTGAACTGATTGTCTTTATTTGGTGCTGAAGTCTTTGCAGTGCTTACTCTTCAGATACTTGCAGACTTTAGCTGCTCTGCTTCACATAGCATCACCCTCTTTTCCTGAAAACTCATTCATGTGTTGTAACAGGTCATCTGCCCATTTATTCTAGATCAGTTTTATTGGGCAGAGAGAATGTTCTGGCTTGGTGTTGCCCCGGAGCCACTCAACAGTACTTGCGTGCTCCCGGATATAGACGATGATAGCTGCATATTACGAGCTGCCAATGTGCTTGTTCAGGCAATCGATAAAGCATTGTCTCCTCAAGTCAAATTGCGTGCAAAAGAGATTGCTAATAGAATTTCCACCGAGGTAATGTTCATTACTTAGGGCCTCTTTGGTAGGGGTTAAAAGGTCATACTATTAAAATAATATGTCATTTTTACCCCATTTGGTAGGGCAAAATATAATAGTAAGGGCCCGTTACAAAATAAGGGCCCGGCCAAAAACCACTATTAGACCCCTTATACAACTCCAACCCTCTCCCCCTTATTAATTATTATGTCATTTTCTTGACTCCCTCATATTATATAATTCATACTAGCCTTTTCTTTACATGCCCAACCAAATAGGCCCTTAGTGGCAATGTAACAGAATCCAGCAAGATGTGAGATTTTACCTCCCTTGCACCAGAACGTGAGATGTTCTCAGAACCAGCCAAATCAACCAAATTCAACTTGCCACATTTTATTAGTTCTTCACCTTCAGGGGTTGCTTCCTTTATATGTATCGTTATGGAAAATAGAGAATGTGATCGACTATATCAATAACAAAAAGGAAATAGTATCAGTTTTTTATTTATTTCCACAGAACAGATAACTATAGTCAGTTCATCCAGGATCATGTCAAACCTGGATTGTTTATTTAACAAGGTTTCTGCAGTTCGGCGTTTAGCAGATCCCCTTTCAAGTAACGTGAAAATCTCGAAAGCACTTGTCACAATCTCCTCTTCTAGTCCTCTCACAAGAACACCCCCTTTGCCATCTTCCATGAGTGGCAATTGTTTTTTCTGCTTGTCTTCCATGGAAACTTTTGATATTTCATCAGGGGCCAGCAAGTCAGTTATTTCTTCATTGTATAGCTCCAAGAAAGTGACTTTTACGCTGTACTCCGCCTTTTGACCTTCTAGTGTATCAAATATCTGCTTTACTGCTCTGGGTATGACTCCTGCTTCGGGAGGCAATTCTCCATTTGGACCACTCTTCAAGATAGATGTAATTTAAGATCCAAAACAAACCGAACTTCCCGATAAAAACAAGAAGGGTAAGTAAAAGTAGTAGCACCTTCGATCTCTTGCATTCCCCCTCCATGGTGTATGTTTTTCCAGTGCCAGTTTGTCCATAGGCAAAGATTGTACAGTTAAAACCATGCAATACCTCAGTTACTATGGGAACAACTGCTTGGTCATATAGATCTCTCTGCTGGGCATTAGGGCCAAACACCTACATATGCAAATTAACTATTAAGCAATTGTAATTCTAATAAATTAGAAATGTATCCCATCATATACATATACCCAAAAACAAAATAACATTAGAACCATAGAGCCGTCAATTTCTTCAACGTCACTAATTATAACCTCCACTCTATTAGCTGCAAAAGCTAAAGCCAAATTCTTCTACAATATACTAAGTTGATTGGCTTTAAAACATAACTTTTCTCGCCACAACCAAAGATTTATTCCAATTGAAATATAAGGAAAAAGTCACCACAGAGAATGTATACAATGCAACGCAATCATATTAGGAAAAGGAAAATTAACCTTGTCAAACATAAAAGTCCTATCAATATATTTCCCAGCGATATTCTGCGAAACGGACACCTCTCTCTGGTACTCATTGCAGGTAACCACCTGCGGCGCATTGTTCCGCAACTCCTCGTTACTAAACGGTCTGCGAAATGGAAAATGAAATCAAATCGACAAAACGAATTAAGTCGGGAAAAAAGCCCTAGCTTTGAAATTAATGCACGGTACCTGCAACGGAGGAGAACCTGAACATTAACACCTTTCTCTTTCTCGTGATGACTCGACATATCTCTCGCGCTTGGCTGTTGTGTCTGAGATTTGTCGTGAATCCGCGCTCAGTGTATGTTGTGTGTGGGAATTGAGAAGCGGAAAGTGGAGCGGGATGAATCTGGTCTGAGAATTTGAATTTTTGAATTGCGCTCTCTCTCTCCCTCTCTCTCTCTCTAGAAATACAGAATAAAGAGACGTTAATAGAATTTGAAAATGAGCTCTCACGATTCAGAATTTGAAAATGCTACACTGCCAAAATAAGAAAATGAATTTGGAGTTTTGGGCCTTTTATTTGGATTGGGCCATTGGATCAGGTCAGAATTACATGGATTGGACTAATTCATGCGTTGTATGAAAATCTTGACTACTGTCTAATGAGTCTAAATCAGAATTTATTATAATTATTATTATTATTATTATTATTAGAATACTACCAAACTATTCATGTGTATCCTCAACTCAAAGAGATGGATTCATATACCCTAGGGTATACTATATAACATCACCATATTTAAATTTAAAATGCATTCTCATTCTACCCCAATCACCCTAGAATATAAGGTGATGCATATATATTCCGATGGCGCAGGAGTTTTTATGTAAATTCCCAAATGTTTGAAATGAAAAAATATATATACTCACATATTACCAAAACTTATATTTTGTATCCTAATATAATTAAGATCTGTTAAATATTGATCGGCAACCTATAATACATAACTAATTTGGTGAGTTCAGCCCACTCGGGATCCAAAATGAACCCCATGTGCATTAAAAAAAAATCGATATTTTCTTTTGTTATTAAAAATATTTAATTCATATTTCAATATTATATTTTTTTATGAAATTCAGGTATGATTTATTTTAAAAATATATACGTGGATGCCAATTAAGTCGGCCGTTTTTCTCGAATGAGTAAAAAGCAACGACTCACTCATTTACTAAGTCTTAAGTGATGTTAAATTAAGATGTTAAAATTGAAAGTCTGAATATTTCTCTAGTCACACCTCGACAACCTATCATATCAACGACTTATTAGGCATGATCAAGGGAATGTTTGGTTGCAACTTGCATGTTGAACATTTAATTATCAGAAAACATGTGACATATGATTCATGAAAGCAATATCTAATTGATTTATAGGACCATATATAATATACCTTGTATTCGACATACTAGAATGAATCATTATATCTTTGAAAAAATGTCTCAAATGCTTATATAGCACCCCATGCGAGGAAAACATACACATGCACATCTCTTATTAGAGATATCAATTTCAATTTTAAAATGATGTAGTGATTCTAAATTTCTAATAGATATAGAGCTAAAAGGAAGTTTAGAATAGAGCTAAAACGTTTTATAGTACATTAAAATGAATATAAAACTCTAATAATCTAGTTCACGTCCGAGATAATGTAAATGTTAGTAATTAATAAAGTAGACTATAGCTATTATCTTAAAAAGATCTCTCTTTAAGAGCACCAAAGTAATTGGACCTAGAGTTCAAAATCGTCCCCCGCCAATAATTGAAAAAATATTGCAAGAAAATCGCGCCATAGTTGAACCTAAAAATCAGCATCAACAATCAACGCACTCTAATATATAAAAAGATGTTTAAATAAAAATATTTGTTAAAGTGAGAATATGAGAACCACATTTATTTTTAAATAAAATGAAATTATTATTATAATATTATATACATATAAATATATATTATTATAACAAAAGGTAACAATATTGTAGTCTATGTGGAGATATCTAATCAATGAGACATCCCTATATATCGCAAGAGGTCTAGGTCTCATCCCCAATGTTCCTAAGTTTTAATACGAAATATTTTGAAAAAACGGATCAAACCGGACCAACTAGTTCAATCGATTTAATCGTGACCGATATCATAGATGGTAATCAATTTTCTCATATTTATTTAAAACCCCATTTGAACCGTCCAAGACAAACAAATAAAAAAACTGTGACCTAACAACCCAATCAACCGATTCTTAAATATTCAAATTCAAATAATGATTATTATAAGAATAGAGAAATGATGAGGATAAGAATTAAACATGCGACCATTAGGTTTGATAGGTTAACACAACCACCAAGTATACCAATACTAAAATGAAGGAGCACACTGTTTAGTGAATTGATTGAGGATTCAGTCCGTGGATGTAGGAGTTGATCTCTTCGAACCATGTAAAACGCCTCATGTATTTACTATCTTTGTTCCATCTATTCTTTATGTCTGTCTGTTGATCAGTTTTTGCTGAACCTGTGTGTAAAACTACTCCGGCCTTAATTCTAACAGCCTAAGCTGTAACAGACTAAATTCAGCCCGTATTAGTTATTAGTCCAACTGACCTGAAAATCTCAGTTAGTAGGATTCATAACTATAGGTTGTTTAATATTCCGCTGCATATTTCAAAAAGCGGCATTCAGGTGTATTCCCCCCCTACACCTGTTCAGTACACTGAGGGGCCCAACACAATCTAATTCTGAAAACATTGCCTATACTAAGGAAAGGTTTGTAAAGGATAATATACTTGTATACTTAAACCTTAGAAACTTGTTTTTTTTTTATCAAGCAAAGGGTAAAGAATTTTATAGAAAAGATGGCACAAGCAGTACCACAAAAAGCTCTAAACGAAACGAAGCAGAAAATTACAGGCCTCTCAAAGTCTCCACCAGAGATTTTTTATCCTAGTCCAAAACGAGCCTTCAGAACTTGTGATATTTCCAACTCGACACCAGCTCCAATCGCCTAGAATTCCAAGGTATTTTTTCGAACATCATCTTGTTTCTCCACTTCCAAATTACCCAAATAAAATAAATCCACAGCCCCCCTAAGTATTTTCTCCATTTACCTCCGCCTAGAGCCGAAGCAAACGCAACGAAGTGGCTGCTCACGTTCCGTGGCTCCGCCCACACAATTTTGACCCATCGGGCCATCTTTTTCCAAAGGTGCGCGATATCAGGGCGGAACAAGAAGAAATAGTCCGCCGTTTCCAGGACTGCATCACATCTTTTGCAATATCTATCCGTCGCAGGAAGATCAATGCGTTTAGCAAAATTATCGCAAGTCGGAAGACAATTCCAAATCAGCCACCACGCCGTGACCTGAGCTTTCATCGGCGCCGCTGCTTTCCAAATCCCTGTCAAACATTCACGATTAATAGCGACGTCGCCTCCCTCCCTCCGCATCTCCGAAATATTTTTGTATGCGGCCTTTACCGAGAAATTTTCTGATTTATTCCCTTTCCAAACCCAGCTATCATCCACTCCCTCACGCAGCTTAAAGTTTCGAAGCAAATCGGTCAATTCTGTCAACATTCGAACCTCTGTCTCTCTCCAACAGGTTTTTTCTCCATGGAATCTCCCAAACCCACTCATTGTTAATCCACTTTCCCATCTCATTAATCATACCCTCTTTGTTCAGGCTGAGGTTGTAAAGTCTCGCAAACTTCACTTTGAGTTGTTGTCCCGCCCATAACCCATTCTAGAAACTGGTATTGCGGCCATCTCCCAGGACCACTTCCAATTTTTTCCAGAACCAGCTCCCTCAATTTCCCTCCACCATTTCCATCACTTTAGCCCACCACCCTCCACGACCAGCCCTCCTCCCTACCATCTTAAGGCCGTCCTGCTCACAAACAAGGTTACTGTGTCTAGTTGTGTGTGTGTGTTGGCTTAGTGGTAGGAGGTTAATGCCCGAGACCAAAGGTCTCGGGTTCGAGTCCTCCGTGACGCAGCCATTTAAAAATTTCTATATTTATTTATCAAAAAAAGGTTACCGTGTCTAGACGTCACGACCTTAGCCCACAATCTATCTTTTTCTTTCAAGAGTCTCCACGCCCATTTGCACATCAAGGCTTCGTTAAACCATCTCAGATTTTTTATGCCCAAACCACCTTCCTTCTTGGGTAGACAAATGTGCTCCCATTTAACCCAAGCAATTTTTTTGGCGTTGATGTCACCTCCCCAAAGGAATTTGCATTGCAAGGTCCAAATACTTTTTTCAGTCGCCGCCGGAAGAGGAGCAAAGGATAGGAGGTAAATCGGTATAGCATTGAGGATCGAATTAAGAAGAGTAATCCCCCCCCCCTCGATAATTTATTCACCTCCAACTCTTAATTCGACTCCCAACTTTCTCGATCATTCCAGCCCATCCGCTATTTCAACTTTCAGTCTGATTTTTTGAAAACATTGCCTATACAAGGAAAAGTTTGTAAAGGATCATGCATGTATAATAAATCAAAGTTAAACCTTAGAAAGTCATTTTTCCAAAGTAAATATTCATTTAATTAGTATCACATTTAGATCAAACATTATTTTTTTAATTAAAAATGGGAAAACAATGTAACTTGAACCGTAAACCTTACAAGTTATAATGTGGAGGATCGCACTGCTTGGCAGCTTGGCTATCCCTGAGGCAACAACAATGTATATTTTAAAAATATATTAAGAGATTTGAACTTATCCCCACGACAAATAACAAATTCATGCTCCTAATTGGCTAATTTAATCATAACCACAAATTTTTGGGAAGAACATGTAACAGCCAAAGCTCCATAAATGAAAAGTAGAACTTCATATGGTAGAGTTAGGGCATTCAATCTTCTCGAAAAAGAGTTATTGCATCATTAATGCTCACATGAATTGCATAGCATTTCACTTTATAAGTTATATAATTCATATAATCTAAATCTAGTTAATTGCAACACGTGTACTCTGTCTCTCTTAACTAATTAATTTGAGCAATTGTAACTTTAATGTAATTAGGAATGGATCATGGAGGATGTCATAAATTAGTAAAATCCAAGGCCAGTTTACATTAACATGCATGTTACACTGTTTTCATATATGAAAGGTTCCAATGACTATTAATTGGTATTTGGTACTGTTTATTGTTGCATGGTTGGAATCAAATCCGGATTTTGCAAGATAAGTGTGAGATAGTATATATTATCTAGCCCCCAAATTAAGTTAATTTGGACAAGATGTCGCTAACATGTAATGCAGCTTCGAAACTATAGGCCTAATTAATTATCTGCAACTCCCAATTTTCTAACCATTCTTCTAATTAATTAGTTCCTCAAATGCAAAATCATACAAGTAAGTGTAAATGAAAAGGAGGCAAAGGTAGTGGCCATAGAAGACGCAAGTGTAAAAGTATGTGTATAATATTAGTCACTTTAATTCATAGTCTTTTCAATTTCGATTTGAAGCATTTCTTTCCTCAATCAATGTCAAGTTGCGTTGCACACTCAAATATAAATCCATCGTAGATTGATCAAAATAATTAGTTTTATACCAATATATTTTGCTTGGTATACATGTGAATGGTGATGATTGTACATAATTAACATTGATATAATTAAACATGAAAAAAAAAAAAAAAAATTGGTTTGTCTAGAAGTAGTTTAAAAAGTGAGGCAGCACAATTACTAAATATAGAAAATGAAGTAAATACCATATGGCTCAAAGTCAAGATATTGTATCGGTTACGCAAGACAGTATCATGTGGGCCTAATTTATACGTGAGAAAAAAAGATATATGTAGTTGCAAGAATTACACCATTCAAGTAACTTATTAATGCTCATATTAGAAAGGCATCTTCATTACATGAACATAAATAATGTTTTAGATATAGAGTGTATGAATCTAACTAGTTTATATTTCATGCATGCACACATTAATTAATGATATAACTATGGCTAGCAATGTGATGATATGGTGTGGTAATTTATTAGCATAGAGGTACAATATGTTTTGCAAAATTATTTGAATAAAATAATATATTACAACAGATTGTGCAGATTGAATGACAAAAGCCGTGCTTCATTTGACATCTTTTCGAAGTTAGATACTCTTCAAGATTAGTCAATAAACGAAGCTCTACTTCACAAGGATAATTTGGTGGGTATACCAATTGTAACAAATCATTATAGTGTATTTTCTTATAAATAACATTTTTAAATTGATGCTATTTGCAATTCACCATAAATTAAGGTAACATTAACTAATAGAGCTCCAGTTGTGTATGTGTGTTGGCCTAGTGATAAGAGAAATGGTCGTGGTTAAAGATCTTAGGTTCGAATCCTCCATAATATGGCCTTTAAAATATATGTTTTAAATTTATAAAAAGAGATCTCCAACTTGGATAGAGCATTTGCAAGTTGCAACTCATGCATCCAAAATTTTCCGAAAGGAAGAGGGGAAAATAGATATTAGCCCTCATCGAATTCGCAAGCAACTCAACCTAATTAATATCAACCAATTTGATCACATTATTAAATTTGAGCTTCGTGTCACTTAATTTGAAAAGGAGGGAAGTAGCATTTTAGTATAGCTCTATTAATGCTATTTATTAGTAGTAGCATATGGAAGAAGACGGATTTAATTAATTAGTCATTTTGATTAAAAGAACACTAAAAAGAAATCGCATTTTCTTTACAAGAGCATACATGTAGACAAGTTTTTTAGCCAATCACTACCCAACTATCCTTAAATAGGGCTAGCTCATAAGTCATAAGTAATGCCTCTTCTAACAAGCCTAATAATTTAATGATATGTATTCTCTTTATAAATGTGAATGATCTGCATACGAATCCCAATATCCCCTAATTAAAATAAAACAAATATTGTATTCTAAATATCCCATCATCTCATAATTTATTACGTGACCATGTTATTTCTACAATATTAATTAATTATGAAATAACGGCAGAACTTCCGAAATATACAATCGTTACCGAGCTCATTTGTGCAAAGTGGTATTTTGAATTCTCAAGTCTTAACACAAAATTAGTGATTAATAAAGTTTTATTTTACGAAAATGGCTAAACACTCATTCTTATCCCAGGTGACCATGTTTTATATATATACTTCCACTTATGAATATAATAGTAAAAACTAATATGATATTATACGGAATTAAGTGTACAAAAAAGCACACCAACATTCCTCCGATGATGAAATTTAATGGAAGAAATAAACAGGAACAATATATATATATATATATATAGGGATAGGTCATCAGGCCACAATCTAATATTGCTTGTTAACCGGATATATGTCATCAGGCCACAATCTTCTGTGTACACCGTGTTCCACTACGAAAAATTTTAATATTTTTAATAATATTTATTACAAAATAAATTAAATTTTATTATTACATAATACATAATGATCAATATTTATAACAAAAAAATAGAATTTTAAAAAGTTATATACTATATTTTTGGAATAATAAACCAAAATAAGTACTTTTAATTCAAAAAATTCCAAGAATTCGGTATATAACTTTTTAAAAATTCTAATTTTTTTATTATAAATATTAATCATGATGTATTATGTAATAATAAAATTTTATTTTATAATAAATATTATTAAAAATAGTGAAATTTGTAATAGAACACAGTGACATACATAAGATTGTGGGATAGAGAGGATTCCATCCGCTCTTTTAACTTCGGTTTTTTAATTGATGTATATATACGTACACACACACACACACATATATATATATATATATAATTAATAAATGCTATTTATTAACACATTGCAAGTAAAAATGGTGGAGCATTTGGCATATAATTAATAAATGCCATTTAAGAATAGTTTGGACCCTCCACATTGGCTCCATCTAAAATAGAGTGGTAACACATTTTCACTTATCCTATAATAAATTGCCATTTAGAGCCTTACGACTGCTAAGCTTGACAATACACTAGTATTGCAATGACAGAAAACTTTTGCGATTACTTAGGTAATATTTCCCAAAAACAGTATAACAAGTAAATGGAACGGTTATTGAATCTCAGAGCTTTCATTTAATTGAATGTCAGAACTTCCAATACGAAGTAGCTCATCTGAAAAAAAATCCACAACATTGGGTTAGAAATTATCCAAGAAAAAACATGCAAGCTCGTGAACGAATTAGCTATAGTTTTGAATCATGTGCTGTTTTCTATTTTATTTCGTCGTCAAAATTCCGTATCTGTCAATTGCAATTTGTAAATTGTAATGCTATTAAGGAATACAGTATAAGATATTGTTAGATATGTTTCCCTTTCATCTTATTAATTTATTGGATTGTCGATCGAAATTGAGATAGATTGAATTATCTGTGAAATGCAATTTTAGTCCCATAACTATTCGGGGTAATATGTCATCAATCTGGCAAACATCTCTCTCTCTCACTCTTTCTAACAACTAATTTATGAAATTTCAAATTGTAGTAGGAAAACCTCAAATCTAACGGTTTCGATAGGTGGGCGGATTTACACAGGATCCACCCCGAAAGTTTGTACGCTTCTTTTTAACAACTCAATTTCGAAAAACAAAATCATAAATTAGGAATGTGTGTGTTGGTCTAGTGATAGAACGTCCTTCATAACGCAATCTTTAAAATTATAGTGTACGTATTGGTAATAAACGTCGTTTTCAGAGGTGGGCATCACTCACCCCCCAAAGGAATGTTTGTGTCATTGTGCGTATATCTAAACAAACTCATATATTAACTCAAAATACACACATTAATTCCCAAATTACCCTCGATAACCCCATCATCCCCTACTATAAATCCAATGCCCAACACTAACTAAAACCTCCTCTCATCCCAACAGCAACTCCAACTCCAACTCCAAGCCCTCACATTCCCATTTCCGCCGCAGCCGCCGCCGAAATGGCCGCCGCCAATCCCAAATCCCCCCACGCCCGCGCCCTAGGCAACACCGAGCAAAACTGGTGCCGCGCGGTGGCGTCCGGCACCGGCATCACCGTGCTTGCCCTCCAGCTCGCCAAGCCCCCGCCGGAGATCTCCGCCGCCTTCTCCGGCATCCTCGACCGCCTCCAATCCCGCCACCCTCTCCTCACGGCCAAGCTCCACTACGACCCGGCCACCAAATCCTTCTCCTTCCTCCGCCCCGCCGCCGCCCCTCCCACCTACGCGATGATCACGTTCCACGACGGCGCCGCCACAGCACAAATCCTCCTCCCCGTCGGCGGCGGCGCCGAATCCTCCCCGCTCCACAAAATTCTCGAGCACGAGCTCAACATCAACGCGTGGTCCGACCCGGGGTCGTTCCCATGCAGCGGGGCGGAGGTGTTCCACGTCAGCGCCTACGCGGCGTCGGACACCCGGTCCGTGGTGGCGCTGCGGTTCCACACCGCCGTGTGCGACCGCGCCACCGCGGTGTCGGTGCTGCGGGAGCTCATGGAGATGGTGGGGGGGAGCGCGGAGGGCAAAATGGGGATTGAGAGCGAGGGCGAGGGCAAAATGGGAATTGAGAGCTTGATCCCCGGTGGGATGGCGAGGAAGACGCTGTGGGCCCATGGGGTCGACATGTTGGGATATTCGGTGAATTCTTTGAGGTTGACGAATTTGACCTTCGGGAATACCAAAATGCCCAGGAGGTCCGAGGTTGTTAGGCTGCAGATGGGCACCAAGCACACCACCCTCATTCTTGAGGTAATTTTATTCTTTTACAGTATCATTTTAATTCATTTCTATCAACTACCCCTATTCAAGAATTATGGGTTCCTCATAAATCATAACATCCATATGATCATTGTAGTTTGTAAGGACAAATCAATGTATCGAAAATCAAAAGTTATTATCCGATAGTTTATGCAGAGAAAAAAAAAACGAGAGGAAATATTATTGCATGACAAAATAACATGGACAGGAATTCATGTGTGATTGCTCATAATTGTTGCATGGGAATTAACTAATTAATTAACATGGTTAGGCGATTTGAGTTCAAGGGTGTTATACTTTTGAGGAACATTCATTGATATTTAATTGAGTCCTAATTAGGGTTAAATGGAACCATAATAATGAGTTATTAAGTTTTTATGTGAATTAGTTTATTCTAATTAAAGAATACTCTCTATGTCACCATTCTTTTTGTTCATCTATTTCTTTTCGCCATAGAGATTAAGAAATCAAAGGTGATGAGTGTGAGGTGGTGTGACCAATATGGGGCATATACATACCTTTTCTGTGTAAATTTTTGTCAAAAAATAAAATGAGATAATAAGAATGAGACCGCCCAATAAGAAAAGTCATACAAAAGAATGAGACAGAGGGAGTAATTATGATTACGAGTGTGGTAATGCATCTAAAGAACCAAGTTGCTTAGCAAAAGATTGATGGTAATCACAAAATAAAATTATATTTATTCTAATTGTTTCTATTCTAAAGAGACAACCTTGCCCTTTCAATTAAATAATTTAGCCATTTAAAAAAAATCAAATTTTGAAAAAAATATAATATAATTTGAAATTTTGATACGAAATTAATACCCAATTTTGAGTAGTGTATCTTTCACAAAGGCGCGAAGCTAGTACTCTATTTACATTTTACACACATACGTAAAAATGTATAATTAATTTCGAATCACACCCAACGTCACATCACATTTTTGCATCATAAATTTATTTTCAGTATTTATTTAAATAAATACAAAAGGGATTTTGGATGAAAGTGACTTTAAACATTTTATTTCTATTTCTATGGCTACTATTAGCAATTAACATACTAAATAAAAAGGGTTATTTGAACTTTCGCCTCATTTGTGGACATACAAACGCAAGTTGTAGTAGGCCATTCTGTTTTGCCGTTGGGAATGTATAATTGGTAACTTCGAGCAAATTGTTTTCATGATGCTATCAATCTGCAGATTAAATATGGTTAGACAAAGTAAATATGAGCTTGCACGTAATAAATTAATGACATAGCTAGGATCCAACTGCACGTGATAACGTGTGACAAACTAATGTTGCAAGACATGTGTTAGGACTTAGGAGAGTACGTAGTCATTGCTTAATTAAATTTCGATAATGTTGTAGTTTTGTTGCAAGATATTAATTAATGTCTAAATGGACGTAATCACATCGCCAATTCATACATTTTAGTATACTTTATTGTCCTTTCCGAAAAGTGTGCTTTATTGGATAATAAACATACACTTATTATCATTAATTGTCACAATTAATAAACTCTTTGTTTTGTCTTTTTCTTTTTTGTTATCATTTTTAGTTGGATTAATGTCATGATAAACTCTTGATACTTGTTTGGTATACCGAATTGTCAAAAGGATTTCATTAATTTGGTTTTTTATACTCAATTATATAAATATCCGTAAATTTTTGCTTAAAAAGTCTATAAATTCTCAGAATATGTATATATATGAATTCCCATATCTAAGTACTTCGATCCATATAGCACACTAATCTGTATATATGAAATGAATTAGTGAACTATATATATATGTAAACTCTATGTACCCTAGACTTAAAAGATATATATTTGATGCTAAACTATATATATATATATATATATATATATAAAGTATTAAACCATCAAAAATGCATGTTTATACGTAATTTGTAAAATTAACAATGTCCATAACATTTCTAAAGTATTAAAATCAAAATAAATATATAAATAATGCTAACATGGACTAAATTTAAGGGTGTTAATTCGTTAAAAGTGCTCATAAAAGATGGACTGTTTATCAAATTCTCTACCTAGGCACACATGCAAGTACATTAGATAATATAGTATCAATATCCACATCTTAATTAGTGTCTTCAATTTGTCCCTAATTTTTTTAAAAAAAATAATGTCTTTAATTTCACCCATGTTGCGTCAGCGTAATTCATTGATAACTAACTTATTTTATGACAACATTCAATAATTTCGAAGCATTAAATTCTTATCTGAATCAGGTAATAGACTGACTCTGTACCCGCAGAATTTGAGCATACTTCTTTTTAAGTTGTACTTGAATAGCTACTTCAAATTTCTCTATGAGATAAATAGGGAAACTATCAAACTAGTACTGCTGCAACTCACAAAGAGAAATAATACTACTACTATACTAGTATATATATTTTACAGGTCAAAACATAATGTGAAAAATAATATTTACTGCTCGGTGGTCCTTGTCATTACATGATATCTCGATCTAGATAATTATACACAATGTAAAATTTATAGCAATTGTATAATGTCTACAAAAAATTCCTTCAATTCCGTGGAAACTATGAACTCAAGGTTTCCTTTTTATAGATTAAAAAAGATTAATGATCGATTATGTGATCCTTTTTATTGGATTAGTTAGTGAGTATTTTGTTAAGGTAAAACAATGCCAAGTAAATATAATAAAATAAATAAATTATGCAGGGGTGCAAGTCGAGAGGAATTAAGGTGTGTGGAGCCCTAGCAGCAGCAGCAATAATTGCAGCGCATTCAACGAAACTCAACATTTCTGACACCAAAAAATATGGAGTCGTCACTCTAACCGATTGCCGCTCTGCTCTTCAACCACCTCTTTCCCCTCTTCACTATGGTAAATTCCTTCTCCAACTAATTAACTACCCTACCTAGCTACTACATATCTCTCTCTTATTTCATCATTTTTTTTTTTTGAACAATACTTTCCTGCGGCCGGCCACAATATTGTGGCCGGATCCGCCCCGATTTGACCGGGTTTGATCCGGGTCAAACCGTTGACCGGGTCAAATTTTTTTTATTTTTTTTTGTAATTTTTTTAATTTTAATATTAATTTCGAAACCAATGGCGGAGCCGTTTGTTGTTTGTCGTCCCTATTATTGTTTGCCGCTCCTATTCTAAGC
>JAYJMF010000017.1:3932813-3942875 GCA_036873715.1 Salvia sclarea
GATCCACCTCCTCTGGTGTGAGATAGAACCTGTGACTTGTCTTTGTGATGTAGAACCACTTCTCATCTATGTGGACAGTGTTATTCATGGTTCTAAATCTGAGAACGTTTGATATTCTATCAAACTCAAGAGCTTCGAGTGCAAACCTCAAGCGTATCAGCTTGTTTGGGGCTGTGAGATCAGGTTTGATTGAACTTGTGTGAGCCTTCAGGAGACCTTCATGCACCCACCTCCAAATTGTTGTTGGGCTGTGATTGATACCATGAGCTAACCTTCTTATTGTGGATCTCTTGTGAAGCTCCAAACTCTCTATCAGCTCCAAATCTATGTGCACTCTTCTTCTCCTTGGTGCTTTCGGTTTTGCACTTTGCAAAAAGATTGGCTGACCTATCTATTTCTGTTTGTTTGCAGCAGCCCAAAGGCGACTGACCGTGCGCTTTGATGACTTGCAGATGGTTGTGGCTTGCTTCATCACCCCCCTCCTCGGCTTCCCATTGGAATGGCAGTTTTGAAGAATATATTGGACAATTTGATTCCTCTCCCTTGTAGATAGATTTTTGCTCACCATTACTCTACCTTTTGTTTGATAAGTGTATGAAAATTGGATAGGAAGAACTCCTCTTTATAGATTCAATTTTAGAGGGAAAATGAAAATATAGGAATAGTTGAAAAATTTTCATGTATTCCCTTCTTTTTTTGTAATAGATTTTCGAAGTTCAATGAAATGGGCGCCTTTTTTTTCAGTGAATTTTGAATTCCATTTGTTTCAGTTTTCAATTTGACTAAGTAGGGTGTTTGTAAAAAAAAAAAATAAATAAAAAAAACAACGACAAAGCTAATGCATTTAAAGCACATGGGTACCGTCATTAATTAGGAATAAAAAATACATTTATTAGCATTCAATTTTAGTTGGTCAACACTATTAATACCTAACAACACTTTCCTTATTCTACATGCCAAAAAGAAAGTGAACACATTTAATGGAACAAAGAGAGTAAAAGGCATGAAATTTCTCTCTCTCTCTCTAGCTGGAGAAGGCGGCTGGAGATGTGGATATTGACCGTTGGATGATTCTGTACACTATAATAACAATTAGTGGTTTAAATCTGCATTTTAGATAGTTGAAGAATATTTCTTATAAAAAACAGTATAGTATATATATACTTTAGAATTTAAAGTGACTAGATTTCAATTTGAACTTTGTCTCTCAAAAATCCTAACTCTATTTCTATTTTCTGATGGAAATTCATAGTAAATTTTATTTTCAGTACGATAGATGTTCAGACGAAGACGTGAGTGAAATTCAAACCTCACTATATATAGCTAAATATTATGTACACATCTACTGGTCTAGATTTCTTATTTTGACGCATGCAGTAAAATCTCCATAAAATGCTCTCAACCGTCCAATTTGAAAATGAGTAAAAGTATATTGATATAAAAAAATTGATGGTCTTGAAGATCTGAGCCGTAGCAATAAAGACGGAGCTACAACTGGACTCTAGGAAAGAGGGCAGCTGCGCACCATACATTTTGTTTCTTTAATTTGACACTTAATAATAATGGGATGGCTGCGCTCTAACTAATCAAATTAGCAGTACTATATTCTGTGTTTTGTAATTAACAATTTACAGCTTGTTTGATACACATTTAAATAATCTTCATCTTTAAATTCACCGACTATACAAAGTTAAGTTAGCAGTGGCAAACTGTCAACATATATAGTTTAATTGTTAATGGGAAATGTTGGCACTAGTTGTACATTCTTCATTCATCAAAACTAATATCACTGCTAGATTAATTTCATTAAGTTAATCTAATCTCCTTTGATGAAGAGAGGCGATCCCTTAACCAAAATGTCATGTGTTTGAGTGATGCCATCATTGCGATTAGTAGTTAAAAAAAAAGTCTAATAAACGTTTTAATTGTAGTTAACGGCGTGACTTAAAACAGAAGCTTAACTACCTGTAGATATTAATTAGCATAAAGAAAGAGTAGAACAATGTACCGTGCAATATTGTACTCTAAACACAGAGCGACAGAATCAAAGTCATGCAGAAATACACAATATTATCATGAACCTCATTGTATGGGAATACAAATGCTTAACTTAAAAGTTATTATCACTACTCTAAAAAACAAAGTACTATTATAACTATTTTTTAACTATTGGAATCCCTATCTTATCGCCCCTTTAATTAAGCCTAAAGATTCCATTATTGTCAGTAAATAAATTGTTTTTTTTTTTTTTGCTTTCTCAATTCTCGATCAGTAAATAATTTGTTTAAGCAGCTATATTATTATCGATTACTTGTCTCTATGTCATCAACAATACGTCGGATGCCTTTTATTTTAATCTCAAGGCTGATGTTCTAAAAAAATCTCTCTGTGTTCCTAATATATTCCCCCTATTGAAACTCTGGGTTGTCTTGTCCTGTCCATTATATAACTATATGTTAATAGTGCAAAGGTAAAGTTGGACCATGAAATATTAGTTTATTTATATGAAACCTTTATCACTTGTACAACTTTAAACAATATTATATATTTTTATCATCAATTTATAATATTTTTCAACTCTCCTTAAATTTCGTAGCCTCAGAATAAGTATGCTTTTTCATTTTAACTTTCACTTAAGTATGCTTTCCTTTACAAATAATTAATTAGTCGAACTTGTGCATATCCAACTCAATATAGTATAATTAGATTATATTCAAATAAAATGAAAAAAATAATCCACAAATTGGTAGCCGATGGGAGTTGAATCAAAAATCTATTGCTAAGAGTAACTTTTGGTGCTTCAATTTTAACAATTATGCTTTCTTTTAATTAAATGGACTTCAAACTTAGGGAAAACAGGGGATCTAAATTGAACCTCACTTTTTACATAACTTCAACCTATACCAGCTATAATCTTTTATACTGTATTCTTATAAATCATCAGTCATCGATCATTATGCGGTAATCAGCGTGCTGCGCTCCCACGATGAGCAATCAATTTAAGAAAATGACTTTTTGAAATTGTGAACTCATAAATTTCAAATGTTGTTTGGACACGAAGGGAAAAATCACGTCATTGGAATCTTAAAAGGGTTAGTCATATAATTCCAAATAATTAGATACAAAGAATCCAAGCAGATTCCACCACATTCGGAAAAGTTAGGCCACCTCAAATCAAAGTCAAATTGGTTTGCTTGTGCGTTCTGAATCCTCCTCCATTCCATAACAATTCAATTCACTTTTTCTTTCCTTTTTTTTTTTCGTTAAATAAGCTCAAATATATTCATATTCGGTTTACGTAATTATATACTATAGTGATATAAATGGACTTAATCTTAATATTTTTATATTACACATTAAATGTAAATCACATTAAGCTTTAGAATTTTTGCAAGGAATTCATCTACTTTACGTAAGCCACTTTCAAGAGGGCAGACAGTTCACATCATCTTTTACACCTATGTTATGTGTGTCATGTGATCTTACAAAAATTGGCATAAATACATTTTTTGCATTTACTTTAGATTGCTTATTTGAAATGAGAGATTGCGGTGGTATGACATTGTATCTTAATTCTCTAATTCCAGAAGAAGGATAAAAAAAACATCGGAATGAACACCAAGGTTCCGAATAAACGTCGCTTTTATTATTTATCGATTTATTGAAAACATTGATATAGAAGGTACCACTTACATTTTCTTTTCCTCGATAATGATTCTAGAGTGCAAGGTAATCACATACCGACTGTATATGGAGTCAAATCTCATGTACAGTAAAACTTTGGTTATCCCAAAAGGGAAGATATCATGAAGATAAAAGACTGTCTTCTATTTTTCATAAAAAAAAAATTGTTAATCGCGCGAGTTCCCTTTTTATATATTATTAATATAATTATCTATATATTATTAAAGCCAAATCAAAATTTTCAAATTGATTTTGAATTCAATGGCAATTTTGTAGTTATTTCAAAATCAATAACTTATAATATATTTATAATTAAATTAAATTACTAAATTAATTTCTAACTTTTCCATGTTATGGGGATAGTGGATTAGTAGGGGAGGACGAAAAGAAGTTTTAAAACTTCTCCTTAAATAAAACTAAAATTGCATTTTTAGTTTTTATTCATAAGAATTTTATTATTTATTACAAATATTTTAATATGCATCTTGATTTAAAGACCATTTTACGGGCTTTAATTTGATAGATGATATGTTAAAATATATTTATAATTAATGAATGACTTATGAAAATTTAAAATTTTGAAACGAATTGATGATATGTATGCACGCTATTTCTGTGTTATGCCCATAATTTCATTTTTTTTTTCCCTTTTTTCTCTTTTTTTTCTTTTCTAAATATTACTAATGAGTACTTTTAGCTATAACTTTGGGGATTGATTAAATTTTAATTGGAAACTTATTTCTGAGTTGATTAAAAATTATTATTTTATTAAATTATAATTCTATAAAATGTAGGTAAATATATACGAGACATTATTTACACACACCTTCAAATTTGTACTTGACATTTAACCTATTTGGTATATTAAAATTATAATATGTAGAAATATTATTACTGGAATATGTAAATTCACATAAAATGCACCTACAATGAAGAACAAATAAGTACTCTCCATGAAGTGTTTAACATTTTGTCATTTTGGTCCGTCCACCAAAGTGTTTAACATTTTAATTTTGCCATTTTGAGAAACTTTTTTATTTCACCTTTAACATCATTACTTTATCTACACTAATAGCATTTAAAAAAATGCCAGTAAAGGACCCACATTTAACCCCAACATGTCAACATCATTACTTTATCTACACTAAATTAATTTACAAACACAAATTAGTGAGACCCAAATTCCACTCACTACATATTTCTATCTAAAATCAAAGCACATTATTAAAACCAGTGTCTGAGTCAAAACGTTAAACACTTTCGTGAACGGATGGAATGATGATTTGTAATTAATTCTTCATTCAATTTAAGGGATTTTCAATTTCAATATATTTCGAGGGTTATGTTTCAACTCTTGAATATGGACATAACTCGCTAGATGCTACATGAAATTGCAATTAAAATTTATAAAATTAGAAATTTGCTTGAAAACATCATCGTTTCCAATTATGACTACTCAAAAACTTTTATATTGCTTGAAACGATTATATTTTTATTATTGCATGGCTCGAAATGTCAAAACTTTGTGGACGTGTAATTTGTCATTGAATTTTAATGTGTGATATATTACATGTGACATCTGATAAATTGTACTAATAATATTTTGGAGTAAAAAATTGACCACTATGACTATGATACTTTGGTTAAGATCTTAATAATTCATTATTATAATCGATATCACCATGAATTATATTCTACATTTCATATTTATATATTTATTAATTTTTTTATCTAATTTTAGTTGTAATTTTATTTTCAATCGATATCACTCATGGTTTATATTCTACATTTCATATAGTTTACTTTTTTCTCATTTAATTTTAGCTATTATCTTTTTATTTTTTTAATAAAAATATTACCGTGCATGGTACGAATGACAAATTCTATATTTAAAATAAAATAAAATTTAATTAATATATAAAGAACAATAATTAACATTTTTAAAAGAATACGAATTAGATACAAAAATTAATTATAAATCATAATATAAATTGGTGAGTCATAATTAATAACTTTAGATTATACGAAAACATAAAAATTTAAAA
Source organism: Salvia sclarea (assembly GCA_036873715.1). NCBI lineage: Eukaryota > Viridiplantae > Streptophyta > Magnoliopsida > Lamiales > Lamiaceae > Salvia > Salvia sclarea. The sequence goes on from JAYJMF010000017.1 coordinate 3,938,543, forward strand.
TGATTAAAAGTGAAAAACATTAGAAAGTAAAACACCAAGTGAGACATCAAAACTCAAAAGTGGGATGACAGATCATGTGATTATATCTCTTATTCAGTTAGTCCCTTCCCAATCAAAAATAGAACAAAAATTGAAGAAATCTCAACTAATTATTTTTTTATTCATATCATTTACTATAATATTTTCTTTTATATAGACATACACCTACACGTGCAACACATTGATTAATATGCAGCCATCATAAGTCATATTAACAATAAGCAAGTAGCTGGATTTCCTTCTTAATGTGATTATTTGGACCAATTCCAAGCTCATCAAGAAATACTTGTGGCATCTTAATCATCTAAATTATGCTACACAATCAACCAATCAACATCCTTATCAGATCCTAATCATCCCTACGTTTCCTATACATCAACTTCCTAATACGTTTCTTCAAAAAAAAAAAAATCCTAATACGACTTGTCTATTTTAAAGTATCATTTTTAGTACCATTGCAGATTTGATAGTTTCAAGAATTATTTTGATTTTATGCCTTAAATTTAAATAGTTGCCATTTTAATGTTGTTAATTCCCAAAGTAACACTCTAATGTTGTTAAATAGTTGCCATTTTAATGTTGTTAGAGATTTAGAGATGATAACTATGAGAATTAGTTAGAGCTCGAAAATAAAAATCTTAATTTTTTTAATTTTCTTTAACAGGTAGAAGAAAGATTTATTAGAAGAGAGAGAGAGAAGGCACAAGGAGTATCGAAAACAAACAATTACAAAATATTCCACGTAGAGCATAGAGTAGTTTTAGACCACTCAACAAGTAATTTCTATCGCGAACCGGGATTCCTTTAGCCTGCATGGCACCAATTCATTTGATTTCTTCCACCATTGTTCTAAAATTTCATTCTTTTCTTTGGAAGATGATAAGGTTCCTCCATGTACGAATAACTCAAGCAACACTAATAGGCCCAAAGACCACCAAATCTTAATTCTTAATTTTAGTATCAGCATTGGACCAATTTAGAATTGACTAGCTAGGTTGCCTTTCTGCCGCCGTGGCGTGACTTTGCAAGTTGCAAATCTAGATTCCAACAATATGTTGGTGGGATCCCTTTGTCGACAGAAGTTGATAGGAACTACTTATTTCTCTTCCCTACTTGTTCATGCATTATAACCTCCCAATCAACCGACAAATTAATTATGTTTGAACAATTACCCAGTTACCACAGACACACGATTACATACTGTCAACTCGCAAAATAAATAAATAAAATTATTGTATTGCGGTATTTAAATTTGGATTATCAGATGAATAAATAAAACTAATTATTTAATTGTAACGGATTGATAATGAATTATTTAATTATGAATTTGCTTAACACCATCTTATAGTTCAAATACTCCATCCTATTTTTTTTTTTAATGTAAACTCCCCCCTAGAAATTCTGTATATAGTAGAAATATATTTATGCGATCCGAATAGTCGGGTGAGTGAGCGAATATTTGTTTATTATAACCTGAAAATATGCATTAATTGAATTAGATTGCAGAATGATGTATATCCAAATGAGAAAAATACGGATCTTCTAGTTCTAGTGCAGCATTTTATTGAATCTGACTATTGAGTACAGTTGGCGGCCACAATCTTGCGATTTAAATGTAACGGTGCTAACAAATGAAACGAGAAGATGTATATAATAAAATCGTGATAATTTTGTTATGTACATAAGTCATCAGGTTCATGCATCATGTGTATCTTGGAAATCATGAAAAATGTAAAATATAAGTATGCTAAGTATACATAGAATAATGAGAAACTGAATGAGGTTATTACATGAGTAGGATTGATATAGGATTTCAGACATGGATACAGCTAACAGTTGCGGAACCCAAAATGAAATTTAATTATGAAGAAATAATAATTAAAAGTAGTTTTTGGAGTCCAAATGATATGGATCAGTCCCGTCTATAAATTTGGGCAGAGAATCTCCACCTCCCCTGGCCTTTATAACGTAGAAAGCGCAAGCAAGAGAGACAAAAACCACCACATACATAAAAAGCACGGCGGAGGCGCCGGCATCCCTGAGAGAGAGAGGAGATGGGTGGTTGGGCTATAGCGGTGCACGGCGGCGCTGGTGTGGATCCAAACCTCCCCAAGGAGCGTCAGGAACAAGCCAAGCAACTCCTCACTCGTTGCCTTAACATTGGCATCTCCGCTCTCCGCTCCTCTCTCCCTCCCATCGATGTCGTCGAGCTCGTTGTATGTTTCACTTTCCTTTCCTATTTTAATTATAATTATATACTAGTGTGTTTCTCCATGCATAACATTAATCTTAATCTTAATTTTGATTTGGATTTGGTATTAGATTCGTGAATTGGAGAGTGACCCCATTTTCAATTCTGGGCGCGGATCTGCGCTGACTGCCAAGGGGACGGTGGAGATGGAGGCGAGCATCATGGACGGAACCGGGCGGCGCTGCGGGGCGGTGTCCGGCGTGACCACCGTCAAGAATCCTATCTCCCTGGCACGCCTCGTTATGGACAAGTCGCCGCATTCCTACCTCGCCTTCTCCGGCGCAGAGGAATTCGCCAAGCAACAGGTTAATTGAATTTGGTTGTTTTGTTCTCTTGGAAAAAGTGGTTAATTAATTGATGATTAAATCAGGGCGTGGAAATGGTTGAGAAGGAGTACTTCATCACGGAGGACAACGTGGGAATGCTGAAGCTGGCGAAGGAAGCGAACTCAATCCTATTCGACTACAGGATCCCCCTATGCGGGGCGTCGGTGGAGGCGCCGCCGATGGTGATGAACGGGCTGCCAATCAGCGTGTACGCGCCGGAGACAGTGGGGTGCGTTGTGGTGGACGCGGAAGGGCGGTGCGCGGCTGGGACGTCGACGGGCGGGCTGATGAACAAGATGGCTGGTCGGATCGGGGACTCGCCGCTGATCGGGGCGGGGACGTACGCGTGCGAGGTGTGCGGGGTGTCGTGCACTGGCGAGGGAGAGGCCATCATCCGCGGCACCCTCGCAAGGGATGTCGCAGCGGTGATGGAGTACAAAGGCCTCTCCCTGCAGGAGGCAGTCGACTTCGTCATCAACCGTCGCCTCGACGGGGGCGGGAAGGCCGGCCTCATCGCGGTGTCCACCAAAGGAGAGGTGGCCTGCGGGTTTAACTCTGTCGGGATGTTTAGGGGTTGTGCCACTCAAGATGGATTCATGGAAGTTGGGATTTGGGACTAGTAAATCTTTTTTTCTTTTTCTTTTTACAAATAATTGCCAATTTCGATGCCTCAATCCTCTTTCCCCAAATTAAATTCGAATAATCATATGAAATTCAGGGTTTCATTTTGCAACACATTCAAATTAAATTAATAAATTGCTGGAGGTTTGTACATTAATTAATAAATTAATAGCGCAAGACGGTGTGAGAAACGGAATTTGGTTTTGTTGGTAACCAAATCAGCACATTAATTTGTGGTTGTTCACTTTTGCTTACTAACTTAATGTGTAAATAAATCCATGGAAAACTAATTCATCTCTCCTTCCACACTTTGGTTTAGGTTTTTAAATAAATCTGATAAAACAGCTGACACCTTAAGATTTAGCCCAATATAATTATTTTCAAGGCCCAATTTCTTTTATTGGGCCCAAACTTTATCAATTTTTTGGACCAATATAATATAAGAAACTATTTGTGGAGCCAACTGGAAACCCATAACTTTTTCTTCATGGCCTGATCAAATTTATGTTAATACCAAGACAGCCTATGTGATGCTTCCTCTCGAACTGGTTTCTTCTATTTTCACTGTTTCAGGGTTCTTTGCTGGACCACCTATGGTTGTATGGGCCAAGATTTGCTCAAATGGACCAAATCACCCCATCTTTGGTTTTCTCAATATTGATGTTTGGATACTAAAAGGACATGAATTATTGTATTTATGTCCCTACATAAATATGAACGGCAAAGTTTCTGATTGGAGTATTTTAATTTTTAAGTGCTCGACCTTGGATTTATTTTTAAAGAATACTACTATTTATCTTATCAAATACTATCATGTTATAATTGTAAAAGTATGATATAGTAGTTCATAATTTACAATCTTCAGTTTTCCCTTAAATTGATATTTGATGCTAATTGTGTGCTAAGTTGCTGATGTTCTGTTATTTAAAGAGAAACATCTATATATATATTAATACTAAAAGATCCTTTGTGACAAAATATATGAACCGCCTAATATATCCTTGTTATATATTTAATTGTAAGGGTAATTATGTAAATTATAAATTACCTATTCATATAAAAATTACAATTACCTATTAACTATTAGAATTCTACT
>JAYJMF010000019.1:0-30096 GCA_036873715.1 Salvia sclarea
GCTGAATCAAGGATATTAAATCACTTTGTAGTATTAAATTATAACAATAATTTAATACTACAAAGTGATTTAATATCATAGCCGTTTTGATTTAACATTTTTTTTCTTTAAGGGTTAGGTGGATTTAACATTTTTTTTTTCCTTAAGCAAAACGATGTCCACTTTGATTCGAGTGGTAACACATCATAATCCTGTCAACTTCATACGAGGATTTGAAATTTCAAATTGTGGAAAAAATGCAAAAATGTTAAAAGTATGCGTATTAAGAGATTAATATTTTTTATGGTCACTAACTATAGGCGTGTAGCAAAAGTAGGACACTATTACTTCGGGCCGTAAAAGTAGGACACTATATTTTAAGTTGGACACTCGTGGGCCAATAGAGAGTGTTACGTGGCAAGCCACGTCACGTTCGGGCTCCACGTAACCCGTTACGTGTAATTCACGTGAGAAAAAAAGCCCGAAAAGCCATATTTTGGCCCACGTGCGTCCAATTTAAAATACAATGTCATACTTTTACAGCCCGAACTAAAAGTGTCATACTTTTGCTACACACCTATAATTAGTGGCCATAAAAAATATTAATCTCACTTTTTTTTATACAAGGGATTGACTGAGTGGGCGAGCTCATATCATTAATCGATCAATAGTGGCTTTAGATTAAATGATAAGTGACGCTTATTATATAATACTTGTTAATTTGACGAGGACTTTTTTTTTTTTTTTAAATGATGATGACATGTGGTTGTAAAAGAAATTTGGAGCATCAACAATTCATGAGCTCTAATTTAAAGATATATACTGTATTATGTTATGTAGTATTCAGCCTACGTCGTATAAAATCAATTTCAAATTAATTTGAATGGTTATTTTGTAATTAAAACAAAACTGAAGGTCACAATTTATCTTCCTAGCTCTCTTTTCAAAATAATCATAACCGTCCACTTATTTTTAGTTGAAATCGTGCACTTCCTATAAACATGCCCCTCTTTTGGTGCATATATTTCCTATATGAATTGTGTTTTCTAGCTACCCTTTTTATTTTTCTCATTTTATCCACATTATCTTTATTGCTTCAATTATAAGATATTGATTTTATAAAATTTAATCAAATATATCATGCAACTAAACTAAATATATATAAAAGTAATGAAAGTAGTATACAATATATATGAAAAATATATATAAGCCTACAACTATGCTATGTATATCATAGTGAATATATACCAAGCTGAAAATAATAAAAAGTTAAGACACGTTAAGAATAATTTTATTTTATTATAACTATTTTCCGTGTATCGCACGAAGATCGAATTATAATAGAGTATAAAATAGTAAAAACAACTTGTATAATTGGGCTGGATTATTTTGGTTTTAAACATTTTTTTTAATATATATAATGTGTTGTAATCCAATCTAACCAAAACTCCTCAAATTTACCCCACTAATTTAATTCCAATATCATTAAGTAAAAAAGATCCAGCTGAGGGCCGGCTGTCCTAGTGTGAGCTGCGTTACAGCAAAAAACATATACGAATTATTATATTCTAGTTTGATGTCATTGTATTAATTTAATTATTTGCGAAAAGCTTTTCTCTTCAACAACCCTAATTTACTTGTTTACTAATTAGTGAATATATATGAAAGCTTGATTCAATAGGCAAAAGGTAAGAATGCACCCCCTCTTTAACATTGCCATGGATTCTATTGTGTACATGTATTTTCTCTTTTGGTATTGATATCTCTCATATATATTATGATAAGGAGAAATTAGGCAAAATTGTGAGAACGAGAGAATGCTGCAAAGGAGAGAAACGAAACGGCTTACATCTATCCATAAGGTGAAACTTTTATTAGCAAATTATTACTTAGCCTAATTTGCTATCTCTTTTTGAAGAAAATAATGTGAATTCATGAGTTGCAGGATAGAATAAACCAATTGCCCGATGATATTCTTGCATCCATAATTTCAAAATTGCCACTGTCGGAAGCCATGGCCACTAGCCTCCTTTCGTCTCGTTGGCGCCATCTCTCCACGCACATAACCCGCCTGAGTTTTTGTTCGTTTCATCCGAAATCAAAACCCTAAGAGGAAACTGTTGACAAGTGGTTCGATTTTGTGTTGGCTAAGGAAGTGGAAGCCATTGAAATATGCCTAGTAATATCCATTGCAGCTGGTTGTTTTCGAGATCTTACACTCTATAGTTTGATTGGGAGGAAAGTCGATGGACCCTTAGTTCTACCTGGCCTAAGTTCCCTCAAAGAATTGTCATTACGTTGGCTACACGCCGATGATGGATTGTTTGAGGTATTGCTCACTAAGTTGCCTCTTCTTGAAACTTTATCGATTGATCTTTGCTACACATTGCGAAACGTGAGAATTGTGGATCGTTTATTCAATTTGAAGCGCCTATGTGTATCTAGGATACCCAATCTTGAATCCATTGAGATTGGCAATGCAATGAGCCTGGATCAGTTAAAGTGTCATGAGATGCCAAATGTTGAGTTTGTAAAGCTCTATAATCTCCCAAAGCTTATAGAGTTGGACTTGGATCAGGGTGACCAAGGTTGGATAGACCGCTCATTGGCGATTCGAACCTTGTTAGCAGCAACATCTTGCATACGCCGCCAACTTCTGGTGCTTAGGATGAGGCTGAGGCTCGACATCATGAGTTCGGTATAAGTTATATTAGTTCAAATAGAAACACTCCCCATAATGTTAACTAAAAATCAATTTTGTCCGTTGATCTTGATTAACAAATGCTCAAGATTCACTTTTGAATAATTGCTGTGCTTTCTTATGCACAAGATAATGCTTCGTGATACTGTACTTTTTTATGTCTAAAACAATGTTTTTATCGATTCTGACATGTGTCTAGAATGAGGATGATTTTAGCAGATCCTCAACCTATATGTTCATCTTCATGTGTAATTAGGTGATGATTTTTATGTGTTACAGATAGCTTTGTCACCACAATTCAAGCTTCCCAATTTATCAAATATCAAACATTTAGATTTGACAATTGAGATGTTACATGAAGCGAGATATACCCATGTATTGCTTCCTCTGATTGGAGCATGGCCTTCATTGGAGAAAGTTGAGATAAAGGTACATCTTTTCTCTTTTCTTTTCAATTGAATTCAAGATTGGCAAATTAATTATGTATTTTGATGTATTCTGCAGTTCTTGTGGCGCACATCTGGCCTCGTGTTCAAAGGAAAAAGTTACTGGTGTTCCTGGAACAAGAATGGCTTCAAATCGAAAGTGATAAAGAAGGTGAAGGTGTCAGGATATTTAGGATGCAAGGAAGAAAGACAGTTTGTTCGATATGTGATAGAGCATTAAGGGGTGGAAGAATTGGTGGTTGAGGTTTGTGATCAAACTCCCGAAATGCGAAGCTGGGCAACAGCTCGGGCGTCCCGATATTTTGCTATCTCATCTCTGTACCCGCTCAAAACCATCACCATCATCTAATGAATCTTCAAATCATCAATTCTAATTTTTACATGCAACTATTATTATTATCATTCTTTATTATGATATTTCTTTGTTATTTGTAATTTATAATGAGCGGTCAAATTTATCGGAGCATGTTAGTTTCATACATAACAAACAAGTATTTTTGCCACGAAACACAATTTATTTGGTAAGACATTTCTCCCCCAACTATAATTCGTATGTTCTAATAATTCCGAGTCTAAAGAAAATCGTGCACTTGTGTTCCACATAATCAATTAAATTGACTATACCTCAATCATACTTTATTTGTGTAGAAAAAAACAAACACAGACCTACTCGCCAAAACTCTAGGGGTAAGAAATGATGTTTTCAAATTCAATTACTACTACTATAAACTATAAAACTCACATATCAATAACCGTACTATCAAATATTATAAATTATTCATTAATAATTTAGGACTTATATAGCTTTAATAGTATCATTCACGTGTTCGTATGTATATAAAAAAGAGTCAGTATCAAGAAAGAGATTACACGTCCACGTGGCTTAACATTTTTTGCTTCTTTAAAGGGAACAAAAAGTCTTATGCTAAAGATCTAATTGACTTAGAAAATATGTGACTGGGAAGAGAAAGATTCATATATTGCTCACATAGTAAATAATCTAACTTGACAAATCATAGTCGTTTGTATGACTTCATAAATTCTAGCCCACACATTGACTATTAAGATCGACAACATATAAAAAAAGTTCACATTTTAAATTTTTAATACACGAGATAATTAAAAATAAAAAACTTTTTTTGCTATAGTAGTTTTTCATATCGTAATTCATACTGCCTAACGAAAATGTGCCTCTGTTATAAATAATTTTACCAATATAATTTGAATACTTAAATTGAATATTAGTGTCCATATGTATTGGGAAAGATAGTAAAAACTACTTGTGTTAATTGGGCTGGATTATTATGATTTAAACTTCTTTTCTTTTTAATAATGTAATCCAACACAAATTCCACAAATTTAGCCCACTAATTTCCAATATCATAAGTAAAAGAAATAGTAACCATTTAACCACACCCGCGAGAGTAGAAAATCATGGTTACTCGCTCAGCCCAGTTGCCAGCTGTCAGTTTACGGCGCGTTACAGCGAAACGGCGCATTAGGTGTTTGCGTAATGAGTTAAAACGACGGCGTAATGATGATTTTCCTTTGCTTTATTTTTTTGGGTAACGATTTAAGAAAATAATATATATACATATTTATTTACGAAAAGCTTTTCTCTGCAAAAACCCTAATTTATTTCACTACTTACAATTCCCTGGAAAATTCGTTGCCGCCCGCCTTTCGCTCTTGTTATTTTTCGGTTGCTGCAGAGAATTTTCCTAATTTCTTGGTAAGATATTCGTGATTTTTCTCTATTTTTCTTGTTTTTTTCTGATTTTGTCTGATTTTCGGGGTGTTATTTTAATCGTGAGTTGGTGGAAAATTGTGAATTTTAAGGAACTGTATCTGCTTGCGGAGGCGTAATTTTGAGAGTTTTTTGGTATTTTTGGTTGATCCGTTCGTGAGTTTGGTGAATTCTGCTGAATTTTGGAGGTTTTATATCGAAAAAGCTGTTTCCTTTTTCAACTTGTTTCACTGTGTTTCTTTTATTTTTACTTTTTCTTCAATTTTCAATTTCGTTACTAAATTTACCTTTTTTCCTGTTTTTCTGAACAAATTGTTTTCTTCCTATTATTCAATTCTCGACAAATTAGTTTCTTTTTTAATTTTTCCTTCCCCCAATTTAGTTATGTATTCCTTCCCTGAACACTGCTTCTGTGCTTTAATTTCAATTGAATTTGGGAATTTCTGGAAATGGCGTCATTAATTAGGGTTTTTGAAACTTAGTTAGAGAGCTTCTTCTTTAGATGATCTGTGAAATTTGAATTTTGTAGGTAACTAACTTTGGCCGGAAAAGATGTCCGGAGCATCCGAAACTACGGCGGCGGCGATGCCCAATCGGGAGCCCTTCAGCATGAGCTCGCCTTCGCCGGTGATGAATCCGGCGGCTTCGCAACCGCAACAACAGCAACAGCAGCTGGAACAGCATCAAATTCACTTGCCTTACATGAATTCTAACTCCGACGGCGGAGCTGCATTCAGGCAACAATTAGGGTCATCGCCGCCGCCGTTCCAATCCATCCCCGCCGGCGGTGCCACCGCGATAAGCCACTCCGCCTCGGACCAGAAGCGGAAGAGAGGCCGGCCGAGGAAGTACGGCCCCGATGGCAGCATGAACGTGCCATTGGGATCCCCTCAGCAGCCCATCAGTCCGTCGATGCCGCAGCAGCAGCAGCAGAATTTCTCGCCTCCGCCGGTGGGGTCGGCGTCGGCGCTGGTGCCTCTGTCGACGCAGATGGAGAGCTTGCCGGCCATGGACGGGTCGGGATCGCCCACGGCCAAGAAGGCCAGAGGCAGGCCCCGTGGCTCGAGGAATAAAGCAAAGCAGCATTCCGAAGCTTTAGGTAATTTGGCTGTTATTTATAGGGTGTTGCACTGATAAAGTTATCATCTTTGCAAATAAAATATTTTCTTGTATAGAAAAATGCTCGGGTATGACGGGCTCCATGTGTAACCATGTTTATGTGTGTGTGTGTATTATATATATATATATATATGATGTTAGATTCTGCTTGCTAGGTGTTGCTTGGACCACATCCTAACTTGTGGCTCTGATATTTATTGTGATATTTTTGTTTTCCTTCTTTCGATATATATATGTATGTGATAATGGGCTTTCACGTTTTATTTTGGTTGATTGTATATTATAGTAATGCAAATTGCACGGTGCGCAACTGTGTTGGCTATCAAATGCCTTAAAAAATATGCTGGAACCTTGGTTTCTGAATCTAAAAGTGCAACTAAAATCATGGATCCAATTCTAGGAAACTTTACCAGCATGCCCCTGTGTTCTACTAAAATAATCCTTTTCCAGCAATACTGTGGTTACTATTATATCAATTTATGTATATATATTAGTTGTTCCACAATTTAATGAAGATCTTAATTTAAATGGGAAACTATATTGTAGTTCCGCTGTCTTACTGGTGTGATGTTTGCATTTGTTTTTCCCAATTTTGTTTCAATTTTTCTAAGTTGAGCCTTTTTTCTTTCTATTATTCTTTTGCCTTTTTGCATATTCTCTACTTAGTAGCATATGCTACCTCTTATTCTTACTGTCCTTTTAATAATTGCTTCACTGAAACTCTGCTTGCAGGCTCAACTGGAATCGGTTTCATTCCACATATTCTCAATGTGAATGCTGGAGAGGTTAAATATTTTAATGCTTTTATCTTTTTGTTAGTCAATGGAACTTCAATTATCATTTGATTATAATTAAAGTGTAATAATTTTTTCTTACTATTACTTTGAGACATTAATAATTTTTAATTTTTTTTGTAAATAAACAATAAAATTCATGCTAGGGTTCAGCTTTCAGTTAGAACCTTACTTTCATAGCTCATGAAGAACTTTTTCTTAACGTTGTCTGAATTATCCAAAATTAATGAAGGCAGCTTTATTGTAGCCTCAGTGACCATAGCATAGCATTTGCACTGCTTCATTTTCTTTGCCTTCCTTCAGCTGATAAGGTCTAGGCTACGAAGATGGTGCATTAGGGTTCTGTCAATATCCCTAAGCATGTTCTCAACAAAATGCTCGAGTGAAATCAGATATTAATTACAAGTTTACTACTAACATGTACATTGCGTTGGCACAAACACTTTGGTCTCAACTATATGAGTACACAAATGAACTTCATTAATTGGATATATTATTTCATAGACACATTAAATGGACAACCTTGTGCCCATATCACATTTGGTATCCGATGTCATTTCTCTCAGTTTGACTTAGCACGTTATAGTTATACCATATAATCTGATTTCAACAGTTAAATGCTAGTATGCATGCATCCTATCATCTTCCTTTGCTGTAATCACTTGGGAAGTTTCTTCGAATGACCTGTATCATGATGCGCTTTGTTGTTCTGGAAGTGGCTTATAAAATGACATGGACGAGATTTTGAAATTGTACTGAACTTTAGCATGATTTTTACAGGATGTTGCTGCAAAAATAATGGCCATTTGCCAGAATGGACCCAGGGCAGTTTGTGTTCTTTCTGCAAATGGAGCCATATCAATGGTAACGCTTCGCCAGCAAGCAACATCTGGTGGAACTGCCACCTATGAGGTGCTAATTTTTATTTTTATTTTTCATATTTTATGAATATGCATTCCGTATTATTTAGATGCTTATTTTAAGGATTCTATCCTATTGTATTTTGATTTCGCAACATATCCACCGCTTCTTGAAGATGGCTTCAATCATGTGATATGAATAACTTCAATTTCCTCACATGGATTTGCTTGCTATTTTATTCTCTTGCATCGACAATTGGTTCATGACTTCCAAAAATATCTGAATGTGTCTTATGCTTCATCAAGAGTTGTCCAATTCGGTCGATGCTGCATTGAGCCGAAATTCAGGCTAGGCTGTCATAACTGTTCTCCTTGAGTTTTTCCATGACAGTTGCATTTACATCACTATTGTGTCTCCTCATCTTGAATAAGCATTTGTTGTTCTGGTCTCTTTCTTGGTTTAATTTTTCCTTTTCAATTTGTGTAGGGTCGGTTCGACATCTTATCCCTTTCTGGATCATTCATGCTAACTGAAGTTGCTGGTCACAAAAGCAGAACTGGTGGGTTGAGCATTGCTTTAGCTCAACCTGACGGAACTGTTATGGGGGGTTGTGTTGCCGGTTTACTAGTTGCGGCATCCCCTGCTCAGGTTAGTCTGCTTACTTGTATAAGGAGTTGTTTTTTCTTTCAATTGGTTTTATGCACTCTAGAAAGTGAATTTTCCCCCTTTCTCCAGGTTATCGTGGGAAGCTTTCTGCCGGATGGTCAGAGGGAAGTACCGACAAACTATGTGGAACCTTCATCAGCACCAAGAATGAACCATGGTGGTGGTGCTGGTGCCAGCAGCTCGCCGTCACGAGGAACTCTCAGTGAATCCTCGGGTGGACCTGCAAGTCCTCTCAATTTGAGCTCCGGTGCTTACAACATCACGCAGGGCATGTCAGGCATTCCATGGAAATAATTAGTAGCTAAATGCCCCCCTTGGGTTTTGGTGATTATGTGACATTAGACTTGATGTAATATTATTTTCTAATAGAGACCAAACATGGCATTCCGTCAATCCTTCTTGAGTTTTTTTTGGAATGCATGTAGTAGAGCTAGGTTCTTACATAACGGATGCTTCTCATTTTTCATTCTGGCTGGTGGAGTTGTTGTTGTAAAAACGTTTCTTAGTCTTTCTTAGTTTAATCTTCGTCTGACTTAGTGATTTTGCCTTCTCTCATTCCTGTTCTTTATTTGCTAACAATGCTGGTCTAAACCTGGCTCCCACTGTTTATCTGCTTGCATTTGGTATTTACAGACGTTGCAGATGGATTCTTGATTACTTGATGCTACTAGGTTTGCTCTGGGAATGACCTCCCGATGCGTTTGTATATGCTTTAGCATGCTTGTGGTTCTTATTTTATTTGGTTTCTCTTGTTTAATGCTTCACCTGATTCTGTAGTATTTATGTATTTGCATTTCTTCCCCAGTGAAAAAAGAAAAAGAAAAAGCTGCATGCCTTTGCGTGCAAACGAGAGAGTGGGCCGTTTGAATGTTGATGTATATTCCTTGTGGAGAAAAACTAACCGTTTGGTTTAAAACTTTTGTAGGTGCACCGTCTGAATGAGAGCCAGTGTTGCAGGAAAATGACTAGTGAACTGGCCTTGCCTCTCTCGTGCACTGGTTTTATCGGCGTGATTTTATGGCAGCTGTAAGTTTTTAGTCTCTGTTTTCGACTTTCTTTGATTCATGCAGCATGAGAGTTTATGACACATTCTTAGCTATAGATGCTGCTTAACACAATGTGAGTAGTATCTCAGTAGCAAAAACCTTCATTTTGCCAAATTCTGTCTTGTGCTGAATCATAATTGATAGCCAATCACAACACAATTCTATAGCGCTAACGCGATCATGTCTCCACTAGTATATGAAAAATCAGGGATCTAGTACAATCAAGAAACAAGATATCATTTGAAGAAATTTACTGGTGTATAACTTAGAAAAATAATTGTAAAATGAATAGGAGAATAGGGAAAAGAATAAATTTTCTGTGTAGAACTAGAAGAAGTTGTTGAATCTGAGGTTTTGGAAACTCGAGCTTGCATATGCGTCGAGCAGCTCGTTTTGAGCAGACCAGAAATCTGCTTTTAGACCGGCCCTTCTTACTGCTTTGAGTATCTTGTTTCTGTGCGCGTAACCCATCACCACCACCTTCTGGCTGTTTCCATCGACTTCTATTTTCTCAATTCCTGCACGTTGGAAAAATCGAGCTCCTTGTTACAATGTTACTCTTGGTATAATCACAAAGTAATAAGTTTTTCTTCCTGTGTTTTATAGAGATATATATACCTCTTAACTTGGATAGGCATTTCCGCAGCTTCTTCTCGTGGATGCCGACCATCTCCACTTTCAGTTCCGTTGTCTGCACGACGACACACATACGACAACAGGTCAGTACACACGATTACATTGACATAAACACGAATTCTCCCAATGTTGAAAAAAGCTAAAACATGATGAAGATATGTGAATTGCAGTACCTCCATCAAGAACGAGACGAGCTCAACGACAAGAAAGATGGGAGGAGAAGTCTAGAACGAGAATGAGAATGAGAATCGGGGTATTCCTAAATCAGGAGAGGCGACGCGTATATATACATGACAAAAAGGTGGTTGCTCAAAGTTACGTGAATCTTGATCCTCGATTCTGCTGATCCAAAACCAGGTAATAGCTGATCTGCTTTAGTTTGCTTTTCCTCAAAGAAACCCGAAAAAATCGAGGGAGCAGAAACCGTTGCATCGAAACCAGATATTCATGACTCTAAAAGCTCGAGCTTCTGATGTTGGCTCTCAAAAAGAATGTGAGTCTCCAAGAATATTTTCAAATGATTGGCTTTGACGAGTCCAACTCTGCTTTTCTTGAAGAATCCACTTTTGAATTTTGATCACTTTATTTAAATATGTTGTAGTAAATCCTCACTATAATTGCTGAATCATTACTATAGTTCTGCCCATGTCAGAACTCTCAGCTTTGGACACAACAAAAACTGTTCCAAATATGGGGAATTTGATATAAAAAAAAACACAGTTCACACACTGAGAAATTAAGTGGATGGCAAGTTTGGTATTTTTGTGGGTTTTCTTGAATACTTAGCCATAGAGGTATTCATTTCCTACATGGTCTTTTCTTGGAAATGAAGTTATTGCGATATGCTCGTTGATTCGATAGAAGGGTCGATTGTTCGATTTACTCGATGAAAGTTCGTTCGGGCTTAAATGTATACTCCCTCCGTCCCGCGAAACATGTTACGTTTCTTTTCGGTACGAGATTTAAGGAGTTAGTGTTTAATGTTGTAAATGGGTAGGTAATAAAGTAGAAAAGTGTGTTTAGTGTTGTAAATTTGTAAGTAATAAAGTAGAAAAGTGATTATTTTTTACCCAAAATGGAAACGTAATAAGTTTCGTGGGACGGACTAAAAAGGAAAACGTAACAAGTTTCGTGGGACGGAGAGAGTATGTTTGAAATATCTTCTTTTGGAAAAGCTATAATGGGCATGGGAATGCGAGCATAATTACTATTGGATTCTAATTAGGATTTGGTTGGATTTTTCAAACACTATTATATTGAAAAAATTATTGTGAATTTGTGAGTTTCAATTTTCTTATAATCGAGTTTCGGGTAGTTTACTAAATGCCATTTGCTTCCCTAGTGAAAGATTCTTATATAGGCGGATATAACACATCTTTGGATGTGTTGTGTTACATTTTTTCTTCTTTGTTTTATAAGAGATGGGCACACTTACTAGTAAAATTTGAAACAAAACTCACAAATATAGAGAAAGTGGTGTATAATATATATTGTGTGTGTGTGTGTTTGTGAGAGAGAGAGAGAGAGCCGACAAAGGAATGTCTCATGTCGGGGATTCACATCTTCATATTCTTTTTGCATTTTATATAATCAATAATGCTAACTTCAATAAAAATGAAGGGTGAGTGTATTTATTTTGGTACGAAATTGTCGAAGCATC
The DNA here is from genome assembly GCA_036873715.1 of Salvia sclarea. Classification (NCBI taxonomy): domain Eukaryota; kingdom Viridiplantae; phylum Streptophyta; class Magnoliopsida; order Lamiales; family Lamiaceae; genus Salvia; species Salvia sclarea. Next base: position 11,656 of record JAYJMF010000019.1, read on the forward strand.
TCATCACTTTTCAATATTTACAGTTAAATCGATATGTTGTGACGAACGACTTTCGATAATCGTGAGTGTGATTTATTAAGAACGGTAGAAAATGGAAAGATGCACAAACTAAATTAGCGATATTTTTTCGATTTTTTGGAAGTTTTTTTTGACTTGCTATTCAACAAGAGTTTAGAAAATCTCAACAACGATTACATGTATAGAATCATCCTTTTCAATTTAAAATATAAATTTGATTTAAATAAACTTATTATGCTACGCATTTCAAAGCGATAAATATGTAGTACATATAAATAATCGCTCGATTACTGATAATTCATCCTCGGCAGGCCATGGCAGATGCGAACAATTGCACAATAAAGTTTGGCAACTGCGTCATTATTTGAGTAACATCAATTTTGGTCCAATTTCAAAAAATAATACACGCTTTTTTACTTTGACATATCACTAACCAATAAATATACTATTATGTTGCAATTTTAAATCTAGACTATAACTTCAATTTTCTAGTATCAGTTAGTCGTGTAGAATATACACAGAATAAAATAATGATGTGTAAACAAATTCATTGTCATTCTCTTAAGTTGCCTAAGTTTGACTTAGTGTTTGGGTTGCGAAGAGTGGGAGCAATCTAAAATTTAATATGAAATATATTTAATATATTGAATATTATCATGTCACTGATAAATGTGTTTTATTTTTGAAAGTTTGGACAAATTGTGGGTATAAAAGTGAAACTAACCTGTACTAAAATAAATATTATAGAAACAGATAGGATTAATTGGATTGCTAAGTAATCGTCAAATGTGATTTTCGTCATAAGTATATACTGTATATGTAAAAACTCTCCCTTAATTTGAATAAAATATCAAGAAAACGTGTGGCTTATCGAAGAGAATGAATAATATTTAATTACGGACTTGTATATTGTTTCAAGTCATTATATCACTATTCAATTGGTTTTTCTTCTTCTTCTTCTTCTTCTTCTTCTTCTTCTTCTTCTTTTTTTTTCCTTTTTTTGAGGTAATACCACTGTTCAATTAAAAAAAAGTAATCACTACGAATACACGTGACATGGTGAAATCAGAATAATGTCCAACAATTTTTTTATTTTTATTTATTTTTTAAATCAGAACGTGATATTGTAATGTCAATTAGCCTGACAAAGGAAGATCTAATTACTCGTAACTTTTTTATCTGAGGTACTAATTATTCCTTAGAGATAATGTGTTGCTATTTCACACTGTATCATTAAATAATAATGAAAGACAAAATTTCGTTGTCTCCCCTAAAAGGACATTTTAGAATTGAAATCCCACGAATCAAAGTCCTACACAAGTCTAAATCATGTTTAAACTTCGAAGAAAATTCTTGGTATTTTATTAAACCAAGAAGCATGCATTTACATTAAAATTATAAATATCCGAGTCGCATATTCTTCCAATAAACTGTAGAATATGAATAACGCAACATTGTTGTCAAAACGAAAGTCTTCTCTTGTCTTCTTGTCTTGTCTTGTGCGAAACCCACTCTTAATTTCTTCGTTTTTCTTTTCCAAATGTCGTGTGCATCTTATATGCGTTTTTCACAATGTCCTAAATTGAAAAAAAAAATTATTATATTATCATCGTTGACGTATAGATATAGATAAATTATGCGACGTACTGTTTTACCTTTCATCTTGGTGATTATATTTACTAACTACGATATATCAGCAATTAAAATTATTAAATTTTGTTATTTAAGAGTTTCAAGTTTTGAAGATGATTTCTTTTGTTTAATTTACCTAGCTAAACGAACATGGGTGGGCACGGTCCCGCATTGACGGTATTAGAGGGTGAATTTTTTAATTATGAATTAATAATAAATACTAATTATAGAATGATAAATTAAGCTAAATAAACACTGATTAATCACAATAACCGCTAATAATTCTTTAATTTCAAATTACACTGCCTCAAGATGAGACTATATTCTCACCAAAGTCTTTTATGTTTTGAAAAGCTTATAACAAAAGTTCCTCAAGATGTTCTCAAACAAGTTGAAACTATAGCTTATATTATCCATCCCATATTCCCATTTGGCTTGGCTCGTCTCCATTTGGAAATGTTCCATTTGATTTAACCCGTTTTTGAAAAAGGAATTAATGAATTTTACCTTGAAAAAAAAAATCCAATCTAGTGGGTCTTAAGTCTTATTTTAAATAAAAAAACACAACTTTATTAATAACCCTATCGAAAACACAAAAAGAAGTTCAATAAGACAGAATTAATTAAATATCATGAAAAAAATAAAAAAATAACTGATATATAATATAAGGTAGGATCGATCTAGTGATAATCTAATTTTACGTGAGAACTGAGATGAGCCGATAAAAATAAAATTTCCGCCCATTAAAAAGTTTCAAACCAAGGTTGCTTATTCGCGAATTCCTTGTAAACTGAATTTACATGACCGTGTATACGTAATTCGTATGTAGCCATCGATTATTCTCAGTCTCATGATTTGTCATTATCACTTGATACTAAACCTATACCCATATAGATATACTTCAAAATTCCAAGCAGAAAATGTGATACAAATTGAAACCGCGTGACTCTCTCTAGTAGTTACATTATAAATTTAGAAGAATTAAAATAAATTCAAATAGAAAGTAAGAGAAATTAAGAGAGAAAAAATGGCGCTGAAAGTCCTCTCAGCTCTAGACTCAGCAAAAACACAGTTTTACCATTTCAAGGCGATCATCGTCGCCGGAATGGGTCTCTTCACCGACGCCTACAGCCTCTTCTGCCTCCCTCCGATCCTCAAGCTCCTCGCCGGCATCTACTACGGCGGCGCCCGCGACGTCCCCGCCGCCGTCAGCTCCGCCCTCGTCGCCTCCGCCCTCGCCGGCACCGTCGCCGGCCAGCTCGTCTTCGGCCGCCTCGGCGACCTCGTGGGCCGCCGCCGCGTCTACGGCCTCTCGCTCCTCCTCATCCTCCTCGCCTCCGTCGCCTGCGGCTTCTCCGCCTGCACCACGCGCCGCTGCGTGCTCCTCACGCTCGGCCTCTTCCGCTTCGCCCTCGGCGCCGGCATCGGCGGCGACTACCCGCTCTCCGCCACCATCATGTCCGAGTTCGCCAACCGCGCCACCCGCGGCGCCTTCATCGCCGCCGTCTTCTCGATGCAGGGGTTCGGGATCCTCGTGGGGTCCGCCGTCACGATGGCGGTGTGCGCGGCGTTTGATCGGGCCACGGGCGCGCCGCCCGATGGGGAGACGCCGCGGGCGGCGGACGTGGCGTGGAGGCTCATATTGGTGTTGGCGGCGGTGCCGGCGGGGTTGACCTACTACTGGCGGATGATGATGCCGGAGACGGCCAGGTCAGTATATAGTACTCCCTTCGTCCCATTAATCAAATTTAACTAATCTCGGTTAAATTATATTACCATGCATTTTGTGCATTGACTGGCTATTATCTATGTGTCAAAACACAAAAACTTTCATATAGGTTATGTTTCATATATATTTCTTTTGAAAGTATAAATTTTGAATTATTTACATGATAATTTGCATAAAATTTAAATAATTTTAAGATCATATAAATATATAAAAAAATAGCTTGAAAGAGGCACAAGCCCCTCCAGTGCTACTACACTTGTATCCGCCTATGAATACATGAATACACTTGAATCGATCATATTTTGTTTTGCAATATTTTTTTTAAATAAGCGTTAAAGATAATCAAAATCCCTATTAGATAATTTTTATAGGGTTTTAGCTAATTAAGTTGGATTTCTTATTTCAAATATATAGTCTTTGTAATAATATCAAGATGTATTTGTGTGTGGATTTTTTTACATATCTCATAAAATAAATAGAATATTGAGGATGAGAGCTAGATATAGAATTTATAATAGAGTTAACATATGGTCAGGATTTCATGATGTGCATTGGCTCATTTTTTTTCAAATAAATATATTGTGCCATCTATGCTTGAAAATTGTTTAGTAATCAAGTCATAATTAATATTGTCAAATCGTGTGGGGAAAAGCTTGTGACTACAAAATAAAATGTCATTATTTCATGTTATGATACTAAATTTTAAAATACGAGATTGAAACACGAACTGTTACGATGACAGGTACACCGCATTGGTGGAGAAAAACGTCGAGCAGGCGGTGAGGGACATGCAGGGAGTCCTCGCCGTCTCCCTCAGCCCGATCGCCGAAGAGGAAGACGAAGAAGAAGAAGAATCATCGTCGCAAACCCCCTCCCCCACCGCCGCCTACCCCCTCCTCTCCGGCGAGTTTTTCCGGCGCCACGGCCGCGACCTCTTCGCCTGCTCCGCCGCGTGGTTCCTCGTCGACGTCGTCTTCTACAGCAGCAACCTCTTCCAATCGAAGATCTACGACCGCTACCTCCCCAAGTGCCCCATGAACGCCTTCCAAGAGGCCTTCCACGTGGCCAAGCTCCAATCCATCATCGCCGCCTCCTCCACCATCCCCGGCTACTACGCCGCCGTCTACCTCATCGACCGCGCCGGCCGCGTCCGCATCCAGATCGCCGGATTCTTCCTTATGGCGGTAAATATCATTTTAAACCCCGGCAAAAAAAAAAGTTTATTTTTGCACTTTAATTTTATTTTTTTAGGATAAATATCAAACCCTAAAATTATATACACTTTAAAAAATATTTTTTAAATCTTAAATTATCATTTTTTTAATCAAATACTCCCAAGCTTTGATAAATAATCTATCAAATTTTTATCAAATCTGCACTGCGTTCATTTTCCGATCAGCTCATAAATCCACGTTGAACAAATGATTTTCTTCAAAGATATCACAAGTTCATCTCTCGGCCCAGTGAGAAATCCAAATATACACGTCAAAACACTCGCTTGTCTTCATTTTTTCAAGAATTCCGTAACGGAAAAATGAGCCCAGGGTAGTTTTGATAAAAACCCGACAGGTTGGAATTTTAAAAAAAAATATATTAAAATTCAGGATATTTACCCTTTTCTTATTAGCACTATATTCTCCAAGTAACATTTCTGGCTCTGCCCCTAGGTATCCCTCCTCGCCATCGGGATCCCTTACCGGAGCTACTGGCAAAACACCACCAACATGGGGTTCATGGTGCTGTACAGCTTGACTTTCTTCTTCGCCAACATGGGGCCCAACACGACGACGTTCATCGTGCCGGCGGAGATGTTTCCGGCGAGGTTCCGGTCGACTTGCCACGGGGTGGCGGGGGCGGCGGGGAAGGTGGGGGCGGTGGTGGGGTCGGTGGGGTTCGTGTGGGCGGCGGAGAGAGGGGGCGGGGGCGGGGAGGGGATGACGGCGGCGCTGGTGGTGTTGGGGGGAGTGTGTGTGGTGGGGATGGTGGTGACGTATTTCTTCACGAGGGAGACGATGGGAAGGTCGTTGGAGGAGAATGAGGTTAGTAATGGTGGGTGTTTCTTGAGGGGTCCTAATTGTGTTGGAACACAATCTTCTACCATTGCTAATGCTTAGTGGTAGATGATTTTGATTTTGTGTTAATTTGGGCAAGTTTTCTTGTGTATGAGAGTGATTAATTTTGTGTTTATAGTCAAAACCTCTATAAGAAAATTAGTGATGTAAGTACGTAGATGAATGTGATCTGGGTAGAATTATGGGATTTATGAATTTTAATTAATAATTAATTAGAGATATCCATGTATTTAAATTAAACAAATTCATGTATTTAAAAAAAAAAAATTAAACAAATTCATGCATGCTTAATGTAAAAACATATTGGAGATCTTGATGATGGTCACGTTGAAGACGATTCAACACTATTGGAAGCAATGACATAAAAGGAAGCGAAGCGGCAACAACTCTTCATAAGCCAAAGAAATTTGACACCGAAACTTTAATTTAGATGGAGAATTGAAAATGTTAGGAATGAAATCCACCTAAATTTCATTTTAGACAACAACAAATTCATATTTTAACAAGGTATTGGCTGGATTTATATATTCAAAGGAGATCTCCAAAAAGATTATTTTATATTCTCTTATAAATTAAAGTTGATGAGTTTTTGAAGTTGCCCCGAGTCGGGATGGAAGAATTTATTAATTTAGCGACGTTTATTAATTTTTCGAATATTGTTTATTATTGTATACGCATTAATATAGAATTTTGCACATGGTTTGTTTAATTGTTTTGATGAGCTAGCTGCTGTTCACAACAATTATTGTTCTCACTTCTTACAAACTAGTAATAAAAGTAAAGTTGGATGTGATTCCCAAATATCCTAACGAGAGACTTTTCTTTAATATATAGAATTAATGCAAATTCACGAGAATGCGAAATGTCTCGAATCCTAAAACAATTACTTTAAAAAAAATCTTTCAGCAAAAAGGGAAATTGTCTTATTCCTTGAACATCATAACAACAACACAAAGGATAATAACAAATGGAAAAACAACAAAAACAATAACAATAATAATTAGAAAATTAATCAATGTGAGCCCTTGGTTGGGAATGAGGCCATTTTGTTGATGCCACACATCCCTTCTGGCTTGCCATTGTTCCTCCTCATCCTTATAAATCCCTTCTCTCCCCATTTTGGCCCCCACGAGTTCTTCACTATCACATAGTCCAATCCTTTGCTCGTCCCGTATCCGACGGCGGCAACTCCGTGGTCGAGATCCGTGCCACAATGCCCGTCGAACACGCCCTGAAAATTTAAAGTAAAGGCCCTGTTTACTTTGATGGATTACTTAATATACCGATATTACCCATATAAATTTACGAATACTCACCCCTGAGTAGAATTGGAAATCTCTCCCGGAAGCATCAATGGCCACACTCAGAGGCTGGTTTGCAAGAGCTTTTAGGAAGCTCTTTTCGTCGTTTCTTGGCACGTCGTGGTAGCCATCGATCGTCACTACTTCCGTCTCATCCTAAATTGGAATAAAAAGTGACTAGCTTAGTAATGGGTCCAAAACAACATTCCCACAGTCGATAAAATTAAACCACCAAGTTACTAGAACAAAATTTAAAAAATTGCGTCAGACGGTCTGACTTGTCAAAAATACTCACTCTGCTTTCTTGGCAAGTGCCTTCCTCCATGAGGTAAGGGTAGTCGTCTTCCTTATGGAGGCCGTTGTTGGAGACAATGAAGGCGAACGCGTAATCCATTAGGCCACCATTGCAACCATTGTTGTAGGTCGTGTCACAATCGATTAGCTCTTGCTCAGACAACTCAGTTAAGTTCCCCGTCACGATCTGGTTGATCCCTTCAACTGCAGCCACAGTCGAAAACGCCCAACAACTTCCTGCATTTTGATCGAGTATTTGAAGGATTGCATATGATCAAGTCAATCAGCACATGCATATACTATTTTCTTTATCTATTCAAATTATCACCCAAAGTAATTAAATACCATAGTATAAAAAATGATATGACACGTACCACATTGGCCTTGGTTCTTGACCCGTGTGACGGCTCCTTTCTTCCTCCAATCGACGGATTTAGGCAAATCCACGAAATCCCTATACTTGAAATTCTCAGGGGACTCGTCTCTCTTGGGAATTTGATCGAATTTGAGGCCTAAAAACTTTTGCTTGAACTCATCATGGCTCAAATCGGAGAATTCGTTCAACCCTAGCCAATAGTTGCTAACAGCCTTATTCCTCTCATCAATGTGCTTCAAATTATCCTTAAAAATCTCAAACCTATGTAGCTTCTCTTCAATAGTTTTATACATCTTGCCATGCTTGTCCACCCACGACTCGAAGAGATTGATGAGCTTGTCGATGCACGTTAGATCTTCGGGCGCATAGCCCACGATCGAGAGGTCACCTGCATAGGCTGTGGTGCACGTGTATAAAAGCGCGAAAGCGGCTAGAATATATAGCTTGGAACATAGAGAAATGGCCATGTTTTGTGGCTATAATTGAAGAAGTGTTGGTTTGTTTGGATGAATGAGAAAGAATGGCGATTATTTAGAAATTTATACTTGTAGATGTTGGTATAGAATATTGTTTAATACATATTGCTTTCGAGTGAAGTCATAAAGTAGAAAAAAATGTAACTCTGACTATACCGAGGCTTTAAGGCTAATTCTATTTGGACAGGCTTTCAATCAAAGCATGTGTGAAATTCAATGTTTTGATCATTAATCATCTGATGAAACACATGATGCTGTGATTTGCTAAGCAAAGTTAATGTAGTTTACAAAAAATAAATTTTCATACTAATCAAAGCATCTTAAAAATAACAGATACACGCTGCATATATAATCAATTTGGGATATGTGTATAAGATGTCTTGTTCGTATTATATTTTTTTCACATTTCATCGTAATAGAAAACATCACATATATTATATATCAATCGATGATATATACTATTATATTAGTGTGTCTGTGTGAAATGATGAATTTGTTAGATCTGAAATGTATATAAAGATGGACTAATTTAACTACATCATGCAAAGGAACCAACAACTATATATGTCATTTAATTTTTTCAATTGGGCTTTAATTATTGGCCCTAATGTATTATCGGAAAATAACTCGGAACCAATAATAACTCTATATTAGATTATATCAATGGCCCATGTTATGTGACGCCATAATTTAACTCAAAAACAAATAATTATTCAACTTCTTAATAGATAGAGGTAGAATTGAGATTTTAATTGCATGGGAATTGGGGGGACTTTTTACTGCTACATAACCAACCAATTAGAGCAAAAATCAATTGAAAAAAAAAAGTTACTTAATACAGAGCATTGTTTTAATGTGCTTAATCGCCTTTTTCTAAAAATATGAAGAGTTAAAGTAAGGATATTAAGTTGAGTAAGTTTCGTCACATGATATATGTAAAGGTAACAAAAGTTATGATTTCTTTTTCTTCATTTATACATACATTTAATTTAAGAAATAAATTATTAATCCATTCCATAAATTAAATACAGATGAATTTTTCTGGAGATGAGAAGCGCAAAATGGTATGGAGTGTAACTTTGCTTCAAAGACTTTGATACATAGAGAAGCTTTTTGCATATTCTTGTTGACAGTAACAGATTTCTCGAAAATAGAGGTTTTGCAAATTGAAAACTGGGGGAATTTTATGTTTTTGTTTTGTGTTTATGCATTCATCTTTCTCTTACTTACTCATACTTAACAATGTAATTAAGAGCATAGTATGAATTCTGATCATTATAAAAAATTAAAATTAAAATTTCCCGAGGTTTAAAATGGAACTTGGACCTAATATATAATTATCAATCAAAATTATCAATGATTGCCGATATAACTCAAATGGTAGAGCTTTCGCTTTGCATGCGAGAGGTACGGCCTACTTCAATAATTATTAATTATTCCATAAATTATTGATTATTTAATTAATTATTAGGTAACAATAATCTTGGCTGTCACTGTCATTATAGTAATTTTGTTTCTAATTTTTTTTTGAACATGTTGTTCTTGGAAATAAGTGTATGAATGTTATATTCATAAATATAATGAACATGACAATTTGGTATTAGTTCCAATTTAATAAGGTAAATATTTAAATTTAGATTTGTCAAATATATAAAGGAAATGCTATTAATGGTTAACTAATTTGGTATCAATGAAATAGAGAAAATATTTATATTTAGAAATGTCAAATATGTTTTCATAAATGAAACTTATTAGACAAATCATCATAATTATTGCATTATACCTGTTGTACAAACTCTTTTCCTCGACAGAGCATCACAATTACCGCGCCAATCTATGCAAATCAATTTCATTAAATCCGTAATGATCTCTATCACCGGAATTCAAACAAAACAATCAAATTATGATTTCCATTCAAATTTCATGTATTAATTAAAAAAACCTTACATATGTATATATATATAGACATAAACCCAACCAACAATATATCGTACAAAAGTAAATCTACCCTAAACTAATAAAACCCAAAAGAAAGAAAGGAAAATGTCTCCTTCAATCATCTCATTCCCAACAGTTTTCTTCATCTCTTCAATTCTCATTTTGATTTCAACCCCCCAAAACGTTGTTGCTACTCCTTTATTAATCCAACAGGCTTGCTCCGGTGGTTCCAAACACATCGACACCAAATTATGCCTTCGCGTCTTTCAATCCATACCGAGTATAGTATCCGCTAAGGACTCATTTAGCATATCGATCGCAATAATCGAGGCGGGAATTTCAAACTCTACAAAGACGCGCTCGCACATCGAGAACATGCTTAATGCAACAAATGCCGAACCACGAGGAAAGGCTGCCTTTCAAGAGTGCAAGTTGTCATACGACGAAGTGGTGAGTCGATTTGGAGGTGCTTTGAAAGAACTCAGGGATTATAGAGATTACGAAGGAGCGTCGTACGACCTACTGATAACGAGCACGGATCTCATCGCAGATTGCAAGCGCGCTGTGACATCGCAAAAGATTAAAGATGAAATTGTTTTAGTAGGAAACAAAATGGTGACGACATTTGGATTAGCTGCAGTTACGATGGTTGATCTGTTCCATCGTCCTCCTCCTTATCATTATTGATAGATAAAACACACGCACCCATATGTTTGTGCAAGTATGTAGAATAATTGATAAATTAAAATTAAAGGGGGAATACATTTACTTACTGATGTTATTTAATTAATTACGTAATTAAAAAAATGAAATAATATATTTGTTTTCATATTAAATTGTGTGATGATCATGATTTAGATCCTATTTACGGTGTGTTGGTGGGTACAGATGGTAAAAGTAATTAAATGAAATTGAAAAGGAAAGATGTACGTAACTTCAACCTTTGGAAATTATATGTGTTTCCTTAAGTTGGAATATTATTAATATGCTGATTAAAGTAAAATTATATATTGATTAATTAACTCAATCACAACATATATAATCCTACAACACAACACAAGACAACACAAGACACAAAGATAGAGCAGCCAAAATCAGCATGGGACGAAGAAACAACAACCAAGCCACCAACTATATTAGTATTTTAACATAACAATCACATGAATATATAGTCTAATTAATCATTGAGGAACAATTTATTTATTTAATGATAATTATCAAGGAGCCATAATACGGAAAGCTTGTTTGAGCCAGTCTCGCTTGTTATCAATGTAGGAGTCGCTGGTAAACTGCGCCACCTCTCTTCTTGTGAATCTCTTCTCCCACTTGACTCTCCCAGACCTCCTCGCACCGGGACCGCTACAATTGAACTCTCCCAAACTCAACAAATTCCTGCACAAAATTAATTATTAGCTAGAGATTGATTTATTAATTGATAAGTGATCAAGGAGATGTATAATTACTCGGCGCCGGCGCTTTTCCAAGCATCCCAGCCTAGTGGGACGACGATGTTTGCCATGGCCGTATTGGAAAAGAGAACCCTAGCATAACCCCTCCACGGCCTCCCCAGATAGGTTGTCCCCGTCCCGACTATCTTGCAGTTTTTGAAGATGAATCCGCTCGTTTCTTGTGGGTGGGTTCTTCCCTGGGCCGTGATGTAGCCGGGGCCCTTCAGAACTGCTCCGGCTACTGAGATGGTGCAGTCCTGCAAAAAGACCCCAGCAAAAACCCTAAACCCTAAACCTTAAACCATAATTAATAATTAATTGATTATACCTCGTAATGGGATTGGGCGCCACCGAAGATGAAATCGATGGCGCCTTCGATGGTGCAGCTTCTGTAGCAGTGTCGGCCGTTGTCGTCCCACAGTGTGTCCTGCAGCCCCATGAAGCCGCACCGGTAGAAGGCCGATTTATCGCCTTGTATCAGCGCCGCCACCGCCTGCTTTATGGGGTTCCGGTTTGTTGCGGGAGGAGAGTTGTACGAATTCTGCATACAACATCATCACTAAATTAATTTTTATTGTCGAAATCAAGACATGCATTATCCAATGCATATTCATCACAAATACACTAGTATGAAACTCAAAGATGTAACATGAAACCTGATACATACATATTTATGCATGCGTGGAAATTGTAATTCTTGGTTCAAGTCGTACGTGTTTCCCAGTTAGCTTAATTAATTTTATGATTATAAACTAAAATGACTAAAACAATAATTTCAAATAGCGGAATATAAATACCAAAATAATGTTGTGGCGCAATTAATATTAAGTCAAACTGATTATCTGGAGAGATTATAGGTGTGTCTAACGAAATTAGATTTGGCAGCACTAGCACATGTTGTTAATGATAATAGGTATATATTTAAGGAAAACTAACTTTTTTCTGTACAGAACCTCTTGATAGCTAGATATGGAAACATTGTAGAATATGTCAGCGATACTATGTCACCTTCACAATTTAAAAGGTAAAATAATAGCCTAATTAATTAATTATGTGGAATAAAAATATATTGTGATCAATTTTCTAAAGCTGAGAAAAGTAATTGGGAAAATATAAATTTCGAGAGATCAAGGTGTGTACCATGAAGGTCATGTCCTTGGCGAGGACATTATCCGCTTGAGAGACGAAAGTCGGAGTTTGAATAGTGTTGTTAACATGTGCATCCCAGACAAGGATCGTCGTGTCCTTGCCCTCTCCTTTCAGGAAAATCTTTGGCTTGTCGCGAGGAATCACGACCCGTTCCCTACGTAACACGACAAAACAACAAGAGTTCGTTACGATAATATTTACATTCGATACTAATAATTAAGCAAGAAAGATCAGAACTAGACCTATATATGCCCTTTTTTATGGCGATGGTAAGCCATCTGCGGTTGTTGCTCGGGACGGAGTCAACCGCGGCTTGGATGGTGCGGAAACGGCCTCTCCCCCCCGCCGGATCAACGACGATCGTCTTCATCGTAAGCTGGAGATGGTGTCTGCTGTAGTAGAGAGCAACTGCAACTATGCAGATGCAAAGCTTCAAGGAGATCATTTTGATGGATTAATTGGAAATCACGAGAGAGTTTTGAGTTAGTAAGGAAAGGACAAGAGTTTCAGAGTAAGTGATGGGTTTTCATTAGCTTTCGTTTGGTTTTTATAGAGTAGATTTAGAATTAGAATTTTAGATTTTATAAAATTAGAAATTATAGCCTTTGAGTTCAATTGCTTTTTGTTTAATATAGTATCGATATACAGCAATAACCTATTATAACTTCCCATTTATTAAAAATTTAAACCGGTACCCGGTCAGGTGCTGGTTAACTAGATACCGAAATTCCTACCGATATCGACTTCAGTACTGCATTTTCCAGTACTCGAAAACCGGTTCCCAAGACGAAGACGGTCCGATACATGTTTTCGCGAGGAATCGGTTTCCATTTTCCACTCCAATAACCTGCTCCCCAAAATTGATCTTTTAACAAAAAGTGTTTCCATCGAGTTCTATTATGGAAGAGTTAGTACAGTAGTACAAGCAAAATATGTATGTATCACACGCTTTGCAGTTTGCAATAATGCCAATTAAGAACATTATATTTATGATATAACATCCATACACTTATTTCCAACTTCCAAGAACATGTTTAGAAAAGAGAAAAAAAGTAAAATTTTACTATAAATGGATGGCAAGGTTAGGGATCGGAAGCAAGATCTCTTTCACCTAGAGATGTTGATTCGATTTTTAATATAATGACAGCCAAGATTATTACAATTACTTCATAATTAATTAAATAAATCGATAATTAATGGATTTTAAAAAAAAAAATGGAGATGCGGGGGATCGAACCCCGTGCCTCTCGCATGCAAAGCGAGCGCTCTACCATTTGAGCTACATCCCCTATTGTTGTTGAGATTATTGAGACATGTATCATAATCGGTTTTAATATTCCAAGTTCCAACTTTGATACACATTAAATGATATTTGCTCTAAGAAATACCAAATATGTCCCTGTGGGCGTATTAGTACATTTAATATGCCATTGTAAGAATTGAAAATGATGCCACCATTTGATGCAAGTGCAACTACATGCTACATTTATTGATACATTAATGTCACAGAAGAATATTGGAGCAACTTAGCACTCATTACAAAGTAGAAGCTATAATAGTAACCCACAATTTCCAAAATTAATCTTTTAACAACAAATGTTTCCATCGAGTTCTATTATGGGAGCAAAAAGCATGCATTGAGTGGAAGAGTTAGTATAGTAGACAGTAGTACATCATCGTTTTCCCCATAAAGCAAAAAATGTGGCACACGCTTTGCAATAATGCCAAGATAATAATATCAACTACACCTAGCTATTGTTGAGAAATTAAATTAAAGGGGAAATACATTTTCTTGCCCAGGCTATTTAATTACCTAAAAAAAATGGAAGAATTAATACATGTGTCTTCATATATATTAGACACAAAGATAGAGCAGCCAAAATCAGCATGAGACGAAGAAACAATAACCAAGCAACCTACTATATTATATTTTAATATAAAAATGCAGGAAAACACAATCACAATACTCTAATTAATTAATCATGTATAGTACTATTTGCTAGTATTTTGGAACTATTTATTTTGCCAAGGAGCCATAACATGGAAAGCTTGGTTGAGCGTTGAGCCAGTCTCGCTTGTTAGGACCCAGAAATTTTCGTCGGGGCCCCAATTTGGTTACTGCCTCGTTCCGTGAAAGTTGGCTCATATATATTTCTTTTATTTTCTCACAAAAATTGGTTCGTGTTTTTTAGACTCATTTATTACTCATGCAACCTTAAATAATAGTAATATATATTTATATTACCATTTTATATATACTAATTTTCAGATTTTCTGAAATCTCATGTCCAAATGAGCTAACTTTCGTAGGATCAACGGAGTATAATTCTAAAAGTTTGCAAAAAAATTAAATTATATGAAAAACAAATGAATATACATAAACAACGTACAAAATTCAAACTCAAAATCTTAAACACTTCAAAAATTTATATGACAAACAAATAAATATACATAAATAACAATTAATAAATTTGTGAATAGTCTCCAACTAATTAAGGTTTATACTAATGTCGTTGATGTTACATCCTTCCTTTTCCATTTCATTTACTTTGACCATTTGTACCCGCCAACACACCGTGAATAGGATCTAAATCATCATCACCCAACTTAATATGAAAACAACTGTATTATTTCATTTTTTTTTTTAATTAGGTAATTAATGAAAACAACGGGTATATCTAGCTACAGCCTACATGTATTGATCGACATATTAAATAAGGTTATGTAAAGTTTTCGACTTGAAATGAAAGATTTTGGGCTTTGTTTAATTTTTGTAAAATATTAATTTGGGCAATAGCCCACTTGATGAGTTGGGGCCGATTAACCCAACCATGCATTTTACACATAGATTTATACATCCAACACATTGCACGTCAAAAGGGCACCAAGAAAAGAATCATCAACCAACACACTTAAACAACACTTAAACACTTAGTTAAATAAGAAAAAAGTAAATCTGTGAACTTATTGGATGGACGAAAAAGGAAATAAAATGCATGAACAAGTGAGATGGAGGGAGTAAGTAATACTCAAAACTGAAATTACAATTAACTAAAAATAATGAAATAGAAAAAGCGGGAAAATAAACTTTAATACAATGCATAGGAATTAAAAGAATGGAAATAGAAGAAAATGAAAAAAATAAAATAAAACTAAATAGAGGTTGATATCGATCTACCATTTGGAGATGCGGGTGATGATGAACATGACAATTTGGTACTATTAGTTTTGATTTAAGAAGGTAAATACTTAAATTGGGACCTTGTCTTTTAAGAGAGAGAGGAAAATTCGGTTAATAGGAAAATAATTTGATATATAATAATTGAATAAATTATGTTTTCAATTCAATATGAAGCTCAATTATTTATAATATATTTTCTTATTTGATATCTATTTATTACATAGTATCACGTAGCAAAATTCTGTGGTATGAAAAAGGTTGTTGAACTCGGGTAGTGTATTTCGTGTGTGTCACATTAGCAGAGATGCCAACTTTGCGGCACATGCTATAAGTTCGGCTAGATTATGTGTTTAACCCTCATGTGTGGGCTGAGCCACCTAGCATTGTGGTTAGCCTTCCCACGTTCGGTTGTTCTTGTTCGGCATGATAAATAAAGCTTATCTTTTACCTAAAAAAAAGTATAAAAGAAGAACAAAAGATAAGAGAGAGAATGGATGAGAAAAAAGTTGCTGAAAATTAGGATGTGTTTGAGATTTAAATTTTACCGAAAATTTGATACCGTTAAACTCATGTTTTATACTACAACAATATATAGATTACAAATTTTAAAGTTGTATCTATACACATTATAAAATTTAGGTTAATGAAATTTATTTTAGTTTGCATGAGAGTCTATCATACGTAAATTTATATGCTTGCTGAAACCCATTTATGAAGTTTTTTTACTATTACACTGTTCCATAAACAATTATGGTTAATTGTATAATATAGAAGCTAAACTATTTTACTTTTGATGTTTTATTTATTTTAATTTTAGTTATAATAATAATTTATTTTTCATTTAATTATAACTATTGTCGTGCATATGACGTTGGGAAAACCTGGTTATATGTATCGATAGACTATCTCAATTTTTTTTTTATTTTTTTTGAAGAAAACCATAACTTTATTTAATGCTTAGAATCATCAGAAACAATATCCCACAACCAACACGGGAAGCTATCTAACCAAACCATCTCAGAAACATAATCCGACGATTTCTGAGCTAAAACATGAGCCGCTCTATTAGCTAATCTGCGATATAATCCGTGCTAGTTACCAATAGTTCGTACGACGCTGATTCGTAATCCCTAACTCTGACTTCTTCCAAAATACTTCTAAATTGATCCACCACTCGATCGTATTACTTACTCCCTCCGTATCACATGTTTATCCATTTAATTTCATTTTCGTCCGTCCAATAAATTTATGGATTTTTTTTTTTTTCTTATCAATGATAAGTGTTTTATTGTGTTGGTTGATGATTCTTTTCTTGGTGCCCGTGCAATGTGTTGGATGTATAAATCTATGTGTAAAATGCATGGTTGGTGAAACATGAGCCAAGATCTACAAGTTGGGTTAATCGGCCCCAACTCATCAAGTGGGCCACTGCCCAAGTTAATTATTTTACCAAATTAAATAAGCCCAAAGTCCTTTCATTTCAAGCCCAAAACTTTACACAACCTTATTTAATATGCCCCTATATATACATATAATAATTAGATATGCATGACAATAGTTATAATTGAATAAATAATAAGCGATTATTTTAACTAAAATTAAAATAAATAAAACTTTTAATGTAAAATAATTTAGCTATATTATCCAATTATCCATAATTATATATGAAACTGTGTAACAATAGAAACTCTCCATGAATGGGTTTCAGCAAGTATATAAATTTATGTCTGGTAGACTCTCATGTAAATTAAAATAAATTTCATTAACCTACTAGTTCCAATTTAATATGGTAAATATTTAAATTTAGACTTGGCTTGTTATATAAAGGAAATGCTATTAATGGTTAACTAATTTGGTATCAATGAAATGGAGAAGTATTTAAATTTAGAAATGTCAAATATATTTTCATAAAAGAAACTTATTAGACAAATCATCATAATTATTGCACTATACCTGTTGTACAAACTCTTTTCCTCGGCAGAGCATCACAATTAGTGCGCAATCTATCCAAATCAATTTTATTAAATCCGTAATGAACATATATTCATATAACCGGAATTCAAACAAAACAATCAAAGAATGATTTCCATTCAAATTTCATGTATTAATTGAAAAAAACTTACATATGTATATATATATAGACATACACCCTCACCAACAATATATCGTACAACACAAAATCTACCCAAAAATAAAGAAAGGAAAATGTCTCCTTGAATCATCTCATTCTCAACAATTTTCTTCATCTCTTTAATTCTCATTTTGATTTCAAGACGTTGTTGCTACTCCTTTATTTATCATTTTCTAAACGAGTTTTGGGCTCCATATCTTTATTTTTTTTAATCCGTGATTGATTTAGTTTGTCTAGTTTTACCAACATCGCAAGCACAATTTGAAATATTTGAAATATTATGGATGCACTTCATCTGGGCATCAAGAACTAGGTAATGGAGTAAATAAGATTGTTTTCGAATATTATGGGCCTTGTGGTGCTGAAAGCGAATGAGTTTTCTTGAATCAATAATTCAATTCGATTTTATTTTTAATGTTTCGGTTCTATTTTTAATCAGCTGCAGGCTGCAATATAAACATAGCTTATGAGTAAAATATTTTTTGTCAAGTAAAATATATATTTTTACCTTGTCACAGAGGACTCGAACCCGAGATCTTTGTCATCGAGCATTAACTTCCTACCACAATGCCAACACACACACACACACACACATATATATAATGCTTTCATAAGCTACATATATATATATATATATATATAGGGGAGGGATAAAATACATCCCCTATTTAAAATAGGAACTAAGAACCAATCTCA
>JAYJMF010000019.1:30196-65038 GCA_036873715.1 Salvia sclarea
TTGGGGGAGGATCCTAAATGATCCTCTCCCTATATATATATATATATATATATATATATAGAGAGAGAGAGAGAGAAGAGTTTCAATAAATAAATACACCATATATAAACAAAACAAATATCTAACCATCAAAATTTCAAGATCTACGGCGGTGAATTTTTGTAAGTGATTACCTTTTATAACTATGGGATTTGATTTTGCTATTATCTTTGGTATTTTCTTTATACTCATCTTACGGATTTCTCGGACTTGGCTTGGGTATATAATTTAGGTAATTAATTTTGAGGTCGAGTCGGTTCTATTACTAAATATATACGTATATAAAAGTAAAATAATTGTTTATTATTTATTTTTGCTAAAACTTACCTATTTTCCAACTTAGACCCAACCACTACCGGGCCGGCCTAGCCCAAATTCTCGATTCAGCCCAATCGGCTTGGCCCAATAAGATTGTATGTGAGAGAGAGAAATGAGATTTTGATAAAATAAAGATTGTAAGGATCTAAATCTAATGCTCAAAGTAACAGCCAACATTAATAAAAATGCTACTCTAAATTAGATGAAAATTGATTTTGCTGCTGAGATTGGGAATCACTCGGCACAAAAACAGGAAGCTGCCCTCCTCTCTGCGATCTCCCCTGCTGATAATAGCTCGACGTCGGGCCCCGCTGCGGCCCGCTCGACCGCCCGCTCCGGTTCAGCGGGCCCCCAAAGAATATCGACTGCCCCGAGTACGTCAGCTCCGTTGCAGATGAGGAACCGACACTCCTCGAGGCCGACGACACGAACCTCCCCGCCTCCGGGTCCCAGTACACCGAGGATCTCGCCCCGTCCACGGGGCCCGCATTGTTGTTGTTGTTCCTCCTCACCGGGGCCTCGCCGGCTCTTGACGACAGCGGCGACTGCGCGGCCGACGACTGGTACATCGGGTTGTAGTTCGACGAGTGCGGCCCCATCGGCGAGGGCGTGAGGTTCGCGGCGAGCGGGCTGCTCATGTTGCTGACGCTGCGGGCGCCGCCGCACGTGTCGGTGTCGTCCCGGCTCGCACGGCTCGGCGGGTACGAGCTCTTCGTCGGCGAGAGCCGCGATGTGCCTGCTCGAGCGTTAGCGTCGTAGTATCCGTGCCTCGTGCTGGTGGGACTGCTCATGGTCGTGCTCGACACGTGGTCGCCGCTGTCGTAGGGATTGGGTCGGGAGCCGATGGGGCGGAGGACGGAGGACGACGCTCGGGCCTTCGCGCCGGCTTTGATTGCCTCGTGGGAGTCCAGTTTCGCCAGCTTCCACGCGCTGATTCGGACGGGCCGCTGCTGCGACGCTCTCTTCCCCCGGTCTTGGACGACGTGATCCGGATCGACAGTCGATGGTAGCCGTCCGGGCTCGAGGTGAGGAACGATTTCATCCTGCAAACCACCAACGCAATGAGAAACCTCAATCTCAACGAGCTTCCCGACTCCACATTCAACACAATAAAAACATGACGAACGACAAAACAGGCCTCGAGTATTCATTCAAGATACAACGGAAGAGACAAACATAATCAAGTGATGAATCGTTGTTACCTGATGATCCATAAAGATCTTCGGCGGAGTACAAAAAGCGCCTTTATATTGCAATCCCATTCCAACGGAGCTTCGACCGCTCATAGTGGTCACAGCAGAACCCGTTGGGGAAGAGGGTAAACTCAGTTGATCTCCACCATCGACGGAAGGTCCAGGAGGTTCACTTTGGGACCTCATGGCAACGACATACTCGTACGTTGTGATACCCTGCAGAAACGGCAAATGAACATACCATAATAACGCTGCCAATTTCGATTTTTGCCACACAACGCTCGGAGCATGTCCCATTAGGCCAAGAAAGGAAACACGAATACGAATAGCATCTAACGGCTCACCTTTCGGATGAGAATGATGTGGAAAAAGAATAACTCTCCCAAAGGAACAGTCGCAAGTAAGGAAACGGCTGAACATAGAGCCTGAAAAAGAAACAAACACGGTCGTAAAAAGAAACATTATGGAGCATATCTAAAAGGACCCGATTTTAAATGTACTTCCAAGTTGTGTAACTATCATTAATAGGTGTCATAGTGAGAGGCAATTTAGATTGAGAAAATTATGTAAACGAAAATAAAATATGTTTTTGTGAATAATATACCACCACAGTAGCAAATGGAGGGCGAGAGAATCCATCTCCGAGCCTGTCAACGATTGCATTCTCGGTAGCTTTCCTATCAACAAAACAGCGAACAAGGACAGCAATCCCCACTGCAAACTCAAACACGAGCTGGAAGCGGAAAGGGCAGATGTTATTTAGAAGAGTGGTAAAACTACAAGCAAAACTGAGACAGAAACAGCGATTAACGTAAGAACTTACCCAGGCAAGGCTTGCAGCCATTAAGCACACAAATGACATGTAGTTTTTCCTGCCCACGCAATTATTGAGCCACTGCAAGGATTGGAAACCACAATCATGATTCATGACAGTTAAAATCTGTCGAAAAAACTCTAGAAGGGACTATTTATACATTTATAATCTAAACTTAGAAAGTTGAGGAGATTACTTTGTTAAACCTATATGAGCATAAAGGACGATAAATTATCCATCTAATCAAGTCAAACCTCTTTTACTCACCCGGCAATGATGATCAAATCCGTCAACACACTTGTCGCAACTTCTGCAATGCTTGCTGAACTTCCTCACCTAAGAAGTGAAAGCCTAGTAAATATTAGACCTACATTCGACTAAATTGGCAATTTCTTACAGCCAACCACAGCAAGGGGAGGCACAACATACAAACTTAGCAAGAATATTATCAATAACATCCTAACACCTTCGTCGTCATTCCTCTATAATGAGTACTCGCAAAATTTATTCTTACTAATGGATAACCACCCAACCCCTCGAAAGGTAAATAGACTTTCAACTGCCATACCTCAGCATTGCACAATGTGCAGAACAAGGCCTCCTCCTCGCCATCTTGTTCCTCTAGATGATTTTGATCCTTGCGGCAATCCTCCTTCACTAGACAATAATAGCAAAGGCAACATGCAACATTCGAGCAACAACCTGAATCTTGTTCATAAGATGTTCCCTCATCCTTCGACCCTAATTTACCCAGCTCTTCAGTTGCAGACAACGTACCTAATCACGACCATCAAGTTGTCACCAAAAGATTGGGCTAAACTAGTAATGTGGTTATCGAAAAGAGACCAAATGCAAGTAGATAGACTCAGTTACAGTGCTCAAGAGAGCAAACGGAGCATGAATAATCATCTTATGATGGTCAAATGGCCGAAGTGGTATGTAAAATGCATCAAGTGATCATGTGCAAATGAAGCAGTGACTCAGAATTACATTCTTCATTCCGTAAACTCCTCTGTTCAAGTAACTTACCAGTCAACTCTGTGCCAACATGAGATGTGTATGGCGACATCTTGTCTGCTTTGATGAGAATTCCGGGATCAGCAGGATCAATAGCCGTACATCGCACATAAAGTATAAACACAGAAAGCGCCTGTAAGAATGTTAAAGCACAATTAAGAGCAGAAAACATTTTGAGATTCCAAAAAAAGAGCTTCAATCACACTTACCAGGGAAGAATAGATGCCTATAGCAATGTACTCGTAGATGTCCTTTCCCAAAAAAGGAGCGAAAAATGCATAGAAAGCGATAGATAATAGGAAGAAAACTGTTATTGCCACAACCTGCATAAGGAAGGAAAAAGATTTTGAGGATGTGGACACAAGATACAAATTGAAAAACAAGAAATATCATTATCATTATATATAATGCTTTGGAAATTCATCAAAGTCACTACTTTGTCAGCTGCAGGGAATGTTCACTAGAAAGTGACACCATTTAGATCAATTTGACCAGATTTCACCTCAATTATAAACAGCCAAAAATTACCAGTAAATCTGCAAATAACTTTCCTTATCTGCTCAAACACACATTTCCAAATAAATCCATAACCTTTCGCCATAATTTGGTAATTGCACCATCACAACTACTAAAATCAACACAACAATTACAAAATTGGAAACAATTAACAGCAAACTAAAAAACAGGCAGCCATTTCAAACTCTCAAGCAAAATTTAAAGACAAAAACTTCACATTCCACCAAAAACACCCACATTCAGAAATTGCAACCAATCAATCACATTGTGGAAAAAGGGTTCAAACAAAATGCAAAAAGAAAACTAAAATTCAGACCTGAAATGAGTGAGCAGGGAGTTGCCAGCCATGACGCCTCGCCATAGATTCCAAAGCAGTGTAAAATTCAACAGCAGTCACACTCTAATGAAGCAAACTTCAACAATGCCAGAGCACAAAACAGAGGTGAAAAGGTGGAACATAGTCCAAAATAACAGTAACCAAATATCTTCTTCAGTTGTTGGTATTTCCCTAACAAATTGAACAAAATAACTGAACCCGCAAACTGCAAACTCCCTCTCCAGATTTTAATGCTGACCCAGATTCAAAAAACTCATTTTTACACGACCCATTCAGTTACTTTTTCTTCTCAGTTCTCAGAAATCTAGGGCTTCTGCATTTCGATTTATCGATCAGTGAGCCATCTTACAGATGGAGAAATAATATAGAAGAATGGAAAAAAGAAAATAGAAAAATGGGTATTTTCGTGTTTTAGTCTTCTAGTATAAAAATTATTGACTCTGGTAAATTCAATTTCTTAATTTGAATTCTTCACCATATCTATTTTTATCCATTATTTTCGTTTATCTATTTAGGTGGGTGGTATAAATATTTAATAATCCATCTATGCATTTTAAATGTCAAGAAATAAAGAATACCATATCGAGAAAGTGGTCCAAAGACTAAATTAAAGTACCATATCTTTATTTACTTGTTTTCTTTAATTCTCATAACAAATAATTAAATGAATACACATACAATATATATTTATAAAATAGGTATTGCATTTATGGCTAGCTAAGATTAAGTATAGGCTCGAAAAATAGAGGACAAATGTAACTACTAATTAAAAGCATTATTCTTTATCGATTAAAACATTCTCTCAGATTGAATCAACAAACAAATTAAAAGCATCATAATTAGTTACCACACAATTTTTTAATTGCACCTAGACATGTACTAGCTAGTTTGGTGAATAATCCACATCATATATAACTAGCATGATGAGCAAAGATTCTACTTTTTTTTAATACCAAGTAGCCCATAAAGCAAAAGTCTTACTTAGTTTGTGAAGAAATACTCATGATTATTTGACCTTTATTAGCTAGGCCTACAAACATTACGATTCAATCATTTATTTCTGAGAAAATGACAAAGTTACAATAAAATTTTTGGCACGATCGATTTGACGATTTTCAAGAAATCTCACTAAGTCCATGTCTACAGATTTTTGTCGAAGTAATTTAAATTGAAACAATCTTGCCAAATTTCCCAGCAACTAAATTTGTCAATAATTATTTGCCTATATTATATAGTTTTATTGAAATTGTGAGCAATAATTCTAACCATGTGGGGTGAAGGTATTTGCATCAACTGTTAGTATTTTAAAAATAAATATAGTTTGATGAGTTGCTCCTTGGAATAAAATATTTGATGTTCAAGTTGGACTTAGATACTTGTCCAGAACACTATGTTGCTTTATTGGAAATGTTTGAAGGAAATTATATTTTAATCTATATTTTTGTAGTCTTTCATTAGCACCGATTCTTCTTAATTATTTAATTTAATAAATAATATTGCAGAATCTTTATTTTGTTCCAGTTGATTTATCTTGATAACTTTTCCTTTGGATCATATGTTGGTTGTTGCCTTGTTGGCACTTTGTTTCTTATTTAATGGCAGTAGATAACTTTTTAATTTTTTTAGGTAAGATAACTTTTTATTAAGTTACCTCATCTGTGATTTTTAAGTAGTTTGAACTTCCCCCTTAAATAATAATAATAATAATAATAATAATAATAATAATAATAATAATAATAATAATAATAATAATAATAATAATAATAATACATATTTGCACTTCATTCAATTTCGAACTATGACAATTATATGTTTATATTTCTTAACTCGTGACAATCAACAAAATTCAAGGACAATTTTTATTGCACATTGCTATTTTGACCCTTTTTTTCTAATAAATTACTCCCTCTAATTCACAACCTTTGTCATTTTAACTTTGTAATTTACTTTCACTATGATGTCGTTTTGAAAATGAAAGACAAAATTGTCATCATTAATTCCCCTCATTGATGTATATTTCAATCTCCTTACTATTCCAACTAGTAATTAAATAATCATTAACTAGAGATAATTTGGGAAGCAAATTCATTCTTTAAATATTTGTGCAAAAACTCAGGACAACAAATATTGTTAATTAGGGGGATCGTTTTCATAGTAAGGTTTTGCGGTGGTTTGATGATCTTAATCTCTGACAAAGACAATAATTATATTTCATGTACAACAAATCATGTTATCTGCAGTGAAGTTTAAAATTTGTAGAGAAATAAATTTGCATAATATATTAAAAATAATGTATTACAAAATTTTAATTCTATAATTTCACCCTTTTTCTTTTCTTGTTCGTAATTATCTTTCCTGTTAATATTTATATAACTTTTATGATAACAGTTTTCAAATATATTATCAAATTGAAAACTTAAAAAGAATATATAATGGATCGTAGATAATACTTGTGTAAGATAATATTACTCATATTAAATTAATCAATATCAATTGTGTTCATATAATTATTACAAGCATCATGAATTCGAAGATCATACTCAAATTACTCATTACTAATGATAAAATATCAATTATGAAAAATATATTTCACAATTTACACATGCATCACTCCGAGATCTCTGTAAGATAATATTACCCATGTTAATTCAATATCAATTATGTTCCTATAATTATTACAATCATCATAAATTCGAATATCATACTCATTACCAATAATAAAATCTTTATGAAAATTCTCAATTTACTCATGCATCTCTTCGAGATATACCAAATTAGTACCTATAATTAAATCCTTATTCCATATTGTTTGTTAGGATATATATTAGTATAACAATTTAACCGTATGTAGATGACATTTGGACCCAAAAATCACTCACAAAAAAAGGTCTTAATTTGGATGCCTAAGCTTTGTAGTTTCCTTATTTCATATTGTAAGTGAGCAAGTCCAGAGCCCTAAATGTTTTTGTTTGACATTATATGAAGGTAATTGCTTACATTAACTTTAATCTGAGCAATATCTCTTTTTCAATATTAGAATCTTTTCAAATTAAAAGGACAAATCATTTAATTGTTTCTACCCAATCCTTTTTCATCTATAAATTGCATTGAGTTCTCACCTATTCTCTGCAATTTATACACAACCCTCCAAAAAGAAGAAAGAGATAAAGAAAAGAAGAAAATTATATTTTTATAGTCTCAACCATGAACAACTTTGCAATTGTAAAGATTGTTATGCTTCTATCGTTGGTTCTACTTTGTAGAGGTAAATTTTTAGTATTGTACGATACATCTATTTTGTTATGCTTATATTAATATATATCTATAATTCTATTGATTCATCTCATTTGCCCAAAAAGAATTTTATACTTTAATTAGCTCTTCTCATACGATTGTTCGGCATCCACGAGACGCATAGCTAATTACTTTTATCATATTTGATTCAAACATTATTCACTTTATCTTTAGGTTAACACTCACAAACATAGCTAATATATTAGTTTTAAATTTTGTTGCAGGTGATAATGATGGTGTTGTTGATAATGAGATAATTAAAGCTAGAGTTTGCATGCAGCAAGTTCCTTGTGGTTGTAGCGTATGCAGTGGGGCTATATGTAATCCACTATGCAAAGCAGCGATTAAAGGAGGATTAGATGTGCAAGGTTATTGTATTGCTAGTGATACTTGTAATTGTATTTATCGTTGTCGATGATAATTATAAAATATAAATTGCAATCGAAAAGAACCATATATATGCAATTCATTTTTAAATTATAAAATAAAAGACACAAGTTATTTCGGTCCATTATCATTGTACCAGATTACGTATAATGTTTATGGTTTCATATCTTCTCGCTTCAACTAATTATTTTTCTGATTTATATTTCCATTTTACGTCATTGCGGATGAATATATGCTATATTTAATTAGTTTAGATGATTTATTATTCTTATATAGTTAATTCTGTAAATTTTTGAAGTTTTTTGTTTGCTAAATCCGGAAATCTAGATGGGTAAGTAGCTAACTTTTGAGTAAATTAAAAGGTTAATATTTTTTGTATCCCCGTTTTTTTTTTGTTTTACAAAATATGTCCACAACTTCTGTTAATGAAAAAACTCCGATCTTTCAGGTTTTTCGAGAATATGTCCCCCCTCAAAGTTTTTGGTTACAAAATGATGATTCATTATATTCTAGCTAGATTCTTATATTTCGAGAATTTATGATGATTCATATTATAGCATGGTGTGGGAATAAAAATTTATACAAGAATCCGGTTAGACGAGATATTATTCCGTCGCCGTAAATTTCGATGCGGGACATATTTTTGAAAAAATATATATATATATATATATGAGGAAATTTTTTTCATTAATGTAGGTTTGGGATATATTATGAAAAACACAAAAGTTAAGAATACAAAACACTATTGATAAAAAAAAAAAAAAAAAAAAAAAAAAAAAAAAAGTGGGAATGAACAAAACATACAAATCGAATTACGATTTGAAAGTAAAAAGGTAAGAATTAGTCTAATAATATCTTTTATGGATTAATTTAAAGAGTATACATTATGTTGTCAATCCGTATTGTCAAATGTCAATTACGTCATTACGTGTGTCTGTATTTGCTATATGCATGGTTTTAATGAATAAATTTAAGCATTTTAAGAATTAAACAGGAAAAAAGAAAAGAAAATCATAGAATATTAATAACTATAGTTCGGGAACATTCTCCGACCACCGAACCGGCCTTTTATTTTTCTAGGACAGTTTATAATGTTATTATCTCATATCATAAAATATTATTTTATAATTTCAAAATGTGGCCTTTGTACACTGCAAAAATATGTAAATATACTAATCAACAAAGTTTGTAGACATAGTAGGAGTCATATTGTAATTTTAAAAGTGTCAGTTCGATTTGCTTATAATTGACCGGTTCGATTTTATTAGAACTTAATTAATTTATTTCTCTTAAAATTTATTAACCAAACAATAAAAATAGTTATTTATTTATACTATAGCCGGAATCGAGACTTCTCCTCGTCGCCGAAATCCGCTCCCGCCACTCCTCCGGCCACTCGCCAGCTGACCACCTTAAAAAATCGATTAAAATTATGAGAATATATGTTATCATGAGCTATCACAGCGGTACGTACCATTAATTTTATAGCTCCAAGCTCAGTTCTGTACGCCCTTTGCTTTGTATTTTTGGTATCAGTCGATGGTAAGATTGAAGATCTTGTAAATTAATTCTGTCATAATAACTTTTTAATTTGCCTTATTTTGTTCATTTTTAATGATCAAAACTAAGATATAGAATTATTTTGGTGATGATGAAATTAGGAAGGAGATTATTGCAGGCTACGAATACGACGGCCACAACCTATTACACTTAAATTCCATATATGCATTCTTTATTTGATGTGTGTGGTAATTAATTATGATAATGGGTGTGGTGGTTGCAGTCATTGGATTGAAAACACTTATAATTAATCGATTTCCACAGCTTTCTGGGGTGCAATTCCACGGCGGTGGTGCGGCTGGTATGCGAGTGCGAGGGACGCGGAGGGACGGGGTGGGGGTAGCGGCGGTGGAAGACTCCTCCGATGCATTTGAGGGGGTCGGCTCGGCCGGTGGACGCCGGGGAGGGCACCACCACCGCCGCAGCCATCGATGGAGTGGCGGTGGTGGTGCAGCCGTCGACGGCGTGGTCGCATTCCTTGTAGGTAACACCACTGGGTGGTGGCGGTGGCGGTCAGCAGCGATTGGCCGGAGGAGTGGCGGTGGCGGATTTCGGAAATCGCCGGAAAAGTCTCGATTCCGGCGATAGTATAAATAAATAATTATTTTTATTGTTTGGTTAATAAAGTTAAAAATAATAAATTAATTAAATTCTAATAAAATCGTACCTATTAATTATAAGTAAATCGAACCATAATTTTTAAAATTACAATATGACCCCTAATTTAGAACGATGACAATACTCTCTTACTTTTCGTTTGTTATAATGATCAACAAAAGTCAATGACAATCTTTATTACACATTGCACTTTGGTCCTTAACTTAATAAATTAGTTATTTCTGCAAGGTCAATTGTATTTTTCTATTAATAAATTAATACATAATTTTTTAATATTTTATTTCCACAATAAGATGTTGCAGTTGTTGGAAGATTTTAATATATGATAAAAACAATAATTATTTTTCTTGTATAACCAATGTTGTCTACACTGAAGTTAATTTAAATATTTATAGAGAAATTAATTTTGTATTAAAAAAAGATTATTTTGCAAAATGTTAATTGTATACTTTCAAATACTTTCTTTTCCTTTTTCACAATTACCTTTACGAATAATATATTAGAAAATTTAAAGAATATGATTCTATAGTTTATTTGCATTTATATAACTATTACTAATATTTTATAATATGTACGGTCAAATTAAAAACTTAAAAAAATTATAGTGGATGACATATATTACCTCTGTTAACTCAAATATTAAATTGTGTTTATATAATTATTACAATTAACCATCATAAATTCGAAGATCATACTCATTACTACTAATAAAATCCTTATAAAAATATATTTCTAATTTTACCTTGCGCATCCCAAATCAAATCGTTATATCATATTGTTTAGAAAACAAGTCCATGGCCGTAGATACTTTTGTTTGATAATGTATGAAGATAATTAGTATATATTAATAAACTTTATCGGTGGTAATATCTCTCTTTTAGTTTTAGATTCTTTTCAAATTAAACGAACAAATCATTTAAATTTGTTGCTACTCGTAACTAATCCTTTTATATCTATAAATTGCATGTCATCACCCTCTAATGTGAAGAAAGCAATAAGAAAAAATAAACAACAAACCAATTATATATTCAAGTCCCAAACCATGAACAGCTTCACAATTGTAAGAGTTGTTATGCTTCTATCGTTGGTTCTATTTTGTAGAGGTAAATTTTCAATACTATTGAAATAGAGCTACATATCATTCTTAGTATAAATATCTCACTTTTTTGATATTATTATATGCGAATATGAATTTTTGACACATGTATATAAGTAAAAGGATAAATTACGATGGATTCGACTCAGAGACATTTGGCCTCAGACATCAACCATTATACCACCAGACCAACACTAATGCACATAACTAATTACTTCTTAATTTTCTTACAGGTGAAATTGATGGTGATGTTGATAATGAGATAATTAAGGCTAGAGTTTGCATGCAACAAGTTCCTTGTGGTTGTAGCGTGTGTAGTGGGGATATATGTAATCCACTCTGCAAAGCAAAAATTAAAGGAGGAACAAATGTGCAGGGTAATTGTATTGGTAGCGATACTTGTAATTGTGTGTATCGTTGTCAATGATTATTATAAAATAGAAATAGTAATGGCAAAGAGCCATACATATATGTAATTCATTTAAAAATACAAAATAAAAGGATTAAGTTATTTTATTCCATTATAATTGTACTAGACAATTTATCTTTATGATTCTATCTCTTGCCCCTGCAACTAATCATTTTTCTTTTTTTTTTTCCATTTTATATTAATGAGAATGAATATATTATATTTATGTTTAGATTATTTACTCGCGTACAATTAAAAATTATTCCCAATTGAAATAAAATTTTAGATTATGATTATTTCCGTAAATAATTTTACGTGTTAGCTCATCATATTTGGACTTTATAATGTATGGTTATTCCATTAAAAAATAAAAATATAAGGCAGTTTTTTTTATTGACATTAATCAAGAATGCGATTATTAGTTATTTTATGTCGTTATAGTTGTATTAGGTTACAGCCTTACAGGTTACTGCTCTTCAAATGAGCTGTATTCTAAACTTTGGGCCTAATATATTTTCCTAGGCTTCAATTAACTTAGGCCCAAACCACTGTTATAAGCCCATTTTGGAATACTTGTGTATATTATTTTTCCAATTAATGAATGTTGTAATTTGTAAAACTGGTTTTATTAATTTCATTTACTTGTTTGTTTAAATATTTTGTAACACTTGAAATATATGCATGTGTATTTTATTTTATTTTTGAAGGAATATGCACGTGTGTTTAATTGGGATGTCTTTTATGGCTTATTTGTTAGAGGCGATTACGGTATCATATCTATATTATACGCCCTAAAACTAATCAAGAACTTCTATAAAATAAGGTCTCATTTTGTATTATACATTGAATTCTGTATACTACCCTTCCAAAGGCATATATGGATTCAGTTACTATAATTTCACCTTCCTAACATAAATAATACTAGTAAATTAATTTACCAAAATTTTATCCTCGTGTACTGATTTGTTTATGTAGCAGATAATTTAGTACTCCCTCCGATTTTTTTGTATTGACACTATTTCCATATTGGGATGATTTTTTTTTGTATTGACTAATTTTATAAATCGAAAGTCTACTTTAATTTTTAACCACACAAATACATGACCCCACACTCTACTTTAATTTTAACCACACAATTCTTCCTACCAACTATTTCTTAAAACTATGTGTCCCAAAAGTAGTGCCAATACAAAAGAATCGGAGGGAGTATATGGGATCATTAATCACACATATCAATACCTTTAACAATGGAGTATAAGACATTACAGATAAATATATCAAACCTTATCTCATATTTATACGCAAACAAGCCCTTATTATACTCCATCCGTCATATTTGTATTGACCTTTTTTTTTCGAGTCCTCCCAATTGTATTGGTCATTTTTCCAAAATAACAAGCACTTTCTTAATTAACGTGCATTAAGCGATGAACCAATACAAATGAAAATGAGGGAGTATAACATATCAATATCATATTTGGCAGAATGTATCAAAATATTTATAATATCTAATCCATTAATTATTTGGTAGGATGTATCAAAATATACATAATATGTGCTCCATTATTTGGTAAGATGCGAGATTGTAACAAACTAATTACATAAATTCATATAATAGTCATTAATTTTCAAATTAAAAGTCAAATCATTTAGATTTGTTGCTATATATAAGTCCACAACTATTCCTTTTTTACGGATACATTGCATGTTATCACCTATTCTGCAGCTTATATATAGTCCTCCAAAAAGAAGAGAGAAATACTAAGAAGAAAAAAAGCAACAAATAACTATATATTTAAGTCTCAAACCATGAACAGCTTCGCAATCTTAAGGGTTGTCATGCTTCTATCGTTACTTATATCATGTAGAGGTAAATTTTCATCAATCTCACTTTATTGATATTTTATGCAAATATAACATATAAAATGCATAAAATTCAACTACTTTTTAAGTAGTATTAGCCACAATGGAAGGATACTAGGGTTGTTGGGGGAGCTTCGGCACCCCCTAATATAAATAATTAATTTATTGTAATATTATATTAATATTTTTATAATTTTATTAATTAATCTCTTCATCGAAAAAAAAATATATTTTAATTAGTTGCTCTCAAACTATTCTTCTGCATCTATGAGTTCGTCGCTCCAACAACCAAGCCACCCACAAGACACTTCTTCTTTGTAATTAACAAATGAAATTAAATGTCTCATTTCGATGGATTCGAATCCAAGACATTTATCCACAGGCATTAACCATGGTACCATTAGGCGGACACTCACGCACAGAACTAATTGCTTCTCAATTTTGTTACAGGTCAAATCAATGGTGATGGTGATATTGATAATGTGATAATGAAGCCTGCAGTTTGTATGCAACAAGTTCCTTGTGATTGCGACGTATGTAGCGAGGATATATGTAATCCACTATGCACAGCTAAGATTAAAAGAGGATCAGATGTGCGGGGTTATTGTTCTGCTAGTGATACTTGTAATTGTATTTCTCGTTGTTGATGATTATTATAAATAGAAATAGTAATGGTAAAGAGCCATATTTATTTTATAAAATAGAAGGCATAAGTTATAATTTTATAATTGTTAAAAAATTATAAAATAAAAAGCATAAGTTATTTTATTTTATTATAAGTGTACTAGACTACTTATATTCATGATTTTTTGTCCCGTCGCTTCAACTAATCATTTTTCCACTTTACATTGTTGAGGATAGATATATTTTATATTTATTTTTGGATGACTGTTAGTTGAGAACAATGAAACTTTGTTACAGTTTGAAATAAATTTTAGAATATAAGTATTCTCGTAAATAATTTTATGTGTTAGTTCATAATGTTTGTGTATCTCTAACGTATATTTACTCAATTAAAAATAATAACAAAAGACATGTTTGTTTTATGCCATTATAGTTGTACGTATTATACTATAAGTTTGGGCTTAATTTCCTGTTGATTGTGTTAATTTGGGCCCAAACCGTTCTAATATCAACATTTCTGAGCCCATTTTTGAAGTCTTGTGCACTTTCGCTATTATTTTCAAGTAATGGATATCGTAATTTCTAAAAATATTTTTATTATTTTGTAATATTAAAAATATACGCATGTGTATTTTGTAATATTTAAAACAATTATAGAATGTATTAGTATGTAATATGTAATCTATTTTTTGGTTGGGTGTATCTAAATTAAATATAATGAATATTTGTTATACTCCCTCCGAACCAATTGAGATGACCCTTTTGCCATTCTAGTCTGTACTAATAGAGATGACCCTTTCCAAAAAAGACAAAAATTTAACACACAAAACTCAAAAAGGTTGGTGGGCCCCGAACAATTTGTGTCTTATTACAACATTTTCTTAATCTCCGTGTCCAAAAAGTAGGGGACATCTCAATTGGTTCGAAGGAGTAATAAATTTCATATTGTCAAGCAAAGACTCCTTAATGATGATAATATATGAAGATCATTACTATATATTAATAAAATATAATGTAATCTCTCCCTTTTAAATACTGAATTCATTTTCAAAATAAAGGCAAATCATTAAATCTGATCCTACCCATCTCAACGGTTACATTTTGCGAAGGAAAGTTGACATTATTAACATTATCTCACCTATTATATTCAACTTATATATAACCCTTCGAAAAAAAAAGAGTGAAAACAACACAACAAACAACAACAAATAATCTATATTATTGAAGTCTCAAACCATGAACAACTTTGTAAGGGTTTCCATGCTTCTATTGTTAGTTCTAGTTTGCAGAGGTAATGATTTCATTACTATATACAAATAATTGTTAATGCAATACATCTTCATCCAGCTATCTACTGATAAATCTAACCAATTTTTTTGTTTTTGTAAATATACATTTATATATATATATATGTATGAAATAATACGATGCAGGCGGTGTTTGGGGCGAGCTTCATGATCCCCTAACCAAAAATTTTAATTTTTGAACTTTATAATATTCTATTTATTAAAAAAATTTAGCACCCTCTTGTTGCCATAAAAATTTATTTTAATTTTGTTGCAGGTGATGGTGATAATGAGATAGTTAAGGCTGGAATTTGCATTAAGCAATTTCAATGTGATTGTGGAGGATTGTGTAATGATGATATATGTAATCCACTATGCAAAAGCAAGCTTAAAGGAGAAATTAATGTGAAAGGCCACTGCGGTCTTGGTAGCGATGTTTGTAATTGTACTTATCGTTGTCGATGATTAATAATTTAATTAAAAAAATTAGTGATGACGAAGAGTTGTCAAGGCTTTTAAAATTCATTCTAAACCACAAAATATATTTGTTCATGATAATTTGAATCTCTTGCAGTTTACATTTATTTTATTTATAAGTCTAATACACTTACTGCAATATTGTGTATTTACTTTGCATAATAAATTTGATAAAAATAATTAAAGTTAATTTATTATTTATTTTAATGAATTACTTAATTTTAAACTAAAAGTGAAATTGATAAATTTGATCCAAGAACCCCCAACAAAGCAACTGCAAGTTAAGATGATGCCACATAGCTCGATCTATTTTCTATTTTTTTGAACTAATAAAATGAATATGAAAAGCAATACTCTTCCAATAAAAAAATAAAAATGAAAAAGAGAAGCAATACTCGTGTGCTTTCAAATTACTTATTTACACCTTACAAAAAAGTAATTATCCTTAAATTTAGGACAATTTTATAGTATTTCATTTAAATTTTACAAACCGTCGAATCAATAACTCAAGTAACTACATTTCAGTGATACTGTAATATATAGATTTTGATTAATGGAGGATTCGTGATTGATTTTCAAATGAAATAATACTCTATAGTGCACATAATTTTGTTTTTGTCTATGATATAATGCTTTATTTATATACACAAAACATTTTCTTTATTATTGTAGTAATATTTTTTTATTTAATAAATAATGAAACGTGCTTATTATAATTACATTTGATTTGATTTTATTTCCATGATGGAAGAATAAATAAAAATAGTATGAATTTGATTGTTTTTTCTCACTAATAAATTATTGCCACGTTCGCAGGTGGCCGTCTTTGATATTATCGTCACCGCAAATCAGAAACAAAAACCGACTGAAACTTCTATTTTTCTCTGATTAGTTTACACACACTTCACACACTCTGCTGCTGAAATCTTAGCAAAAAATGGCAGCTCTATCCAGCTCTGTTGTGATTTCTGAACGCCCACTTCTCCATCTCTCTTCTGGTAAACTTATTCTGATTAATTTCATTGTCTATTGTTAATTATTGCTCATATATATATATATAGGGATTTTGCTTGTGTGGTTGTTTTTTCAATGTTAATGGCATCAATCACCTCTTCCTAATGCCGGAACTTAGCTATTTATGGATCTTATGATTAATTCCATTGTTGAACTGTCTAGTAATGTGTTGTTCAGTTTTTGTTATTTGTGTAATCTTTTTTGTCTATTTTTTATGGGCTCCTTTGTTTCTTCATAATGCAAGAACTAAGCTCTACATAAATTGGGGATTTTAAAGTGATCTGGTGGAGGTATTAGCATTTTCTGAGTTGCTTCGATTAATTGAAAAGAAAAAAGCTATTAATTCTTTGATTTTTTTTTTGGTTTCTTTGATCAGTAATAGCTGTTTTATAATGCAATAGCCACTGGATCAAACTTATGGGGATTTTCTTTTCATTTATTTCGAGATCTGTAGAATCTTAGCTCGATTTGTTGGAATCTTCCTTCGATTTTATGCTTCTAGTATAAACTAAGTGTTCATGGTTAGAAGTTAGAAAAAGGTTGAATGGTCTACATTGATCTTGAGTTGCTATTACTCTTGCCAGCTTTCTTCTACGATTCTTGAGAAGGAAAAAGTTAATCGGATTTTGCGTGTTGATGTTTCTTGACTTCTGCGATTTTATTTGGCATGGAGCAATGTAGTATGTATATGTCTTGATGTTTTTAATTTTGTTAGGTTCGTCTCTGAAATCAGCAGACGGTTTAGGGTCGTCCAAGTTGGCCTTCAGTGTGAATGGCACTACGAAATCGAGGAGCCTGAGTAAAGCACTCACGGTTCAAGCTAGTTACAGGTAATCTGTTCATGTTCGATTTGTCTCTAGGTGCTTAAAAGCTGTTCTTATTTAGTATTTATAATTTTTTATCAAGATAAATGAAAATGTGAGGGATAAGATACAGTGCAGTCCTAATTAACCATATAACTGAGGTTCAATACGAGACTCTTAAGTACCTTCCTAGATTTTCTGTATCGGTTCTTCGCACTCAGTTATAATTAAATGATTTCGTTTGTTATATATGGGTATTTTGAATTTTTTAAAGTTGATCAAAGATGTTATCTAAAAATATTGGGGGAATTTGTATTTGATGCAGTGATGGGGGAAGGTCAAGCGGTGGAAGTGCCTTTATTAGTGGATTTGTTCTAGGAGGATTGATTGTCGGAACATTTGGTTGCGTCTACGCACCTCAGGTACGTGTGATATGATCAATCAGTAATAAGCTGATTCGTATCATGATGTTTCTTTCTTCACTGATTTTGTTTCGTGCACAACGACTCTGTAGCTGACATTCGACTTTCTTTTCTTGTGCCCACAGATCAGTAAGGCTTTAACTGGTGCCGACAAAAAGGATTTGATGAAAAAGCTGCCAAAATTCATCTACGATGAAGAAAAGGCTTTGGAGGTATGCAGCTCTTCTAGTTGAAACGAGGCCAAATACGGAATATATATTATCGCATCCCAATTGAGTATTTCCTATGGATTATAAATGTTTACGATTCATGTTCATTATGATCTATATTTAACTCATCAACATTAGGAAAATCAAAATCATCACCTTTTTCATCATAAACGTGAAATTAATAGCTGATAATGTTCTACGTAGAGTTAACATAACTACATGTTTGCACAGTCTCGACTAGAAGCATTATAACTTATAGGATTGTAATGGGGGAAAAGAAATGATAATTCTATCGAAATTCTTTGCCAGTTTTGGGAAAATAATCGTGGTATAGGCTTCTTATTCTTGTCCGTTTTTATGACTATGTACCATTTTATCCACAGAAACAACGCAAGAAACTAGCTGAGAAGATCGAACAACTGAACTCGGCTATAGATAACGTCTCGACTCAGTTGAGGACAGAGGAACCCCCTACTGAGGAAGAATTGAGTGTAGAGGACGTAGAAGCTGTTGTCTAATCGTCTCGAATTGGACCTCTTACATGATTGTTGCATAAGAAACCCGTTGTTTTGAGATATACGCTTGCTTGTTCGTGCTTCAAAACTAGTTACATCAGATGTTAGTTCGAGACCGTTTACGATAATCTATGAATTCTGCTATGCTGATATTTTTCCTGAATTGGATATGCAAATAATTTCTTCACTTGTATTTCTTCCTTTGCTGAGTTTTTTTTTTTTCAGTTGCAATATTTCTGAATTGAATTTTGGAACTGTTCATTTTATTTGTTTCTTATTTTATTTATTCACTCTGTTCATGGGCATCTTATCATCCAGAGGAAACTCATTGACCCCAGAAACACAACAAAACAAAAAAAATGAACAAATAATTATGTACTATATCATAGTTCATTGTTATGCAGATATAACTGGTTGAGCCTTGTATATTGAGATATTTTATTTTCACATTAGGGAAAAAAAAATAGTTGACCCCAGATAATGAATGGTTGTCATGTAGTATATGTGCAAGGTGCTTGAAAAGGGAATAATATGATACTTAATAAAAAATGAAAAAGAAAAATGGAGTGATCAATTGTGGTGCAAAATCTGATGGTGGAGAAACAAGCTTGATCCTATCTAATATCAATCCACCAACATCATCTTCACCACTCACTACAAATCAATCACAGCCAATAATTTCTCCAAAGAACACCAAAACAGGGAAAAGATAATTTCTTTTGATATATTAAAACTATATATTATATCAATCTTCAAAAAATTTCCCATAGTTTCTTGAATTGCAGCCATGGCTTCCAATGCAGCATTAGCCTCTTCAAGAATCCCGACGAGCACGAGACTTCCCTCGAAAACCGCTCATTCGTTCCCTGCTCAATGCTTCTCTAAGGTTAGTTTCCTTCCCTTATCTTGCATCGTCTCGTCTATGTTATCGATATATGAAGCGTTTCCGTGGATGTTTCTAGAAGCTCGAGGTGGCCGAATTCTCCGGCCTTAGGTCGAGCGGATGTGTGACTTTTGCCAAGAATGCTCGCGAGGCTTCGTTCTTCGATGCCGTGGCTGCACAGCTCACTACAAAGGTACAGATTGCTTCATTATCTATATTAAGATTTTGCAAGTGTTGATTTTGCATTACATAGCAATTCTTTAGTAGAAACTATAAAAAAATTCACATTATTCTACACATTGATGTTATTAGAAGTTGAGGTGGATGTATCGAATGATAAAACACGAATCTTTGAACGAAAAAAGTAATGTATGTCTCGTGCAAGATTAGGCCGGAGCATCCACGCCCGTTAAGGGAGAGACCGTTGCCAAATTGAAGGTCGCGATTAATGGCTTCGGGCGCATCGGGAGGAACTTCCTCCGCTGCTGGCACGGACGGAAGGACTCACCGCTCGAGGTAGTGGTCGTGAACGACAGTGGCGGTGTCAAGAACGTAAGTCTACAGCAAGCAAGCTTCGATATGTTTGAACCGATTTCTCGTTTCCAACTGATATGCATTTCGCTTCGACTTTAATTAGGCCTCCCACTTGTTGAAGTACGACTCCATGCTCGGCACCTTCAGGGCCGATGTCAAGATAGTCGACAACGAGACCATCAGCGTGGACGGGAAGCTCATCAAGGTTGTCGCCAACCGGGACCCCCTCAAGCTCCCCTGGGCCGAACTTGGCATCGACATTGTCATCGAGGTATTTATAATCAAATTTAAATTCAAAAGTTTCAAAAATCGAGATCATTTTTCACCAGCTCGAATGCAGGGGACCGGTGTTTTCGTGGATGGTCCAGGAGCCGGGAAGCACATCCAAGCCGGAGCCAAGAAGGTTATCATCACTGCCCCGGCTAAAGGGGCCGACATTCCGACCTACGTCGTTGGTGTGAACGAGCAAGACTACTCCCACGAAGTTGCGAACATCATAAGGTGAGTGTATTCGAGCTAGGTCTCGACCGATCTTTGTATGAATCTTATGTGACATTTGTGTGATTCAACGTGTTTGCAGCAACGCTTCTTGCACTACCAACTGTTTGGCTCCTTTCGTGAAGATATTGGACGAAGAATTCGGTAAGATCGGATATTCGGAGTCGAATTATACGAAAATCGAGCGATTTTTGTTTGAATTTTGTCTCAATTTGCAGGCATTGTGAAGGGAACTATGACTACTACACACTCTTACACTGGTGATCAGGTATGAATTTCCCAATTTCTTGCCTTTTGTATGCTCTGTTTAAAAAAGAAAGAATGCTTAAACGGCGTCGTTTATGGATCTTCTAGAGGCTTCTAGATGCTTCGCATCGCGATCTGAGGAGGGCGAGAGCGGCGGCATTGAACATTGTGCCGACGAGCACCGGCGCAGCCAAGGCCGTGTCGCTCGTCCTGCCCCAGCTGAAGGGCAAGCTGAACGGGATCGCCCTCCGTGTGCCGACGCCTAACGTGTCGGTCGTGGATCTCGTCGTGAACACGGCGAAGAAGGGGATGTCGGCGGAGGATGTCAATGCCGCGTTCCGGAAGGCGGCCGACGGTCCGCTGGCGGGCGTGCTGGCCGTGTGCGACGAGCCCCTCGTCTCGGTCGACTTCCGGTGCAGCGACGTCTCCTCCACCATCGACTCCTCGTTGACCATGGTCATGGGAGACGACATGGTGAAGGTGGTCGCGTGGTACGACAACGAGTGGGGTTACAGGTATATATTTTCCTTGCATAATATACATACGAAGGCTTAACATAAAATTTGGCTCATTAATATAAAAGAATAAAAAATGGCCTTTAATTTCACGAAGTGTCCCTAATTTCACAAAGAGTCAACTTGTGAAATGAGAGACTTTTTCTTTCTTTTTTTTTTAAAAAAAAGTTAAATTTAATGTACCAATTTTTATCTTTACTATTTCCTCATTTCTTTATTATCTCGTCTCAAGACCTTATCCGGTCCCCGGTAGCGTGCAACGTGTCTTATGATCGTTTAACGAACTTTTGCAGCCAAAGAGTCGTCGATTTGGCTCACTTGGTGGCGGCGAAATGGCCCGGCGCGGCAACAAAAGGGAGTGGAGATCCGTTGGAGGACTACTGCGAGACCAACCCGTCGGAGGAGGAATGCAAGGTCTTTGAAGCTTAGTGACCTTTTTTTCACCAATCGATCGGTTCGGTCCGATTCTTCGGTTACATCTTCATCGTTACATCTTATGTTCCATTAAAATGTAACATGAAAGTGTAATAGAAAATATTGTACCTGGCTCCTTGAGTTATATCCTTACCTCTCAAATTAAATTAAATTCTATATAAAAGGGCGATAGAAACATTGCTGAATTTGAATTTGAATTCAGTTTTGTGCTCAGAAATGGATTTTTGATTTTTGATTTGTAAAATGTTTAAATGCTGTATGAAAGTGAATTTGGTATATATATTACTATTAATAAAAATTTCGTACTTGAGATTTAGTGTTTCACATCTGGTGTCATACTTTGTGTTACACTTTTATTTTTCTTTGATCTTTTCGTACTTTTTTCTTGAATTTCAGTTTCATATGTTTAAATTTAATTATAACTAGGGTATATAATTATTTTTACAATTTAATTGTACTTTTAGTAATTTATAATTCATTTTTAGGTTGATAAATCTAAAGTTAGCGCATGTAATTTTTTTTAAATTGTCTTTTTTGGAAATAAAAATTAAATATATTTCACTATATTATGATAATAAAATTTATATAAAGAATATTTTTTAAATAATAGATTTAATGGTAGGACTTGATGACTTGCAGAAAATCATGGAACACTAATCTCATCCCAAAATTTCGTGTACATGTAGATACAAGACAAATAAAATTTGGTATGTATTAGTATCAATCAAAAATTCGTGTAGATATCGATAAAACACAAATTTTCTTGGAGTTTGTTATAAAAAAGTAACAGTTCAGAAGGTATATATCTCGACTCTCGTCATACATATAATATATATATAGAGTAAATATATATATGCAGATATAAATGAATCTACTCTAAAAGTGAGCAATATTTTGATAAAAATAAAATATTTAAATCGAAAAACACCCGAACCAAATGAATTGCAGTTACATTTTGTGCCCAACCGTCACGAATAAAAAATGCACCCTTTCATAAAATAAAATGTGAATGAAATAACTAATTTCCAAACGACGTGTCTCTTCAAATCGTGGGCCTCTTCCCCTATAAATTCACTCTCAAAATTCCACAATTTTATTAACTACGTTATATATTTTACAAATAAATCTCCTTCACATCTTAACACAAAAGCAATAAGAAAAAAAAAATGGCTAAAATTGGTGTGATCGCCGGCGTGTTGGTGGTGGCTGTGGTGATGGCGGCGGCGGCGGTTGAGGCGGCGGAGCGAGGTGGAAGCGCTCATTGCATGGCGGAGTGTTACTTCGATTGCGCGCAGACTAAAATCTTCAGTGATAGTGAATGCAAGAAAGATTGTGTCTTTGCATGTGCTAAATATGGCAACGGCAAGAAATCAAGCGATGATGATAAATTCTTCCCTTCTTGGATTTGATTAGTTTTAGTTAATTAAATGTTTTTTAAATGTTTTAAACGTAGTTATCGTTGCCATACGAACTATTTTCTTTTCTTTTATTGTTGATTGTTGATGGTGCATTTATAATGGATGTAAAATACTATTGTTTGTTATATTTATGTTAATTGATGTTTATCACAGATTATTTGTTTATGGTTTTCGGTATTGTATCCTGTAGTTAAATTTATTTACTCATCATTGCAAAGTTTTATACATTTTTAAATCTCAATCCTGTATTCAATCAATTTCGACACTATTGTTATTCCGACATAATTAAGAATTTTGCTTTTTTTTGTAGACTGGAATATGAAATAATAAAATTGAAAAAAAAAATATCTTGATTGGAAGTACGTTTGATGGATTAAAAGTTTATAAAATAATTTGATGCAAAATTTCTTAATTGATTGAAAGTAAATATCAATTCTTTTTATTAGCCGATAATAATTTACAATCCCTTATCTGGAAGGAAAAAACACAAAAACATTATTATCGTCGAAATTAAAAGATTTCCTCTTGTCACAAAATGCGACAGATTTATGATTGCATTTCGATAATAAAAAAAAAAATCAATAAATTTTTTGACGGCGTTCATTCTCTGTTTTTTGTCCTATAGTCTTTATTTATTTCCCTCAATTATGAAGTTAATAAAACGGAAGCCAACTCATCATCACAAATCCCAAATTCGTTAATTAATAAACAAATAATATATAATATTTCAGTTACATTCTTCACTCAACCGTTTTATCACTATTCCCTTTCAAGTTTCACCGCGCAAAATTTAAATTTCCGCACCCTTTCACAAAATGTAACTAAATAATCATTTTCCCTTTTTTTGTGGATAACAATTTCTATTTTCCGCTATATCCCAAACGACGTGTCTTTTAAAATGTTTTAAAATGCGTAAATAATTATTTTCCCGTTAAATCCCAAACGACGTGTCTTTTAAAAAAACGTGACCCCTCTTAGCCTATAAATATGCCACCCTTAAATAAATGTACACGAAAAAAAATATTTCTCCTAAATTATAGAAAATCATCAAGAAGAAGATTGAAACCATGGCGAAAAATGTGGCAACGACGCTTTTGGTGGCGCTTGTGGTGGTTGCTGCGGCGGCGGCGGCGGCAGCGGCGGCGAAGAGAGGCGGAAACAGTCATTGCATGGCGGAGTGCTATTTCGATTGCACACAAATCAAGATTTTCAGTGATGAAGAATGCAAAAAGGAGTGTGTGTTTTCATGTGCAAGAAAAACTTTGAGGAAGGATTATGATAATGATTTCTTCCCTTCATGGATTTAGATTTAATTAATCTATCTATTTCCCCCTATTTTATCGATTTAGTGTAATATAGTTTGGTTATTAACTATTGAATTAGATTAATCATATTCATATGTAGTATTTGTTTCTCAAATGTAATGGATGTAATATAATTTTATTTTCTTGTTTAAATCTTATTTGATTGCGAAATTACATTTCTAAATTCATGATAGGAATACCTTCTTTCTATTATTGTCATCATATATTCATTAAAATAAAATTGATCGGATTATTTATTTATTGATGTGGAGAATGTCCTGTGATACCAGCCATATAAAATACGATAAATTGAATATATCAATTTAAACTACATTAAAAGAGAATCACGAGACACAATTTTAATGCATTGGGCAACTTTTTATATACCAATGCAATGTTAGTGTTACTGTTAATTTATTGAGAAACCTTCGAAGATATACAGAAACTATAATTATAATTATTTATAATCCTGCCTTTGTCATAGACCACTTGAAATTACCCAGTCTCATCCAAGTATAATTTAAGATTCGAGTCAAATGTGATTTGGTCTCACTTCTCAATTGACAAAAAATTAATACCTTTTCGATGTTTTGTTGCCAATTCAACATCAAAATAACAATATACCTCAGAAAATAACAACATCAAATAACAATTTCATTCAAAATATATAAAACTGTAATATTAGTACACACACTTTTCCCTCATTTTATTTAAAATAATACGAAAATAATCAAATAAATCATTATTCAAATTCAATTCTCCCTCCCCCCTCTCTCCTCCTTCTCAAGAGTCAAGACTGATTTATAATTTTTTTCATTTGTCATTATTCTTATATAAAATCATTGAAAGCTTAAATACATGTCATATTATTTGCTCTTAAATAATTAAAAAAATTCCCCACTAATCAATATATTTAACATCCGATGTATATATGCTCCACATATTTTATTTGAAGTCGAATTTTCAACCCTCTCATAAAGAAAAATTCAAACGCCACACCCCTTCACAAATAGCCACCAAAGAAGACCTTTCTCATCAAGCATTTAAGCATACTTCTCTCTATATAAAGGCAATATTACACTTATTCAAATTCCAACATACAAATTATTTCATCAAACTCCACATATATAAACTCATCCATTAATCAACATGGCAAGAAATGGGTTGATCGCCGCCGTGCTCATGGTGGCTCTAGCGGCGACGATGGTGGCGGCGGAGAACACCGATTGTGTGAGTGAGTGTTACAATGAATGCTTGCAAATCAAGATTTTCAACGATGATTTTTGCAACAAAGAGTGCTTGCTTAGTTGTGCAGGATTTGCTCTTAGAAAAACATTTCCTCAAGATGATGATTCTAGATTCTTCCCCTCCTGGATTTGAACTTTTGTAATTTATTTATAACTTTGTAAATGAAAAATACTATTCATCCAAATTATCTCTGTCTAGTGTTTTGGATCGATCCATGTATGTAGTTTTTAAATTTTTTTGTTTTTTAATATCATCCAAATTTTGCCAGATTCATGGTACGTATTTGTGTCTAATTTGTATTATATTTTTTTTTGGAACTATGTTTTTTCCTTCCTTAAATTCAATTTTGAATATATTATCATGTAATCTCAATGTAGTACATGATATATTCGACATCATTAATGAACACTATAATAAGAAGAAATATATTAAGATCATTTGCGCGATAATTTAAAGTTAAATTAGGTAAGTCTTAACAATAAGTTATGATATATGATTGCTTATGTGA
The DNA here is from genome assembly GCA_036873715.1 of Salvia sclarea. Classification (NCBI taxonomy): domain Eukaryota; kingdom Viridiplantae; phylum Streptophyta; class Magnoliopsida; order Lamiales; family Lamiaceae; genus Salvia; species Salvia sclarea. Next base: position 56,597 of record JAYJMF010000019.1, read on the forward strand.
CTAGTTATATTTGAGCCACATATCGAGTTTAATATGTGATTTGAGAGTGAGACCCACATACAGAGACCAAATTGATACTATATTTCTTTATCCATTCAAACCTCAAAAGAAAAGAAAAAACAATTCCACTATCCATTTTAAACCAAAATAAACCGACAACGTTAAACATCATCTATTAATAACCGACGTGACCCCTTAAAATCTCACCTGTATTTAATTACTCTATATATAGATCTTATCATCTAAAATGTACATTTTCAAAAGCCTTTTTTTCAAACATATTATTAATTAATCGCCATTTAAGATGGGAAAAAAATGTTGCAATGGCGTCGGCGCACTTGGTGAATCTCGTGGCCGCGGCGGCGATGGCTATGGCGCCGGCGACGGAGGCGGCGGGGAGACATCGGATTAGGCGTTGCATGATGGATTGCTACTCTAAATTAAATGCTTACAAATTAGGGTTTTTAGTAAAGTGGAATGCAAGAAAGAGTGCAAACTTGTTTGTGCCAAATTAACATGCCATTAGAATTTTTTTGAGAGAGATTCATCATGCTAAATTTTTCCCTATATATCTAGATTTATCGATATTTCTGAGTTTTATGTATTTGTGATTATTACTATTTTTCAGTGTCAATTGAGAACTTGATTTCGATGGTTTCCTAAATTAAAGTGACATTTACTCAATCTTTGACTCTTAATTTGTTGTGCAAAAGTGATTATTTGATGTGTATATTTACCAAATCTATTAGCTAGAAATGTAAAGTCAACTTGTTTTGACACTAAATTTACTTGAAGGAAAAACTAAAGCCACATTGGAAAACTTCAAAAAAGCCACCAATTAAAGAAGAGAACTATTTTCCTCATTAATCCTACTCCTCTCTCTATATATAGGCAATATATACACATATCCAATTTTCCAAACATACAAATTACCTCATCAAACTTCATATATTAATCAAAATACGTCGGTCGCCGCCGTGCTCGTGGTGGCTCTAGCGGCGGCGATGGTGATGGATGCGGCGGCGGAGAGAAGCAAGAACACCGATTGTGTGAGCTAGTGCTACAACGAATGCTTGCAAATCAATATTTTCAACCATGATTATTGCATCAAAGAGTGCTTAATTAGTTGTGCAGGATTTGATCTTAGAAAAGCATTTCCTCAAAATGATCATTCTAGATTCTTCCTCTCATGATTTAAATTTTTTGCATCTTTTTGTAACTTGTAAACATATTACTTTTGAAAAAAAAAATATGTGCATTCGAATACACGATGATTTGGTCCTATTAAATTCAATCTTATCGTGTAATTGCATTATGCAATTTTAAAATAAATAAATCAGGCTACTTGTAACAATAATTCACCGAGCAATTATTGCTAATTGGACTAGCAAGGAAATATTTGGGGTTTGGGCCACATATCAAGTCAAATATGCGATATTTATTACTATTACACAAAAGAGAGGCCAAATCGGATTATGTAAATATATTAAGAATTCTTCATGCTCTATAATAATTTAAATGAAGAGATGTTGCGATGACGTCGGCACATACCCAAACGGAAATTAAGCTCCAACTTTTCTTTCTAGATTTAGATTAATTATCGATACTTTTAGTTTAGTTTTATGATTTTGTGATGACTATTTTAAGTATCAAATGAGAATTTATTTAATTCTTGGTTTTCGAACGCGTGTTCTATTCGATGTGTTAGGTCCCCACCTAATTAATTTCGATGGTTCCCTAAACTATTAAAGTGAAATTTCTTAATTTCGATGGTTTTCTAAATTTATCATTATAGTGACATTTCTTAATTTCAATAGTTTCCTAAATTATTAAAGTGACATTTTTTTTCCATATTTTTATGGTAATATCACTTTAATATTTAAATGGGTGGTTTCTATAATAGTCGTGATTTGTAAAAGTGGACTGAAACGCAATATTGATTATTTGATGTGTATATTTTACCAAATCTATTCCCAACAAACGTAAAGTCTACTAGCCAAAATCACTGAATTTACTTGAGAATTAAAAATTAGAGCCACATACCTAACATCAAGATAAATATTTTAAAAATATAATCGTGCGACTAAATTCAATTTTAATTAACCTATATTTCCAAAATGTGCCACATTAATTAATCCATTTTCCCAAACACGTCCTAACGCGGCAGATTCTTCTTCTAACGGCCGTTATTATTGCGTTAAATTTACCGAACAGAGATTCAGCTCATTTTTTTTCTTCATCCGTACGAATCGAAAACCTCAGAATTAGGGGAGAAAAAGGAAAACCATACTGAAATTGCATCTTAGTTGTCTTGCTCCAAGAGATTATGATTTGATGATTGATGATCAATTGAAATCTTCTCCAAATGAGGGCAAACTTATTGATTCCGCTTCTGTTTTTCGTCATCTTGATTTTAGCTGTTGTGATCGGAGCTTCGTCGAGCTCGGAAAGCTCCGAAGCCGCATCGGCTTCGGAAAATTCGCCGTTGCCGTTGACGGCGTGAGTACTCTGAATCTAATTACTGTTTCTGTGTTCCTAATTTTGGATTTGGGAGTTTTTTAGGAGGTTTGGGATTAATGATTTTGGGAGTGGAATTGATTGAACTGCCAAAATTTAAGCCTATGGTTTCGTATGTTTTGACTGGGAAATTGGTTAGCTGCCTTTTTTTTGCTTTTAATGGACTTTCGGATTTCCAATTTGTGCCTAATTTTTGTATTAGGATTAGTCCTGATTGTTGTTTATTTTTGCTAATTTTTTGGGGGTTTTGGGTTGATTAGTGATTTTATGCTGACATGGATTAAGAAACTAGCTGTGCTTCGAGGTATGAACTGCTTGTTGTATTTAATTTGTTGGAATGTAAATGTAAATGTTGCTTCTTTGGCTTGCTCTTACTTTCTGCTTTTTGAAATTGAATAGTGAGTCTTGCTTGAATGTTGGAGGGCTTACTGTTTCAGTTCGATTTACATTTTGTTTGTTGGAATGTAATCTATACTTGACTTACAAGAAACATGAAAATGAAGTATAGCTTGCTTCTTGGGATTGTTCAGTAATTTCTTTATGTTGTATGCTAAATTTTGGAAAGGGTTACAAAATTCAGTTAGATTTGGCTTGTTCTATAATATCTATGTTGGTAGCTTTGTGCTTTTATAGATTGAATAGCAAGTTGTGCGTGAGTATTGGATAGCTTACCGTCTTGGTTCAGTTGAAGTTTATGATGGCCTCTGGAGGCACATGAGTGACAACTTATTGAGAAAAACTTAAATTGAACCGAGTAGCTTCTTAGATGCGAGCAAAATGCAGCTAATTGTATTAAAGTTTGACCTTTCGAGTTGCTATTTTGTGTAATATAAAGTATTGGCTTCGTTTCTGCCAAATTGTTTCTCTCTGTAAAAATTCGTAATTTATCTGAAACAAGCTAATTGGCATTTCCTGATCTACTACTTGTGGTGACCTATAATCAGCAAACACGAGACAGCAATATTGGCTGCTCCTGATGGAAAGGTATATCTAGTGGAGATTGGTTCTGGAAAAATCCTCTGGTCGTTCTCATCCGGCCCATCAATTTATTCCTCGTATCAACAAATCCCCAACCACGAAGGTGAAAAGCTTAACACCTCTGCCGATGGTGATAACTTTTATATAGATTGTGGAGAAGACTGGGAACTCTACTTGCATGGAACCGGCCTTAAGAAAGTGGTACGTTAACTGGTCTGAATGAGCACTCTGAAGAGACTTTCACGCGTTTCTAGTTACTTATCAATGTAACATTTCTCATCTTTGCTTAGTGTTTGCATATTCTGGATATAAGCATTCGACCTATGGTGTGTCTTACTTCAGAAAATTCTAATATTTTATTACAGAAGCTCCGGATGAGTGCAGAAGACTTCGTGAAGCGCACTCCATTTGTATCATCTGGTGGTGGGATTATGTTAGGATCAAAAAAGACTTCTGTATTCGTTGTTGATGCTAAAACTGGGAAGGTTGTTCGTACTTTTAGGTCGGATAACCTTTCCTCAGACGAGGAGCGTGGTGCTGGTGAAACTTCAATTATGACTAGAGCCGACATTGAAAAATGGCTGCCTGCGAGTTCTATGCATACCGAGGCCGTCGAGAATCCTCTTTACGTTACTAGGACGGACTATGCAGTGAAGTATACATCTGTAAAGACGGGAGAGGTTTTATGGTATCTAATGTTTGCCGATATTGAGGCGTCCTTTCAGTGTGAAGGAATTGAAGATCTTTTGGGCGGATTTCCGGGGAAAGGGCTTGATATGAAGTTGCCTTGCCAGACGCGACCTCTCGTCTACCGCATCCGTGACCGTAGCTCTCTCGAGCCACTTTTTAAAGCGAATCGGGCAGGAGATGCACTTCCCGGAGGTGGAATTCTTTCTTTGCCTGCTACCAGTGACAATGAGCCCACCAACAATTTAATGGCCCTTTATGGCCGCCACGGGAAAGAGCTAATGATTGCTCCGCCAACACCTGAACACGAAGATTTCATGATCGACAATGTTCCTGGCATGGGACCTCGTCAAATCGATGGTCGTGTAGAATCTGATAGCATAGCACATCCTCATTTGTGGCCTTCTATGCTGTATTCCACTTTGCTGCCAATAGCCATGGCTTTCCTTTACTGCATCAGACGTGTAATTACGAGGAAAAAAGATGGGTTGCATCGACAATCAGAAGATTTCAAGAAGCTACAAAATGTGGCACCCAAAAAGAAGAAGGGTCGGAAACCGGCTGTGAACAGACCTAGCATCTCCGGTGGGAAAAGTCACGGACGTAATTCTCAAGCGAGTGTATTTGAGGTTGTTGAGGGTGTGAAAGACGATGCGACAGCTGGCAGATTCTCGACACCGAGTCCTTTTGATTACAACAGTACTTCTACGTATGGACGTAAGATTGGTCGAATGGTGGTGACTAGCAAAGAAATCGCGAAGGGGAGCAACGGGACGATTGTCCTCGAAGGAAATTACGAGGGCCGCTCGGTTGCTGTCAAACGTCTTGTCCGGACCCATCACGATGTGGCTGTGAAGGAGATCCAGAATCTTATCGCATCCGATCAACATCCAAACATTGTTCGTTGGCACGGGGTGGAATACGATCAAGATTTCGTTTATCTATGTCTGGAGAGGTGTACGTGTAGTTTGTTTGATTTGATCGTATTCTGCACTTCTTCGAATCAAGTAACTACATCGGATCAAAGCAACGAATCCCTGAGTGTCGTTCGTTCCAACATGGAATTGCTGAGCAGTCTTGGAAGCAACGAGGAGCTCGAGCTATGGAGGGCTAACGGCTATCCATCTGCATTATTATTGAAATTAATGAGGTATGTTTAATGATCGTAGTTTGTGTCAAACAACCCAAAAACTATCTTGATCCATTTGAATACATTATAATTAGCTCAAATGAATACAATAATAGTGTTTAATTGTGTTAACTGTAGGGACATTGTCTATGGGCTTGCTCATCTGCACGAACTCGGGATTATACACCGAGATTTGAAGCCTCAAAACGTCCTCGTCATGAAAGACAGATCGATATCTGCCAAAATATCCGATATGGGCATTAGCAAGCACTTAGACGGCGACATGTCATCTCTTTCCAAGCATGCCACTGGTGAGCACCGTCGTTATGACTTTTCCTTTTCGAGTAAATCCCCACTTTACCGTTGCTCAATCGTCTTTGTTGTACATAGGATACGGAAGCTCAGGCTGGCAAGCGCCCGAGCAACTACGCAACGAGCGACAGACTCGTGCTGTAGACCTTTTTAGTCTAGGATGCATGCTCTTTTTCTGCCTAACCGGCGGCAAACACCCCTTTGGCGAAAACATCGAGCGCGATGTAAATATAGTCAATGCTCGGAAAGACCTCTTCTTGATAGACCACATCCCTGAGGCCACGGACCTCATCTCCGGTCTCCTCGATCCTAATCCAAACACGAGGTACGTACATGCCCTAAATCGATGGATAATCCCTAAATCGATTAAAGTTCATTCTCACATGTTTCATCGGAATCCGTGTTGTTACATGATAGGCCAAAGGCTACAGAAGTGATGAACCATCCGCTGTTCTGGAGCTCTGACACGAGGCTCTCGTTCCTCCGCGACGTGAGTGACAGGATCGAGCTGGAGGACCGAGAGAGCACGTCGGACCTCCTCGAGGCGCTGGAGAACGTGGGGAAAGCTGCATTGGACGGGAAGTGGGACGAGAAGATGGAGACGGCCTTCATCAACGACATTGGCCGGTTCAGGCGGTACAGGTACGACAGCGTGCGCGATCTGCTACGCGTGATTCGGAACAAGCTGAATCACTACAGAGAGCTTCCGACGGAGATTCAAGCAATTTTGGGGTCAGTTCCTGAAGGATTCAACGCTTATTTTTCGAGTAGATTTCCTAAGCTGTTGATTGAGGTGTATCATGTGATTCGTAGTCATTGTGAAGAAGAAGAAACGTTTCACAAGTACTTTAGAAGTGGTGGATTCTAACTTGGGATCTTTGCGATGTAATTACTAATTATGTAACATTGTTGTAACAAAATTTGTACATGTATATCTAATTAACGTGATGGATGTGGCGGCGGAGAGATGCAAGAACGTCGATTGTGTGAGCGAGTGTTGCAATGAATGCTTGCAAATCAAGATTTTCAACGATGATTATTGCACCAAAGAGTGCTTAATTAGTTGTGCAGGATTTGCTCTTAATTAGAAAAGCATTAATTCCTCAAAATGATATTCTAGATTCTTCACCCCATGAGTTCTAATTTTTGCGTCTTTATATAACTTGTAAATATATTACTTTTTGAAAAAAAAAAATTATGTGAGTTGAATATACGATGATTTGGTCCTATTAAATTCAATTTGAGACCGGGAGAGATATAGTACAGAGGATCCTCATTCTACATCCCCAACTGTATCATGGATGATAGGGCCACGAGGTGCTTCTTCTCGGACTTTGGTCCTATTAAATTCAATTTGAGACCGGGAGAGATATAGTCCAGAGGATCCTCTCGTTCCATTCGTTCTACATCCCCAATTGTATCATGGATGATAGGGCCACGAGGTGCTTCTTCTTGGACTTTGTCGTGTTAGCTTCTGAATCTCCATCAGCAGGTTAAAGTTGTAGATATTTTCCATAAATTTTTAAAATAAGGATAAAAATTTAATGATAATAATTATCTTATACTATATATGTCTAATAAATACTAGAGTTTGTCCTTCGTGCAATGCATGACATAATTTTAATTAAACAAAAATAAAAAGACAATAATAGCTAAAGATAGGTGAAAACTGCTTAATATATCTTCTTATATTCGTAAATTAAGTTTTACGTTTCATGGATCGATATATATTATATATATATATATATTTTTTTTTAATTTTAGTTTTATATTATTACTAATATTTGAAAAGATTATAGGAAAGATAAAGTTTAAAAGCCAAAAAAAAAGAGAGAAAAAAAAACTCAATGAGAAATGCACGATTAGTTCTTTCCAAAAAAAATAAGTGCACTATCATGAATTAGTTTTTTATTTATAAATTTTCATATATTATAATCTTTAATTTTTGAAAAAACTACAAAATTACCACTGAAAATTGAAATTGGTTTTCAATTTGGATTCACATTTAGGTATATTATAGATTGTAATATTCAAATAAGTATGCATTTATTTTATAGTTGTAGCATGTGAAATCAATGATCAAGACTAAGCAATATATTTGTGATCCAATGGCTGCAATTTGTCATTTAAGAAATATTATAAAAAAATCTAGATATTTTTTCATTCATATTTATACTAATCTAAAAAGTGTTTACATTTATTTTTTATATGTATACTCCAAATATAAGAATATTAATTAAAAATGGGGAAAATACTCATATTTGGGTAAAGGGGATAAAACAACATTATTTTACGCGACTCCTAATACTAACCGTAAAAGCAAATAGTTCAACCTCCTAACTTATTTAACTCGTTTTAGATAGTGTATCATTTGTTTTGTCAATCCAACATTAGTTGAAAGTACATATAATTTTCTATTATAAAGTTAAAATATATGAAAATAGATTAATATAAAAATATTCACATTTGACACTAAATTGAAGTATGATTTCATATTAAAAATATATAATTTTACAGATGAGAATGTTCCACGTATATGTTATTTTTTTCATATTTAAATATTTTTATTATAATATTTATATTGGAACAAATTACAAAGAAATATTAATTGAAATAAAATGTTGTTGAATAAATAAACAATGCAGCCAAAAGAAAAAAGTTATATATTTTGCAATACTTCCTTGTACACAATACTTGTAGTAGTTTGTTGGTTGCTACCATCATTTTCGCAAATCAAAACCTTTAAACCACTACGATTTGTGAATCTTGAAACTACTACGTTACAACTTGTAACGGTTTAGTAGAGGAAAGAAAATTCA
>JAYJMF010000019.1:65138-76708 GCA_036873715.1 Salvia sclarea
TTCCATTGGAGTGAAAAGGAGGAGGAAGAAAGAGTAAAATTCTTTTTCTTAGACAAGAGGATGGAAAAGAAGGGAAATTTAAAGGCAAAATGTTTTCTTATCCCTCTTTTTCACATGATAATTTTCCATCAAAGAGAACGCAACCTTAGGGTAAAACAAATGATTGAGCATGTGAGATAAGTGAGTCCATCCCTATAATTAGTTATCCCTATAACTAGAGCTCTCTAGAGTTGAGATGATGAGCTTAATTTGCATTTTCTCTATCAAATGTAAGAAGTTTAAAGTTAGTCCTAATCAAACTCCAAATAAAATTTCATAAGGTAAGAATCAAGGTAAGATTAGATCCCAAATTTTGTCTTAGCTCTGTGTTATTCTTGATTTTAAGATGACTCAGTTTCAAGGGAAGATCTTTTCTCAATCTATGGATGTGGAAAAGTGAGTTATCTTGCTTCAAATAACTGTGCAAGTTCTTGATTTTGATATTCCATGAAAAATCAAAAGTTGTTTATTTGTTTTCATATGTAAATGTTCGAATGTAGGTCGATGAGCGAGGATAACGCTCGTGGTGTCTTATTGCTTGGAGGCTTATGCTCTCATCCTTGACCAAATCGACTCAAAATGGCCCCACAATCGTTATCGGGAGAACTGATGAATCGGGAATTTGAGTCTTTGAGCATGTCTTCACGTCTTGTCCGAAGCATGAGCCAGAAATGGAAACGAAAGAGCAACAAAAGCGAGGGCTGTGTCGAGGATGAGACGAGCGGCGTTTCTTTAAGATGTCTGACTCTCTACGGTAGAGGCGGGGGCTGCAAAGTAGGCGCTGACACGGGAGAAGAATTTGGGGAAACAGGGTGTAGGAGGCGGTCGAGTGCTAGCGACGAGGGAAAAGGATACCCCACGATATGTGGGAACGAGGAAGCCACAGTCGATTGTTTCTCATACGGCATGAAGGAGATGCTACGGAGAAAGAACAACCGGAGGGTCGTGAAATCTCACGAAGCTCGAGGAAGGAATAGCTTGAACGCGCACCTTCCCGATGACATTCTCGAGATGTGCTTGGTGAGGCTCCCGTTGCGAAGCCTCATGAACGCCCGTCTCGTCTGCAAGAAATGGAGGAACTTGACGACGACACGCAGGTTTATGCAAACGAGGCGGGAGTGCTCGTTCCAGAGCCCGTGGTTGTTTCTGTTCGGTGTCGTTAAAGACGGCTTATGTATGGGAGAAATACACGCCCTCGACGTTTCCCTGAACGAATGGCACAAGATCGATTCGCCGTCTCTCAAGGGGAGGTTTCTGTTTTCGGTGGTGTCGAGCATACACGACGATATCTACATAGTCGGGGGCCGTTCGAGCCTGGCCAATTTCGGGAGGGTCGATCGGAGCTCGTTCAAGACGCATAGAGGGGTTATCGTGTTCAACCCGTTGACGAAATCGTCGCGCAAAGCCGCGTCTATGAGCCACGCCAGATCGTCTCCTGTGCTCGGAATCTCCGAGGTCAATCCGGATTGTTTGATAATCCGAAATCAAGTAGCTCGATCGGAGAGACGCTTCCACCGGTCGCGAGTGGGCGGCGTGTCGGACGTCTACGAGGATCCTCACCGGCTCTCAGTTCGACGCCAAACGAGGACCTCCCAAGACGAAAACGAGAGCACCGCGTTCCACGGCGTCAAGCAGCACAAATCGGCCGGGCGGAAGCGCGGTAAAAAGTTCGTGCTCATCGCCGTCGGGGGGCTTGGATCGTGGGACGAGCCGCTCGACACGGGGGAAATCTACGACCCTGTGTCGAACAAATGGACCGACATCCAGAGGCTCCCCGTCGACTTCGGGGTCGCGTGCTCCGGCGTCGTGTGCGGCGGGATCTTCTACGTCTACTCGGAGAGCGACCGGCTCGCGGGGTTCGACGTCGAGCGGGGGTACTGGATCAGGATCCAGACGACCCTGTCCCCGCCCCGCGTGCACGAGTACTACCCGAAGCTCGTCTCATGCAACAGCCGCCTCCTCATGCTCTCCGTCTCGTGGTGCGAGGGCGACGGCCAGATCGGGAGGCGGAACAAGGCTATCCGGAAGCTGTGGGAGCTCGACCTTGCGCGGCACTCGTGGAGGGCGGTGTCCGTGCACCCCGACGCCCCGATGGACTGGAACGCGGCGTTCGTGGCCGACGGGGACCTCGTCTTCGGGGTCGAGATGTTCAAGATCTTCGGGCAGGTGCTCGACTTCGTCACCGTGTTCGACGCTTCCGCCGCCGGCCTCGGGTGGAGCCACGTGTCGAGGAACCACACGGCGCGCGACGTCGACGCGTCGTCGTGCACGATGAAATCGATGGCCGTGCTGCGTCTGTAACTCAGGTAGTTTGAAAGATGAACCATGGCTTGATCGTTTTCTTGATTGATTCTTTCTCTGATGAGATTGGTAGCTTATGTGACAAGATTTTTTTTTTTTCCTTTTTCCTATTTTTTGGGTGTTTGTATTCTTGTATAAGGATTAAGGATGTATTTTGTCCCCCTTTCAAAAAAAAAGGATGTATTTTGGTCTAATGTAATTTGTCCACACTCATTGAAATAAGTTGATTTGAGGGCACTTCATTTTTTTAAATAATTACAACTTATGTCTGTATTCTATAATTAGTAATAATTATATTAAGTCTTTAATCAATTTTATTTTATTTTATAGAAAATAATAAATATATATGTTTTTTTTTTTTTAAATCTAAATATTAATTTAGAATTTCTGTTTGGGCTCATTCAAACTCTCGTAAACGCAAGCCTTAAAGTATTTAGTAAATAAAGCTCGAATCTTGGGTCGATAATAAAGAAATCTAAGCCTGAGCATATTGGTCTTTGGTTCGTTTCAGTTCGATTACACTCCTAGGTCAAGCCATCAAGTAAATTGTGGGAATTTCAGAGTCCATCGTGACGCGGCATTTAAATTTCTTTGTTAATCGAACAAAATGGTACACTAATTCAATAACCTTGTGAAACCATTGTATAATCTTATATCAAGACTTGTAAATAAAATACAAGAAAAAAATTATTGGCATAAACACAGATAAACCCCAAAAATGAGAAGGGAACAATTGTTCAATCAATACAAAATGAGAAAACCAAAAAGTTATATACCTTCACCTAATACTTCTGCATCTTCACAAACAAAGTAAATTTCTCCCAATTTGCATCTTCAAACTCAAGATTTCGCAAAGATGCCGGAGAAATTGGGGATCTTGTCCACGTGTTTCAACGCGCGCTCGGCGATCTGCCGGGTGCGATAATCCCCGTGTTGGAACGAGTCGACGAGGGCCGTGCTGACGTTGGGGTTGCCCGACACCTCGTAGGCGATATCGTCGTTTCTCAGCAGCCTCTCGACGGCCCACACGGCCCGCCTTATGAGGCTGTCTGTCCGCTTCTCCAGCAGCACGTCAAGGATCGGCTTCACCCCCTCCGCGTCGAGCAGCGCCTGCACGCCCTCGTCGATGTCCACCCCGTCGTCCAGCAGCGTGCACAGCGCCGCGAGCGAGGCCTCCACCACGCTCTCCTTCGTGTGGTCGAGCAGTGCGACGAGCTTGTCCACCGCCTGCCCTTCCACGATGCAGAACGTCTCCCGCAACGAGCATTTCCCGCGGTGGACTTTGCAGAGCCCCGTGATGATCGGGGGCTTGCTCAGGCACGGGAAGATCGAGGCGCAGTACCCGGGAGGAGCAAACTCCGGGAGCTTCGTCAGGTTTTTCGACTCCTGAGAGAGATTCTCCAACGCCATTGCCGACACCATCTGCACGTTGTCGAGCCCGTTCGCTTGGAGAAGGTCGATGAAGAGCGCCGCGAGGCCGTGCTCACGGCAGAGCGCGCACGCGGCTCCCGTCTCGTCGGACAACGCGAACGTGATCCTCGACAGGACCTTGACGAGCCCCTCGAGATATGGAGTCATGAAACGGCTCCCTCGCGTCTCCCCCTGCCTGATCCTCCTTATCCGCGAGATAAAAAGCTCGAACGCGCCCTCGTCCATCATCTGCCTCGTTAGCCCCGTGTCTCGCTCCGGGAGGTCGGCTAATAACCCGACTGCGGCCGCCTGCTCCTCGGTTATCCCGACGTTCTCCGATGTCACTTTAATCAGGCTGCCGAGCTGGCCTGACGGGCCGCGGAGGCAGTCTGCGAGCTCCTGTCCCATGTGCGGCGAGAGGTTTTGGAGGAGCTTTATCGATGCGAGACGCAGATCTCGCTGCGGCGCCTCGACGAACTGTACCAAGCTGATGAGTGCGCCGGAGCTTTTGATGGCAGAGACGACGCTGTACACGGTGGAGGGAGAGCCGGTGAGGCCGACGAGGACTTGGAGGAGCTTGCACCCGATGGCGGGGCCGGTGTTGCTGATGAGATGGAGGAGGTTGTGGATGATCTCCTCCGAGACGAGTATCTGGTGGTCCGGTCCCACCTCGATCGAATCGAAATCATACCCCGAGTTGACAACGTTCGCGAGAATCGTGGCCGAGACCTCCTTCAGCCGCATTGGCAGCTGCTTGGCCCCGACGGTGAAGAGGTCCTTGACGAGGGGCGGGAGGATATCCGCCTCGATTAGGACCTTCGCGCTCGTATCATCCGACGAGATCTGGTTTAAGGCCTTCAATGCGGCCTCTCTCGACTGCATATCGCTGCTCTTCATGAGATTGATCAGCGAGAAGCCGGCAGTCCTCGCCACAAACACCTTCACGTCGTTGTTGAGGACCAACTCACCGAGCAACGATGCCATCGAGAGCTTCATTTCCTCGGATCCTGCAAAAGTTTACAAGGCACGACACGAGTTAACCTAACCTAACCACACCGAAAAAGGTTAGACGAGGGTCGAGGATCGAACGCGCACCTTCGAGCAGGAGGTGCAGAAGCGGCTGCAATCTGCCGCATTCGGCCATTTGTCGCACGTTGTTCTCACATTGAGCGAGGTTATCGAGCGTTCGATCCGCCTTCTCGACGGTCAAGACGTTTTCCGAATTGCTGCTAGCCATTCCGACTAAAATGAGAATAGCTCCATTAACCGAACCGATCTTCTCACACAATCTCTCCGATTTAGAGAGCTCGAATAGCAAGGCGACGGCTTCTTCCCTCTCTTTCGACTGCTCATGCGATAGGAACTTCACCACCGTTCGAACAGTATCCCCTTCCGCCACTATGTCCTGCAAAAATCAAAATCGCGATCATGAGCGACGCGCAACAAAAAGCAACGAAGGCTAACAAACTCAAAACACGCAAAAAACATCAACCTTTGACAACCTTATTATCAGAGTCATCCTCCACCACGATCCGAATGGTCTCCAGAGCCTTGCAACGGACTCTCCGACTGCTGCTCTTCAGCACGTCGACAATCATGGGAATCAGCTCCGCGTGGCGGATCACGTGTTTGTTCGAGTGGCTCTTGAGGCAGAGGTCCTGGACGAACTTCAACGCGAGTATGATGTCATTCTCCGGGGCCGACAGGGATAGGGATCGACGTGCCATGTCGATCTGAGCTGCCTCGTTCCTCGCGTTCCATTCCTCAATCGTGTTCCTCAAGGCTATGCTTGGGTTCAGCTCCGAGCTTCTCAATTCTCGCAACGTTAACGGGCACACGAGCTTTCTCCCTTTGTCCCTGCACTCCTTGAACCACTTCTCGATGGCTTCTCGCTCGAACGTCTGCCCGTTCTCCAAGGTCACGGGGTACCGCATCACTTGCTTCGTTAAGGGGCATATGAATGCGTCGTATATTGGTTCTAGGTGTAATCTGCCGAAATGGTGGCTGTCGTCAGACTGACTGCCCTGCTCGTAACTCGTGTCCCAGTTTCCGGCCATAGAACCCTAAAAGACGAAAACAAAATCATTATCACGAGAAACAAGCCACATTCGATTACAGACGGTGAGTTCCTTCCTATTTCCCATCCCATCTACTAAGACTAGCAATCGGGTTTATATCGATCCAAACACTAATGATAAATCACTCATAGAAGCATGAAAACCTAAGCTTTCATATAGACTCACCGATTCTCAAGCTTAAGATTTTCATAAACCAAGTAAATCTCGAGTTCAACAACTGAGATCACCAAATACATATGCGAATTTTCATAAAACAAAGCAATTTATTTCACACGAAGACAACGGTCTATACTAAGAAACCATCAACACTAAAACCAAGCCACTTCAACTTCCTATTACATGCTTTCATTTCGATTTTAACTCCAGAAAGTGTGTTTCTACATCCTCTTCCACTTAGAATATTGGTAACAGAACTCACAACCGAGGTTTATTTCTGCCCCAAATGCTCAAATGTAAGACATGAAGTAACTACAACTTTACAAAAGCATATAAGAGTCCATGAGCAAGCCTAAGCTTTCATCTACACCTAAACTTCTCAATCTGAAGATTTTCAAGAAAAGCCACTTCTCATTACATTCTTTCACATTGATTCAGTTCACACGAGGCGGTCTAGTTCCGATCCCACCTAAGATATCGATAGCAGACCCTGTGATCACATCTCGACCAACCCGCCCACATAAACGAGATAACACTAGCACACAGCAGTCCTAGAGAAAGAAACCCAAGCTTTCATCTAAATCTAGTAACTTGCAAGCTTAATTTTTCTTAAAACCAACTATGATCATCTACAACAGTGGCTAATTCTCAGCTTCTGACAACAAAATTACAAGAATTCTCAATCTAAGACATGAAGTAACCATAACTTTACAAAAGCATATAAGAGTTCATGAGCAAAACCTAAGCTTTCATCTAGACCTAGAACTTCTCAATCTGTAGATTTTCAAGAAAAGTCACTTCTCACTACATTCTTTCACATTGATCCAGTCCGCACGAGGCGTATCCCACCTAAGATATCGATAGCAGAACCCGTGATCAAGTCTCGACCCGCCCACATAAACGAGATATCACTAGCACACAGCAGTCCTAGAGAAAAACCCAAGCTTTCATCTAAATCTAGTAACTTGCAAGCTTAATTTTTCTTAAAACAAACAACTATGATCATCTATAAGAGCTGCTAATACTCAGCTTCTAATACCAAAATTGCAAGAACTCTCAATCTAAGACATGAAGTAACTATAACATTACAAAAGCATATAAGAGTCCATGAGCAAAAGCCTAAACCCACCTAGAAAAGCCACTTCTCATTACATTCAAGAAAAACCCAAGCTTTCATCTAAATCTAGTAACTTGCAAGCTTAATTTTTCTCAAAACCAACTATGATAATCTATAACAGTGCTAATTCTCAGCTTCTAACACCAAAATTGCAAGAATCCCCAATCCACTCCAACTAACAAGCCAAAATTGAGACCAATATATAAACCCTCAATCAAACTAGAGCAGCAAGTCAAACCCCACAGCTCAAATCAAGAAAAATCCAGTCCAATCAAATCATGATTCCACAATCCCAAAATCACTCAATCAAAACCCAAGAAGCTACAGAATGGGAAACTTCCAAGACAGCACAGATCCATTACCTCAAATGAAAATCTCAAAAACACAACTTGGTGGGGGGCAAAAAAGTGAAAGACTCCCCAATCTTCAAATTAGGCGCCGAAAAGAATCAAGAAAATCCAACCCAATTGCGAAAGATCAAAACTTCGGATTCCTCCATGAATCTTGAATCATGGGCGTAGGAGTAAAGATGTGAAAGGAGAAGAAGGGGGCAAAAGAGGTGGCAGCTGTTGAAAGTGTGAAAAAAAAAATAAGGGAAGAAAACAAGAAACAGCGTTTTGTGGGATGTTTAATAGAATTAGCTACAGCAATTGAAGTGAAATGATTTGTAGGTAATAATAGGTGAAAGCTGGAGTTGACTGACAAATGAGTAGTCAATAATTCGAAGTTGTTGTTTGATTTAGGAAGTGAAATGGGATAACGTAGAGCTGTGAGGAACGTGCAATTTGTCATTCGTTGGATTGGTTTGGAGTCTCATTCTGTTAAAACTCCAAGTCTCTCTCTCTCTTCCACTTGTGTGAATTTTAAAGTTTCAATCCATTAGAATTTTGCTGTCGGAATTAGTTAGGTGTTTGTTTCTATATTTTGACAGTAGTTTTGAGCTTGTAATATGTTGTTGGTGATGGAGAAATTTATGGACCAAGATTTATTCGGTATTTAAATTTAGGGTAAATTATTTTTTATTTTTAAAAAAAGAAACTATCTATGGGGTTTAGGTATTGAATAAATATATGAAAATAGTTATTCTAAAATAATAAAGATAAAAATTTGCTCGTTAATATAAAAAGATAAAAAAAAAAATAGATTCTCATTTCACGAATTTATACATACGAATTCGTAAAATTGTATTTTTACACTCCATTCAGTATTGGTACTTTTATGTAGAATAAAAAAAAAGCACTATATTTCTGTGAATTTGCTTAAACCCCATCATGTGAAGTGGCAACTGATAACTACTTGTTTTCCGATTCATAGATGGAATTATAGTATATATAATGAGAATTGAGGTAAGACACTAATTTATAAATTAGTAGTATGTCTTGGCATTTTAGCAACTCAATGTTCTGCATCTGAATTCTATGTTTTGATTATGTCACAGAAAGTGTTCGAAATATAATCAAGAAAGATAATAAATAAACAAAAAGCAAAATTACAACTTTCATCAACCAAAATAAATTCATATTAAAACTTTGATTGTCTACATAATCCAGACTTCCTCACCCATACATACATACCATTAGGTCCCAGCTTACTACAGAATCAAGAACATCCACCTGAGCATGACAAAAACCGCGTCCCGCCATAAATATACACCACAAGTTCTAACCGCGAACCCAAACCTTTGATTGCCCAAAAAAGAGAAACCGGTCTTGAATTTCCTACTTTGGAGTTCGACAGAAGCTCATATATCCAATGATCAGCCATGTAGTAACACTTCAAGAGATTTCTTCAGCAAATATAATGTCATATATGTACTGCACTGCACGAGTAAAAGCAAATATCAGAATGGCAGACTAGAATTTCAATCCAGAAGGAACTATAGAGTAGCGGAGAGAAGAAGGAAACGATAATGAAATACTATAAAAGAATGTGACAGGAAAGGATGAGAACGCTTGAGCCATATTTGATAGTATCTATAACTTTTTATTTGCCCAAATTGCAAAGCTGAGTCGACTAGCATGCTTGTTATAACTTATGAACATTTGATCCTAAATGAGCACTGGATTTAATCTAAACGTCAAAAATCCTGCACAGAGAATTATCAGTTTAGGAATTTACAAATGCTTCTGTTGGATCGCTCTATTACCTTCCTCTTGGGGGATATTAGGTTGATCGACAAGGAGCTGTTGAAGTGCCCCTAAGTCACCACTTGCACTGAAAAGATAAAAGCCACCAATGAACTCGTTTAAGTTCAGTAAAAGAGTGCAAATATTGAGAAAAGTCACAATACCATCATAAGAGAAAATGGCGGAAGTAATGGAAGACGTGAAGAAGGAACAAATGAAGGTGAGACTAGACAGATTAAGAACGTAGCAAAGTTAAAGGCTAGATGCGAACTTCCCAAAATCGACAACCAAAGGAGTAAGGGTTATAGAGAGAGTCAACAGAGCATGATATGTTCCATTTCATCAATGATCCGAGACTAAAAGTTAAAGATTTCAGTTCAATCTTCATTTTAATAAATCAAGTTTCTTCCTCGGCCATATCTAGACAGCCCTAAATGAAGGACCGGAATTACAGAGCTTTAAAAAATCATGCTAAATTCTTTACAATGATACAGTCCTTATTAAAGAAACTAACATGCTCGTCTGTCAAAGGGCATAAAAGCAGGCATAGATTATAGCTCGATTGTACTAAGAAAATAGCTGATTTACCTTGGTTTTAATGCAAGAGAGGTAAGTGCCGATACCACAGATTGTTTAAGATGGTACCTGATGGAAAACATCATGTAAGTTACACTAAATAGGTGAAACTTCTACATCATCAGATACCCAAATTAAGGCCACACAGCTCATGTTTACAATATAGCTAAGTTAAATGGAAAGCATTAAAAGCTAACCGTGTATGATCAAGGCTTGCATAATGTTCGAATTTCTAGTATGAGCACTAATCAAGGTAAACAAATAAGACAACATTAACATAAATAGAATTCAGAAACCCTTACTCTGATTGATGCATTTCTTCAAGAAGCCGAATTCCTTCTAAGCAATCTGCAAGAGTTGGTTTGACTCCAATGCGTTGCTTCAATTGTCTTGCAGTCGCCTGGGCAGACCCGCCTCTTACGAGTTGCTTGCTGTCACGAACTACCTTCTCAAGGTAAGAAACAATCCCACAAAATTCTTTCCTGAACAAAAAGTTATCCAGAAAGCAAAGATCAGTATCCCTTCCAAGTATCATCAAATTCCACACTCCTATGATGGAAAAGAGTAATGCAAACGAAAGCAGAACAGGATCACTTAGTATATAATCAACAGATTTGGATAAATTGGATCAAAACATCTAAAACTCAATAAGCATGTGCAAACAAATTCAATCATTATTTATATCCATATGATACAACTAATCCTATTTCCAAGTTCTCAATCAGCAGCAAAATAAATAACAAAAAGCTTCAATTAAATCACAAAATAAATAACACAAATTCTCCCCGAAACAGAAAAATGGTGACAAAATAAGTAGATTACAGTACATAGTGTTGTTGATGGAGATGAAGATAATTTGAAGAGAATCCATCTGCTTTTCCAGCAAAGCACCTTCTATGCCCTCAACACATCTCAAAGCTCCATAGTTTTGCGAATCTAGGATCACCTAAAATAACAAATTATCAAAAACGCCAACTCCAAAAATCGAAGAGTTAAAGCTTATAAATTCTAGAAAGAGAGAGAGAGAGAGAGACCTGAAACCTCTGGATGATGGAAGATGCATTGGAGAATTGAGAAATCAGCAGAGACTGGAGCTCTTCCCATCGGCTCATCTCCTCCCTAATTTTCCTAAATTTTTGCTGATACTTTTTCACTATTGACTCCATTCTTCCCCAATCGAACTCGTCCGAATTATGAAGATTTGTTAGCTTTTCCGACGGGGAAATTCGACGGCGGCGGCGCGAAGAGCAGAGGCGGAGAAGAGGGCTGGCGGGAACAGAACAGAAGCATGATTTGATGTTCTAATTAATTAATTTTACTATCTCAAATCTGAAGCCCAATTTCTAAACCCATTAATTAATTTTACTATCTCAAATCATAAGCCCAATTTATAAGCCCATTTATCCAACACACCAATTTAACCGTAAGCCCGTTTTGTGTTTTTTGCTCTCTCTCTCTCTCTCTGACGCATTTTTTTATTTATGAGTTAATGAAATCTTTTGAAATTAGATTAATAATGTTGACATTAAAAAGTATTTATTTAATGAAAATTGGATCATGAAACGAAAATTTTCTCAGAATTGTAGTATATGTTAAACAAGTGAGAGTTCATAGTATTCTTTTCTGAATAAATTTACATTCATGATAATAGAAATTCTTGTAGTAAATTTACTTATACTAGAATTTGCCCATTCGTGCGATGCACGATAATTATTATAAATAAATAAATAAAATTATAATTAAAATTAGATGAAAAGATATATGAAT
>JAYJMF010000019.1:93080-112242 GCA_036873715.1 Salvia sclarea
ATTAGTCGCGTGGGAAAATTAAGAAAAATTGAAAGTTCGTGTATTTTGAGGCAGAAATTAAAGCTCATGTGCAATTCTAGAATCCGGGCAAAGTTCATGTATTTAGGAGCTAATATCTCTATTAAAAATTACTTATAAATTTTTGAAAGGATAATATTTCCGAAGCATAGAAAAATAGAAATGCGAGCCACGAAAATGAATAACAAAAAAGCTACACATAATAATAATAAAATAATAATAAAAATGAGGTCCTACCACTTTCCATATAGCTATAAATATTCTCATTTTTCTATTTTAAAACCGCTAAACTCCCATTTTCGAATAAAAGCTCTCGGGAAATTCCATCTGACTTCTCTCTCTCTCTAGAAATGGATCCTTACAAGGTATGAAACTATGAATTTGGATTGATCGGTGGTAGTATTCGCGTTGTTTGGATTGAATTAATGCGTTTTTTTTTTCTTTTTCTTCTATCGATGATTTCGAGGCTACGTTATTGGTAGGCTTTATCAAATTAGGTGACTTGCTTGTTGATCTCTAATCTGCTCTATCGTGTTCGACACACTTCTGTGAATTGATTTTCGTTTCACTTTAGATTTTGACTGCGTTTTTTGAGAAATTCGGATTGTTAATGCTCGATTTGTAGCTCGGATTTATGTTTTATTGTTTTTGTGTGTGTTTTAGTGTGTGTGAGTGTGTTTGTGGTGATTTCTTATTGATGTTTGCTGTTTGGTGATGGTGCAGTACCGTCCGTCAAGTGCTTTCAATTCACCTTTTATGACCACGAATTCTGGAGCTCCAGTTTGGCAAAACAACAACTCTTTGACTGTGGGGAGTAGAGGTATTTTTTCTTCGTTTTTCCCCCTAATTTCTGTCGATGTGAGATGCATGCATCAGCTGATTTCTGCGCCTTATATCGGTAGATAGTGATTAGTGAGGATTGGATGTGTTGTTGTTATGTTTCTGGATTTGTGTTTGTTGTTTTGAGAAATTAGGTGTGAGGGGGTTTCTTTTCTTTTTCCTGCTGGGAGAGATTTGGAGTGTTAAATCAGTTATTTGTTTGTAAAATTTTGTGGCTGAAGTGTTGACTTAATTCTAAGTTATGCTACTGTGCTCTATACGTTTTCTAATCGTCTTCATGACAGGTACAAGGGGACCCCAGAGCGTGTTGTCCTTAAGTTGTTGGCCTTAAGTTGTTGGCCTTAAGTTGGAAGGGGATTCATACTTTTAAGGTACAAGGGGACTGATGAATATTGTCTTCATGACAGGTCCAATTCTACTTGAAGATTATCATTTGGTGGAGAAACTTGCTAATTTCGATCGTGAGAGGATCCCAGAGCGTGTTGTCCATGCCAGAGGTGCCAGTGCCAAGGGATTTTTCGAGGTCACTCATGATATAACGCACCTTACTTGTGCTGATTTCCTTAGAGCTCCCGGAGTTCAAACACCTGTTATTGTCCGTTTCTCCACTGTTATCCATGAGCGCGGTAGCCCTGAAACTCTCAGGGACCCCAGAGGTTTTGCCGTCAAGTTCTACACAAGAGAGGTAAAAGTTTGTACACATGAGTCATATTATCAAATTCATGCATTTGTGCTCATCTAAATTTTGACGAATTTTTCAGCAGTGAAAGATTTGTGACTTTATGGCTTAGTTACTTGGCTCATTTTATCTGCTTTTTTTTTCATTGGTGTAGGGGAACTTTGATATGGTGGGGAACAACTTTCCCGTCTTCTTTATCCGTGATGGAATGAAATTCCCTGATATGGTTCATGCGTTGAAACCCAACCCAAAGTCCCACATTCAGGAGAACTGGAGAGTCTTGGACTTTTTCTCCCACCATCCCGAGAGTTTGCATATGTTCACGTTCCTCTTTGATGATATCGGTGTCCCGCAAGATTACAGGCATATGGAAGGATCGGGTGTTAATACCTACACGCTGATCAACAAGGCTGGGAAAGTAAACTATGTGAAGTTCCACTGGAAGCCCACTTGTGGAGTGAAGTCTCTGTTGGAGGACGAAGCTGTTAGGGTTGGAGGAACCAACCACAGTCATGCCACACAGGATCTCTACGACTCGATTGCAGCAGGCAATTATCCTGAGTGGAAGCTTTTTATTCAGACCATAGATCCCGATCACGAAGACAGATTTGACTTCGACCCGCTTGATGTTACAAAGACCTGGCCCGAGGACATCATTCCCCTGCAACCTGTTGGTCGTTTGGTGTTGAATAAGAACATTGACAACTTCTTTGCGGAGAACGAACAACTTGCATTCTGCCCTGCACTGGTTGTCCCTGGGGTTTACTATTCTGATGACAAGCTGCTCCAAACTCGGATCTTTTCTTACTCTGATACTCAGAGGCACCGTCTTGGACCGAACTATCTGCAACTCCCAGCTAATGCCCCCAAGACAGCCCATCACAACAATCACCATGAAGGTTTCATGAACTTCATGCATAGGGACGAGGAGGTATTACTTAATAAAAGATTTCATGAGTTCATAAAAGCATCTCCTCATGGGCATTTACTTCATATTCTCCTCATAGGCCTCTGGATACCTTTCTTTACATTAACTATTTACATAAGATGTGTTTTCTTATTTTTTGGCATGCTAAGAATTACTCATGATTTGTTTTCTTCTGCATCTTACTTCATGCTTTAATTTGATGGTTCTGCTGTTTCCAGGTGAATTATTTCCCATCTAGGTATGATCCAACCCGTCACGCTGAGACATATCCCATCCCTCCTGTGGTGTTGAGCGGGAAGCGTGACAAGGTATGCATTTCAGTTTGTCTAATTCTGTTGTTTGGGATTAATGCTCTTTAGTCGAGTCTAGTATTATCATTGAGACTTTGGTGGTACCCTATAAGAGCAGACTTCTTTGGATGCCGGTATCTGACCCAATGATCATCTACGCCATTACTCAAAATTCTCTCAGTGGATTGGTTACCGATATAATATTTGGATCCTTGACTAATTGGTTACATTAGATTTTATGATAATTAACTAGTCTCTCCATGAAGCCCAGAATACATAATCTTATTATAACACTTGATTCGTCGATGCAGTGCTGCATTGAGAAGGAGAACAACTTCAAGCAACCCGGTGACAGATACCGTTCCTTCGCACCGGACAGGTAGATAGATCACTTTCCGCCCACTTTTTGAAGTCGAAAAGTATAGCGACCACATGAGAGCTTATATCTTTGTTCGTCGTTTCTCCTTACAGGCAGGAGAGATTCATCAAAAGATGGGTTGACGCCTTGTCCGACCCCCGCCTCACCTACGAGATCCGAAGCATCTGGGTTTCCTACTGGTCTCAGGTATGCTGTGCACCCAACCCTCTCTTTGTGCTCGACATTGAGCGGAAACTTACAGTTTGCTCGTTTCGACTGCAGGCTGACAAGTCTCTGGGTCAGAAGCTCGCCTCCCGCATCAACGTGAGGCCGATGATGTGAAGAAGGTGAAGAGATGTTCTTGAATTATTTGAGGAAGAGGTGGTGGTGCATGAAACCTATAAAAGTTTGGTTCTGTTATGTAGTGAAAATCGAAACTCTCTTTGTGGTGTCATAAACCAACCATTGCATGTTGTGATATTAATAAATGAGTGTTACTGCTGTTTTTATGGTCTTACTATTTATATGGTGAAGCACCTGAATTTTCTTATGTTTTGATCTCTCTCATTTTGTCAGATCATGTTTCATTGGTTGATAAATTTGATAAATCTGAATAAATCGTAGGAGTAACAAGATGCAAGTTTGCAAATTTTTCATGTACATTTATTTCAAGATTTCAACCATATTATATACGTAACTAGCAGGTCAGTGTACCATAATTCAGAATGTAAATATTACATAATAATCAGCACTCTTATTTTTTGTACGAGTCAGACTGTCGATGCAGATGTCATTTACTAGTTGTATATTATAAGAATCTGTAGCTATTATTCAAAAATATATTCTGGATATTACTCGAAATTGTACACTTCATAAATACTAGTATATGATATTCAATTATAATGCACAAAAAACATGAAGGTGTCCAACAATACGAGGGCCGGTTTCAGATAGTTCAACGTGGTACTTTTCATAAATTTGGAATTATTTTGCTAGCCAATTTAAAGATTCTTATGATGCATTATTTATTTTACTTTTGAAACAAATTGGTACATGCTATCTTCATCGTGTCTTTGCTACTGTGCTCATATATATTTGTACAATCGCTTGATTTGGGACTCAACGCTTACCCAATTCGTTAGTCACGAAGCTTAAATTTTGAAAAAAGTTGATAAGAAATTAGGGAGTTTTTTGAACTGATGTTTATGCAAGGGAACATAGTAAGTTTTAGCTCATAAGCTATAAAATAAAGATTAACCATAGCTTATAACATGATAAATTTTAGGGTTAATATTCATATAGCCTGACTATATATTGTCCGTCTGAGTATCTTATAGCCCAATAACTTGAAAATATGCAAACATGTTTTGACTTTTATTAATGTAAGTATTTTATAGATTTTCTAATAATAAGTTCTTTCGTAGATTTTACAAAGAGTATGGTAGAAAATGCAAAATGTCAAGGCTTTAAGAGCAATTATAACAAAATAACCAAGTACTACTTTCAATCCAACAAAGAATTGGTGTAAAAGTTTTTTAAATTTGCAATATTCCATTTGAAAACTTACGCTATAGCCTGGACATAATATAAGATTGATATCCAAATACGTCCAAATACGTCCTTAACCTATAAGACTGTATACCACCCAATTAGGTCGAAGTCACGACTGATGCAAGATTATTGCCGATACAATAGCTTCGCACGAAGATGACACAAATACAAGATTGTTGTCTATACATTTATAAAAAAAAAATTGTTGAGAAACCCCACATTTACAATATTGTTGTTACCGTTTTGTTGGGAAATTTGTGATTGAATTTCAATTAATTAGGAGCGTCACCAACTCCAACGGCCATATTCTTTCTTAATCCTAAACTTGAGTAGCAAAAACTAAAAAGGCGTGTGAAATGAAATCCATTTTCATAATGATAATCCTCCAAAAAGTCCCTTTAGTTTTTTATCTTTCCATTTTCCTCTCTCTGCAATAATCTACAAAATCAGATAAATATAACAAAACTGACTAAACCAATTGTTAAAGAGAGTCAATTTTGAAAAATAGTCACCGGTTCTTGAATCTCCTTAAATCCTATTTATTGGACGTTGCAATTTATTTTTAACATATAGGACCCATTGGGTGTAATGTACATGTAGATAAACTAATTTAATGAACTCAAAATTTGAAATATATAATAATTTTATTATGTGGGGTTTTGTGCAAAAATTAATTATAGTGAGACAGTGCTAAAGAAAGAAAGAATTTAGCACAGCATCTTGAGGGGCAGTGTGCCACCTGCAAAAAAAAGTTTTGCTGTTTTAGTTTTGTCAGTAGTCATGGAATACTAAGGTCCAAAACATAAAGTTTTCTATTTTTATATTTAGACAAAATCAGATGTTGTTATTCATAATGGTACTACAACATTGTGTCATTATTCTAGAAAAAAAATTATATTGTCTTTTGGAATTATGTTTTGTACTATAATTAGTCACCTTTGACCAATCTCCTTGTTTGAAAGATAGGAATTAAAATAATAGAACAATTAAAGAGGATGCTAATTAATAGTGGTTTAGGGTTGAGCTATTGTGAGAGATGTCTTTTTTAGGCGATATTATGTTAGATGTCTTATTGTGGAATTAAGTTAGATGTCTCATCTTATGCATCCTACTATAAATTCAAATCTATCTCGATGTTCTATGTTACAAAAAATAATATGGAACTCATAATATCATTCAATATTATATCATCGAAACAAGCTTCACACGATAAACATGGTGGATTTGAAGCTCTTGTAGTTATTTCTTAAAATTTCCGGTATGCCATATCACATTTTCGACATTGAAAGTTATTTCAATGATCGGATTAAAATGAAATTTAAAAGGTGAAATTACTTTTAATAATTTCAGAAGTTAGGAAAGGTTTTTGAAAATGAGTAAATAATTAGATATGGAAAATGTGAATAAAGTGTAAATTAAATTTGCGTCTCGTGAATGGGAAATGATAAATATATAATGGAGTGAAAACTATTTTGATTTACTTGAATGCTAACGCAAGTTCATATAGAAAACTGCAATTTTCTTGATAATTTATTTAATACAAAATTATAAAAATCACGTCACGAAAGACTCAAATACGAGACCTAAGGCCTCGAGAATTAGTCTCTTACCATTAAACCAATACACACACACAATTACAAATTGTTTTGGCATCTGATTTTGCATCCCACCTCCAACTTTGTGACTTGTGAGTGTATGCCTACCAAAATCTTTTTATTTTTTTATTTTTTATAATTCAATTAAAGATACTCTCTTTGTGTACAAATAAGTGTTTCAACGGCATCATATTTTCACATATTAAGAAAAAGAATAATTTTACTTATTTACCCTTAATTATTATGTAAAATAACATAAAAGAAAAAAATTGTAATAATTATAGAGGTACATGTGACAATTTTGCCCTATTTAAGCATTGAAAATTGAAATGAAATACTTATATGGGCACAAAAATAAATTCAAAATAGCTAGGACTGCTATTGGGGTACGAATGAAGTAACATTTACGTTTATTCAGATATGGCAACCATATTATTCACGTAATTAACAATGAAATCTAACCTAATTCAGAATGTAAATTTTAATGTATAATCAGAGCATATTTATGTCTTGTACGAGTTACACTGTCGATGCAGATGTCATTTACTAAATAGAATAATATAAACATCTATAGCTATTACTCAAATAATAAATTCAATATATGTTACACTAAACTGTATACATTGAATAATTATGTTATTTTAAATTATAGTAGTAATATACAAACAACATGAAGGTGTCCAACAATGCCCGTTCTAGACAATCCAATTTGGTAATTTTCATGACTTCGAATGATTTTGCTAGCTAATTTCAAGATTTTTATTATACATTATTTATTTTTATATTTTGAAACATATTGATCATACATACATGTTATCTTCATCATGTCTTGCCACATGTTTGCATAATCTCTTGATTTTTGGACTCAACCTAATTCGTTACATGAAGCTTATATTTTGAAAAAGTTCCAAGAAATTAGGGAATTGTTTAATTGATGTTATATAAGGGAAAATCATAAGTCTAGCTCACATGCCATAGAACAAAATTACACGCGTAATCATGTTCGAGCCATCTTCGATGCAACTTTTGAATTGTAATTCATAGCAGCGTAAAAAAATATTTTTATTCACAACCCGAGAATGCAGAAAAAATGATATGAATAGTCAGAATATCTTCATCGATAATCTGATATACAAAGACATCATAAGCAGAAATTGTATCATAGAAAATATTCTCGTCGATTACTCGAAATCATGTAAAGATATTGTATCATAGAAAATATTTTCATCAAATAACCCAAAATATAAACACATCACATGAAGGTGTTTTGACCTCAAAATATTGCCCATCGGCCATCATGATTTCGTCACAATATATAAATACTCTTACCATAACACATTTCATTCACAATTTTTTTTTCAGATTGAAATATTTCATTTACAATATTAAACACAATATACTTTCTCCCGATACTAAAAAAGAAGTGCTTTAGTTAATATCCAGATAAGAATTTGATTCTTCTTTTAGTATTCCAATAAAATGAAAAAGGATGGAAATTAAGTAATTTTGCCATTAACATAATAAATGAAGAACAAAGACTTGAAAAATGTTTTGAAAAAGTGCACATGGGAAGAGCGCTGCAGTGAAACATCGCCACCTCTTTTCTTCATCCAACGGCTATAATTCACTAGCCGTTGTTTTCAAAAATATGAACCCCAAAAAAAAATTAGAGCAAAAAAAGAAAAAACAACAATAAAGACCGTATGAGCGGACATAAATCCGCTGTTTACGTTCTCTCCAAATCCTCCCATTGACATTTTCTGGGATTAAATTGAACGAGAAAAGCCAGATTTCACACAGCACACGCACTGATTGAGAGAAAAGAGGGAGAGTTCTCGTCTCCATTGATTGATTTAAAATGGGGAATTGTTGAGTTTTTGTAGTCAGTTTCTCTCTCCCTCTCTTCTCTCTCTCTTTCTTTGGGATTTGTTGGTGGTAGAGATTTTCCTGCGGATTCCTTGATTTGGAGGTTGGTATTTTTTTAATTTTTCTTGTTTTTTTAATTTGTTTTTTGAATTTAGTCTTGAATCTTGATTGTTTGAATCTTGGCTTATTTTTTCTTTAATGGGTTTATGATTAAATCCTTTTTCTTTGTGATTTCCAGTAGCTGAATTTGAAAAAATGATCAAGATGGGATCGGATGAGAATTTTCAGGGCGTGATCAAGCCTTCTTCAAACGCTCAAGGTAGTGTTTTAAATTTGAAAAATCATAGCTAACAGAAAATGTGGAATTCATTCTTTTTTTATTCTAGTTCCTTTCTGGGATTGCTTCAACTTGTAAAAAGTTGGAATCTTTGATGAACTTGGAAACAATAATTGATTAATTTGTGTTATTGATAGGCGGTTTGAAGGCTGGAGTTGGAAAATTTGGAGTTGGTGTTGGGAATAATAGAAGGGCTTTGAGTGCAATCAACAGAAACATCATTGGAGCTCCTCCTTACCCTTGTGCTGTTCACAAAAGAGGAGTTTTGACAGAGTATGATTTTTCATCAAATTTTACGAGTTTTGATGATTGAGTGTTTCCTTTTAAGATATGTGTTGGCCTTGTATTGAGTGAGTGTGCAATGCTGATCTTGATCAGGAAAAACGAGGCCGGTAATAAGACTTCCTTCGGTCCAGTGCATCGTCCTGTTACAAGGTTTGTCAATGGACATTTGCTGAGTTTTTAGTTCTTAAATCTTTATCTTGAATTGGTAATAGTTAGAATAGTTGTCTTGATCTTAAGTGACGTAGTCTTGAAGAATCAGAGTGAGTACACTTTGCGCCTCATGATCATGATCTGTGTTGTTTTTAGGAGGTCTGCTGCTGGATTGAGTGTAAAAGAGCAGCATTCATCACTTGAGGTTTGGTTTCTGTTTTAATTATAAGTAGAAAGTAGACTTTTTAATATACTAGACTTGAATTGGGAGTTTTTTTATTGTTTCTGAGATGATTGAGAAATGTGTTGTTTTAGGTAGTCAAGCCACCAATTCCACGACCTTCAAGCACGAAGCAACCCTACGACTGCATCATCATCGATGCAGAAGTGGATGATCACGATGTGCCAATGTTTGTGCAACATACAGAAGCTATGCTGGAAGAGATTGATCGAATGGTACTTTGTTTTTTTTGGTGATCTATGTAAATATCCTTGTGGTTGCAGTTCTTGAACTTGTAAACCAATGTAGGATGCAGAAATCGAAATGGAAGACATCGATGGGGAGGAAGAGGTGGAGGAGGAGCCAATAATCGACATTGATAGCTGTGATAAGCACGATCCGCTTGCAGTCACCGAGTACATTGATGATCTATACACTTACTATAAAAAGATGGAGGTGAAGCATCTCTTAACATCCAAGTTTGGTGTTGTTTCACTATTATTATCGCAAGAAGTTGCCAAAAATGATCATTTTACTTGCAACATGCCTCGTGTTATCATCAATAGCTATCTTTCATTTTTTGCGTGTTGACTGTGTGAAATATGTTGCAGAGCTTAAGCTGTGTCCCTTCAAACTATATGGCGCATCAATCTGATATCAATGAACGAATGAGAGGTATCCTTATCGACTGGCTGATCGAGGTAAGAAAACATAAAACTTTTGAGTTTATGCTTATTATTGTCAAATTTCAACCGAGTAATGTAATCAATGCTACGTGTATAGGTGCATTACAAGTTCGAACTGATGGATGAGACGCTGTATTTAACTGTGAATCTCATCGATAGATTCTTAGCCCTCCAGCCAGTGGTGAGGAAGAAACTGCAGCTAGTTGGTGTTACTGCTATGCTTCTTGCTTGCAAATACGAGGAAGTCTCTGTCCCCGTAGTCGAGGATCTTGTCCTGATATCCGACAAAGCTTACAGCCGAAAAGAAGTCCTCGATATGGTAGTTCACATCAACCACGCACTATTCAAGTCAAATGCAACATCAGAATTTCTCAAAAAAATAAAATTAACTCTTTTTTTCTTGTGGATGTATGCAGGAGAAGTTGATTGTCAATACGTTGCAGTTCAATATGTCGCTGCCAACGCCTTACGTGTTCATGAATCGTTTCTTGAAAGCCGCTCAATCTGATAAAAAGGTTGGTTTTGTTCAATTCTTGGACTTGAATTGATCAAAAGTGGATTCTTCACTGACTATGAATGAACTTGTTTGCTCCAGCTCGAGCTGCTGTCGTTCTTCATAATCGAGCTCTGCCTCGTTGAGTACGAGATGCTTTGTTTCAAGCCTTCGATGTTAGCAGCTGCTGCAATCTTTACTGCTCAATGCGCTCTCAGTGGATGCAAGAATTGGAGCAAAACAAGTGAAGTGCATACAAGTTACACTCAAGAACAGCTCATGTAAGCCTACTTTCTCGTCTAAACGCGATTATCAGTCTCTATAACGATGAACTAACGGAGTTTCTTGGCGTTTTGTAGGGAATGCGCGTCACTTATGGTGGGTTTCCATCAGAAGGCGGGAACTGGGAAGCTCAGTGGTGTGCACAAGAAGTATTGTACTTCCAAATATGGCTACGTTGCAAAAATCGATCCTGCTGCTTTTCTCATCGATGATGAATACTGATTCGACAGATTCTCGATGCTGCGCATAGATTGACATAATCTGACACTGATTTTGGGGTTGGGGACGGGCGACGAGCAACACAAGTTGCCTCTCTCTGGGGTTGATTCTCTTGTTTGTGTAATTTTCTCTAAGAAAATTCACTGTTTTTTCTTGTCTATGAAACTTTGATCTGTATAGAGTTTAGTTACTTAACTACTGATGTTGATGGGATTTTACCTAATTATCAGTCAAACTATCTTTGTTTCTGGTATCAGTTTCCGGTGCAAACTCTTCTTTCCACTAGTTGAAATGCATCACGACGTATATGTACGTACGTGTCTCATAACTTCGAACGACGAGTCTCAATTTTCAATAAAAGGGGCATAAATTCCAATATTTGGTAACTAAAAACATATGTCAAATGTTAATTTATTCTATCTAAACGCCCCATGTTTCTGGCACTACGCGTCATCATCTTCCAAAGCTCCCGTTTCTGGTATTAATGTCTGAACAGCGACGTTGCTATCTTCTTGGCTTTGCAGTTTTGCTACAGGTGCTTCATCTAAACTAGTTGTTGATCCTTCTTCTTCGACTCGATAGTAAACCTGTATATACAAATAGTAGATATGTCACTAGCTGCAACTGATGATATTAAAAGACCACATCTGAAAAACACAAAAAATTCAAAATTTAACTACGCTACATAGTGATTGAATATTGCAATTCTAATCATTATGTAGTATCTTGTAATGAGGAAAATGTGATCAATGAATGGTATTCAAACCTGGAGAGAAGATATTACAGTTGTTCAGTTTCAATGAATGGTATTCAATCATGGTAGCTGTAACCATAATCATTATTATTTCATGCAATTTGTATAGGTCGGCATTCAAAACTGGAGAGAAGATGATGAATATTATGAAAATGATTTTTTTTTTATTTTTGATCAATTAACCAGGAAATTAAAATAAGGCCGTTTCACAGTGGACTCAAACCCGAGACCTTGGGCATTAACCACTCTACCACTCGGCCAACTCGCGCACACTATAATGTTGGTCTTGGTGTTTCAAGCTGTTCATTGTTAAACTTTCTCACTCACTACCGGAGGTGCTAGACAAACATAACAAGCCTCTAGAGTAAGTTTAAATGGTAAAATCGTTAGAAGCATACCACACATGTACGAGGAGGCGAAAGCACTTTGAAGGAATTGGGACGATTGTTAAAATTGGTTTCAGGAACACCAGGTACACCTTCAGGGCTTGTGAAATGGTCTGAATCATGAGCCACCTGGGAAGAAATTATCCGGCATTATGAATATAAAAAACCAAACAAAGTAATTTCACTGTAGGAAAGTCTAGTCGGTGACTCTAAAATGGAGCAGCAAATAGGATTTTATTAGGGTCATATCAAATGCAATCATTCAGAAAGAAACTTCTGTTGATTGCTCGGGTTCCTGAATGTTTTCTCAACTATTTCGGTTCAGCGTTCAGCCTTTTATCGATCATGATTAGTAACACTATTCTCTTATACAAAAGGTGAGCTCGTCTAACCAAGGGAGGAATTGTGTTTCAAGTACAAGGGTTCTTACTCTTCCAGGTCCACCAAATTCCCAAGCATCACTGTCCAAAGCAACTCGATATTTACCAGGCAAGTCGCAACCTACTTTGTATCTGCATGCGGAAGGTGTGTAATTGGTATAATCAAGTTATACTTCACCGGAACGCCAAAAGAAAGGAAATTCATTAGCATATAAAAGAATGCATACCCTTCATATGTATTTTCCGGGTGGAAGTTGAACACAAATACCAGATCCCCACGTTCAAAAACGATGACCTGTAATAACCAATCAACCATCGTTAAGGAAACCCTTTTGGTAGTAAAAGGCTAAAAGTATCCTGCAAAAGCAGGACATTGTTGCTAATAAGTACTTTTACCTTGTCAGCTTCATCCGTGCTGCTTACAATTTGTTTTGATGATGCAAGAAATTTAAATTTTTCATCGAGCAAATTCATGGCTCTGTCAAAAGCATTCAGAAACTGCATTTTCAACAAGTGAAAAAACACTGTATTTAGATGCAGATATCCGGTGAAGTGTATCTAAAATATATTACAACTAGGATAGAGCTCGCACTAGAGAGTCACGTAAAACAAAAAAATGAGATGTAACAATGGACCTTGAATCTCAAATGCTCAGTATCCACGAGCTCCCACTGACGTCTGCATTTGTCATAACTCCAGCCATTGCCTTCTCTGGGGAAGTCAATCCAATCTGGATGCCCAAACTACGACAAATAATGACCATCATATAGTTTTAAGAATGGAGAAGAAGCACCTCTTACCATCTACTTAAAAGGTATGTATTCATAGTTAGTGAAACTGAGTCGTCCCAACAGACAATCAAGAGAGCTCTATGAGCTACCTTTCGGCTTTATCTTTGTTAGCATTTTGCAATCTCCAGACACATATTATGATAGCAAAGTCGGTAAAGCTGCATCACTTTCGGCCTAACTCAACTATCTTATCCACAAAATTTACACTGTTCATATAGAAGAAGCTCCAAACCCAAGCAATATATCCTATGGTCAACATGAATCACTAAGAAGAAATTGTCAACTTTAAGCTGCTTACCTCGTTTCCCATGAAATTGAGGTAACCCTCTCCTCCTAATGCCATCGTTAAGAAATGAATCATCTGTAAAAGGATCCAACAGTTTCATACAATGTACTCCACATGACAAATAAAAAAATTACAATCTAATTGTATAACGAATACAAGATTACTGAAGTACCTTGTGAAGGGCAATTCCTCGATCGATAACTGGAGAAGCCTTGTCCAAACAGGACATACCAGTATACATATCTTTATCCATCAACAGAAATGCAGTTGTTTTGTCACCGACAATAGCCTACTCATGGCAAAAACCAATGGCATTATAAATACAGGAAACTTGTTTGATATAATAGATGGAAACTGATAGCAAATCGTTAACAGATCTCTTTGTGCATGATACAGACAACATCATTTCGATGTTATTTAGCCAGCAGGGACATTTGAAAGAAACTCAAGGACATATCTAGCAAGGGAAGTCAAGGTAACTACGAGATAGATTTGAAATTTTATGTGCAAGCATTTGTCAGAATGACGTAGTGCTAGAAAATCTGTACAGCCAGCCACTGATACTTAAGTTGGAATATGGTCATAATTACCTGATCATGACTCTCAGCATAAGCTATACACTTTTCAGTGTATCGCCTATTTGTCAAACTCCATGATATTTCACTCATTGACCATTCTTCATCCTTCTTATTCTTTAAGTAGTCAATCCACTTGTCAGGAATCGCCATGGCTAAGCGATAGTCAAAACCAATTCCACCTTCGGAGACAGGCCGGCCAAGTCCAGGCATGCCAGAAACATCTTCAGCAACTACTGTTGCATCAGGCAAAATGCTGTGTATCAGATTATTGGCCAACATCATATAAACAACAGCATCAACATCTGTTGCTTCACTGAAGTACTCTTTGTAGTTTCCAGAGAATCCCATGTTTATTCCATGATGCTGATACAACATTGAGGTTACCCCATCAAACCGAAATCCATCAAACTTAAACTCATCAAGCCACCACCTCAGATTGGAGAGAAGAAAACGAAGAACTTCCCAATTTGAATAATTGAATAGCCTGCTGTCCCACAATTTGTGATAGCCTCGATCTCCAGTGTGAAAATAAGACTCTTGAGAGCTTTGCCCAACATCAAAACCATTAAGGCCATCAGTGATATTGTTACTTGCATGGCTGTGAACCACATCCATCAGTACTCGAAGACCTAAGCTATGTGCCTTATCAATCAAGTACTTGAGGTCCTCTGGGGTACCAGAATGGCTGCTCACAGCAAAAAAGTTTGTAACATGATATCCGAATGATGCGTAGTAGGAATGCTCCATTACAGCCATCAGCTGAACTGTGTTATAATTGTTTGCTCTAATGCGAGGCAAAACATCATCAGCAAACTCCCTATATGTATTGACACGGGGTTCTGAACAACTCATTCCAACATGTGCTTCATATATTCTAGGTGCATGGGGTTTAGGTGGGCGAGGGTATTTAAACTGGTACCTGCAAGGCTAATGAAATGAGAAATTGTTTACACAGATGTCCAATTACATTTACAACACCAGAAACAGCAGCATGTCCAAGAAAGGATAAAAGTACTTTAACACTGGAATAAGTTTCATATACCATGTGAAAGCAAGGACCTACAGCAACCAAACACATGAGGGTGTAGAGTGGAATATGTCTGATGTCAATATCAAAATGTATTATTTTAGTCGGTATATACCTCTCCATGGGTGGTGGGTCCCAGTACACGCCATCATAAGCGGCAGCAAATTTTGTAGGATCCCGAGTCGCATACTTAATCCAAGCAGGAATGCGGTCTACCCAAACTCCATTGCCATGCTTGAATCTGAACTTGACTCTTGTGTTGTGTGGTATGGCTGGATTCCCATCAATGTCAGAAATTCTGACACTCCATACACCAAATTGATCTTTCTCCATTTTGTGAGCAGCACCATTCCAACCATTAAAATCACCAATAACTTCTGCTTCCCTGACCATAAACAAGTTAATTGTGAGGCCTGGCACCTGATATGAGAACAATTTGCCAAAGATCTAGAGAAGACATTTGTGGCATTAATATGTAATAATATTCCCGCTGCACATTTTTTGTTGGATAACAGAAGTTAGCATGATAATAATTTTTTACATTCACATGATTCAACAACCATTCTTGTGTTGGTGAACAACATCAATCTTTTATATTTTACATTATTTTGGTTCAACTTATAATTTAGTTGGAAGCTTGACTTGAAACCTTGGCATATTAGAAAGATAACCACAACTCTATATATGTGGCTTAAGAGACTTACTGTGCAGCTGGTGCCCATTCACGGTAGACAGTGCAACCGTCTTCGTGATTAAATCCAAATCGTAAATAACCTGAAATGTAATCGCCCACATAACAACTAATGACACTGTTTAGTAGTGAAGAATCAAATAAATGTAATACTTTGATCTCATAATGCAGCAAAGGACTGTAACAGGTATGTCAAATTCCATCACACAAAACCAGTAGCACAAAAAGAGTAAATTATCAATTCCACTGGTAACTGTGTGCATGTGTTATCCTAGTGGTAGAGTGGTCAATGCATGAGGCTAAAGGTCCCAGGTTCGAGTCAACAGTGATACAGCCCTTTAAATTTCTTTGTTAATTAACCAAAAATATATAAAAAATTCAGTCCACTTTCGACAATCCAGTCGAGAGAGACCTGAATTTTGTCGTATTACCTTGTGCAAATTCCTCAAGGCTTCCCTCATGTTTCTCGATGAGCCTTTTCTGATCTGTAAATGTCTTTATTCTGTATTTGAAATGATCTTTATAAGCTTCCAAGGATGGATCTAAATTAAAAATGGCTATATTTTCAGCAACTTCTTCCATCTTTACTTCAGCCCAACTCTTATCAGTTAGAACTGCGGAGACAAAGGGCCTGTCAACCTAATCAGAAAGCGGGAAAAAAAAAAAAAAAAAAAGATTCTCAATTTATAGAATAGACAAATATAAAGACCAACTAGAAAATATATGATCCACTTAAATCCTTTTCTTTCTTATTCAATTTACTCGACCAGCATGTAAGATTTTCAGAAATGCATCATTAATTGGATTTCTGTAGAAAAAACATGTAATTGCTGAATGAGAAACATAAAGATCGAACTCCACACCATACCTTTCCATGTGCTCTAATACTTGACAAGGAAGTTGCTCTGCTATTTGCTTGTAATTTTTGAGAATCGAGAGAAAGTCCAGAAGATTGCTTAGGAATGCCCCTACCACTAACCGAGGCCTGTCAAATGAATTCAAGAATAACTTTAAGGAACACTATTTGATAATCCTATATAAAATAAAAACCAGAATTAGCTTTCATCATATCAATAAGGGGAAAAACACACAAATCAAAGCATTTCTAACATTTCTCCATAGACAATGAGAACATAATACAATAGCAAATTACTTTTCCTCACAACAGAAGCGAACACTATATATCCAAAATACAAAACGAAGAGAAATTGATCACTCATCAGCTCTTTGAACTATCACACTGAAATATTAACGTACATTAATACATCTAATTTACGTTAATTTCTTCAATCTTCAACCCAAAAAAAAATCTATTCATGCTCACACGAAACTTCAAAATACAATAATTTCCTAACCTCTGTATATCAGCCTCAAATCATATTACACAAAATTTGACAGGAATCGACTACGACGATCATACGTAGCTCCATTCCAGATTTACAGTAGTTAAACGATATATTCCAAAAACTAAACCAGAGAGAGCGCAATTAAAGAAGAAATTTGCAGTTGAAGAGTAAATTTCAGCTGTAGCAACATTCATCACAAACAGATGGCATCAAACGAAGCGTGAAAATAGACAATAATCATGCATCCATCACATGAAAATTCAACCGAAAATGCAGAGAAATGAATTACCAGCGAGGAGAAGTGACGTGGAATCGGAGATGGAGAAGTGAGGGTAGGTGCAGAGAGCGGATTGCACGAACTGTACATTTCTTCGCGAATTAGCTTGTGAGAGCGAACCGTAGAGAGGAGAGATCGTACGAGCCAAACTTAGCTCACATTACTTTGCATTTCCGCTACTTTAAAGTTTAATCATGATTCCGCCACCTGATTTTGCTTAGCGCCACAGCAAATTTATATGATTTGGCATATTTGCCCCTCCACATTGAGGAATTTTTTATTTTTTTACTTTAAAAAGAAGATATTTGGGGACCTAAAATTTCGGTTACTATCATTCATTATGTCCTTTAAAACTTTGCATTTTTCCTTTTCTATTCATGTTTCTCTTTTGTCTTATTTTTATATAAATTTATTTTAGTGTAATATATGAGAAAACTTCCAGCTGAATACAAAAAGAGCAAGCCTCCTCATTTTGCACATACTTTACCACCCTTACCTCCCTTCAACTTTGTTTTTGTATTTTTGCATATATTTGACTCATTTTTTTGGGTTAGATTTCAATTTTATGTTTTTTGATCTTAACTTTCAGAGAGAATTTATCCAATTAAGTTGTTTCTTTTATTTTACATGCACAAAATACAAATAATGTGCATGAAATTAAAATAAAAAACAAAAGTATATCAGTATAATAAATTACTCACCCCGTCCCGCCGAAAGTGAGTCATATTCTTTTTTTAGGTGTCCCACCGAATGTGAGTCGTTTCCTTTTTAAGAAACTTTTATTACACACACAAAACTTTAAATAATATATATTCTTATTACCACTTTACAGTTTACACTATTTTTCCATAACCTTTAATTCCCGGGTCGAAATGACTCTTAATTCTCGTGCCGAAAAGAAAATAAATCACAGAGGGTGTATTACTTTATTTTAATTAAATAAAAACAATAAGAACATATTAGAAACATTTATTTTAATGTAAAATCTTGTAAAACCTATTGAAAACGCCTTAGAATATTAAAAAAAAATTACTTGAATTTGGTGTTAACTGTTAACTATTGGAAATTTATCCTCATATTTTTTGTGATTGTATTCCTCGAAAAATGGGAAATTTATTAAAATCAATACTAGTTTTAAGGTGAGGGTATAAGCGTCAAATCAACAATTGGTGCATCCCAAAACTTTGGGAACATTGCTGTATAGAAAAATCTAAGAACGTAGTGGGCCCACAGGTGCCGTGCCCCACTTTCCGATATCAAAAAACACCGTTAATCTTAATTTGCGCTTTTTTCTAGTTTTATTATTTTAATTTATTTATTTTTATTCGTTTGTCGTTGTTGTTACGACTAGGCAAAGCATATTCTTTAGAAATAATAACATCAAGCTTCAGATGCAGTTTTTGATATAGCATTTTTATGAA
The DNA here is from genome assembly GCA_036873715.1 of Salvia sclarea. Classification (NCBI taxonomy): domain Eukaryota; kingdom Viridiplantae; phylum Streptophyta; class Magnoliopsida; order Lamiales; family Lamiaceae; genus Salvia; species Salvia sclarea. Next base: position 111,815 of record JAYJMF010000019.1, read on the forward strand.
AATAATAGTTTATCAACTTTTTTTTAAAAAAATAAATAAATCAGACTTCTATAGTATAGACTATAGACACAATATTTTATAGTAACATTTTAATTTTTTCTAAAGAACTCCAACAAAATCCACCTTTTCGTACCAGATAATTGTATTAAAAAACTTATATAAAATAAATTGACGGCATCATTTATAAATGTCGCGAAATTTATATTACTCCCTCGATGTCTCTATAAGTGTCATACTTTAGTTTTATTTTTGTATAATCAGTGTCTCATTTCGTTTCTCAATGCGAAAATATACTCCTCCCGTCCCCATTATATAGGCTCGTTTTTCTTTTTCGGATGTCCCAAATATATAGAGTTGTTTTATAAAAAGCAATGACTTTGTAGTTCATTACTAATGTAATTTTATTTGTTTCACACAATAGAAAATGT
>JAYJMF010000019.1:119796-131924 GCA_036873715.1 Salvia sclarea
CATAATTATAATATCAATTCTCCTAAGTTGGTGTAGATGGTTTTTATTAAGGTCAATTGCATGAATGGTCTTGGGTTTAAATCCTATGAGTAGCATTTTTTTCACATATTTTTCAAATTTTAATATGCAAAACCGGTTCATTGGATCACCGGTTCACCGGTTTTTTTCCGATTTTTAGCGGTTCATGGTGGTTTTTAAAAAAAATTGTATTTATTGAGAACCGGACCGTTTACACGACCGGTTCGCGGTTAAACCGATTGAACCGGCCGGTCCGATCCGGTTTTCATAACACTGTTCCTAAGTCCTTTCATCTGGTGTGATTATTAATCCCACTAATAATCACACATTTGAGTGAAAAGGAGGCATAAGGAGTGGTGGAGTGCTTAAAATTGAAGGGTTATGGATGAAAAAGAAGAGTTTTAAAAGGTAATTTTGCTATCAATCTAATCACACAAACAATACTACTCATAGTATAATTAATCGTGAATTTTTAATTTGAAATTAATTTTGTGGATTAAAGAAAATTGAAGATTAATTTATTTAAATAATACCAAAATAAAATTGATGCCCACTACTTTATTTTTTCTTTTTTTGTGCAACGTGGACGTGGAGTTATGAAGATAGAGTAAGTCCATGGAAGTCAAAAGAGAGAAAAGTGCCAATTTTCAGTTGTTTTTTCTTCACTTTATTTCTTAAATTTAAAAATTAAAACAATTTTATTAATGAAAAATATTCAATGTGTGTTTCAAATAAGAAGTTCTAAAATAATCTTTAATTTGATATATGACATGTAAAAGTAAATATTAGATAATAAAGTTTAATGTTGAATTTGAAATATATTTTTAATTTTAAATAAATTTATTATTGAAGAATTGATTTTCTTCAGTTAATTAATTTCCTTTAACATAATGTTTTCTCATTTCAATTTTCGTTTTGCAGTAATTATATAGGTGATAGGCAAGTTGTGAGACTTAGAACTAATGATTTCACCTATGGAAGTTGAAAGCCTAAAAATTGGAGTAGGAACTTCAAAACTTATGGACTCATACAATGGTAAATAAATTTTTGTGAAGTTATAGTTTTTGTATGCCATGAAGGCTCTATTGATTAGTGCATATTCATTACCATGAATGCAACATTGACGATCAGCACTAACATACCAGTTAGCTCAATTTGCTTTTTTTTTTTTTTTTTTTTTTAATAATTAAATTACAGAAATTTAAAGGCCGCGTCACTCGAACCCAAAACCTTTGACCTCAGACATTAACCTCTCAATTTGCTTTTATTATGTTGTACTGTATCTCATTGTCTCTCACCCTTTTCCCCATCCTTATGTTACTTGAGTCATTTGCAAAAAAGTTTCTTCAATGTTCTAGATGTTTCTAATATCATTATTGATTATTGGACAATTATAAATACTAGTACGTTCACCCACGCGATGCGCGGCGATCATCAAACTAAACGATATTTTAAGTATAAAAGTTATAAATAATTGTAATAATATAGAATTATACTATTATTATATATTTAAATTGGAATACTCCTTTATATGTAATTTATTATAAGTGTGCCAACTTTTTTTATCTTAATATTTTGCATTGTAAGATTGGTTGTGTGGAACTATGTTTTCTTAAGTGATTCTATTTATTTTTTCTTTACAAAATAAAATAGCAAAGTAAATAAAATAAAAGTAAAATTAAAACAATAAAGACATAAAACTTTTAAAAGGTCGGAAGACTAAGAATATTTAAAAAATTTAAACTTTAAATTATTATAACGAATTTGTTTGAATTCAATTTCTGAAATTTTACATCAAATTACAGGTTTTATCATGGTCTTTAATTTAATATGTATATTTAATATTTATTTATGATCCACTATTTTTTTATCTTAGAAAGAATAAAGAGAGAATGGAAAAAGAGAGAGAAAGTGATGGACATAACTAACGATGGAAGAGAAGAATGAAAGAGAAGAGAAAGAAATAGAAATTAATTATAGAAAGAGGAGAGAGAAAATTTGATACGAAAAACTCTTTTTTAATATATAGTTGATAGCTTATTAATTAGTCGATGTGTGATGGTCACTAATTCATTTCATACCCCATGCATGGCGCACTGGGTATTAATATGCATAAATTTTGTACATGTATTACGATTTAACATTTTAAAAAGAAATTATATGAGAAAGAAAATTACTAACTGAATAATGAATTGGTTAGTAGGTAAATTCACCTGATCTAGTGCTCCACATTTATTTATTTTTTTTAATTTTTTTGTTCATTATTTTTTTTTCAATTTCACTTTTATATGTTTTAATTTAATTATTTAATTACTAACAAGTGTTTATTTCATTAACTTAGAGTACATAATTGTTTTTTATTATTTAATTTCATTTTATGTAGTTCATAACTCATTTTTTTTATGGTTGATAAACTCAAAATTAGGGTGTATAATTTTTCAAAAATTTAAATGTTATTCATAATATTATAATATAAAAAAATATTTTAAAAATAATAAATATAATAATGTAACACAATAACACACATAAAACTATGAAACATCGGATCATCTGATAAATTCATTACCAACGGGTTAATGTATTTGATTTTTCATATAGAATATAAATGAATTTACAGGTCGATCAGAAAAATACTACTCCTATATTGAACATTAATTTTTCATTTTATTATATAAAAAAAATCAAATAGTTAGATATTGTTAAGTAGGGCCCATCTCTGCCGAGAATAATTTTAGTGTGCGCAATGCACCCACGGCGCACGAAATAACTCCCTCCAAACGGATAAAAAGAAGCGGCAGCGCAAAATCCGCCGCCGGCGAGGTGCGCACGATAAGCAGCGATGCCATTAATTCACCACACCTCTTTTCCGAACTCAACCCTTTTCAATTCATCCCCTCCCTTCACTTATTCAACCCCCATTTTCCCGCTCACCTCCCTTTCCTGCTCAAATTCCTTCACAAATTTTAAATTCCCCAAATTCAGACGCACTTTTCTCCCACTCTGCGCCAAAAACGGAGTCTTTGAGGAATCCAAGGAAACCCTTCTCCCCAAAAGGGGCGAAAGCGAGGAGGAGTTAGAAGGGCTCGAGTTGCTGAACAAGCCGTCTCCGAAGCCAGTGAGCAATGAGGAAATTGAAGTTGAGGAGGAAATTGAGCTGAAAAAGGTGGATGCAGATGAGATTTTGGCGCCTTTTTATAAACTGTTTAGGCCTCCCGAGGAGGAAATTGATGGAAACGAGTCTGAAATTGAGGAATTGGGGAAGGTTGCTGTGGAGTATTATGAGCCAAAGCAAGGGGATTTTGTGGTGGGGGTGGTGGTTTCGGGGAATGAGAATAAGCTCGATGTGAACGTTGGTGCGGATATGCTGGGGACAATGCTGACGAAGGAGGTGCTGCCTTTGTATGATAAGGAGATGGAGCATTTGCTGTGTGATGTGGAGGAGGATGCTGAGGAGTTTCTGGTGCGTGGGAAGGTGGGGATTTTGAGGAATGATGAGGTGATGGGCGGCGGGGGGAGTATGCCGGGGAGGCCCGTTGTGGACGTTGGGACTGTGCTGTTTGCTGAGGTGTTGGGGAGGACTCTTGGCGGGAGGCCGTTGCTGTCGACTAGGAAGCTCTTTAGACGGATTGCGTGGCACCGAGTGAGGCAGGTCCTTTTCTTTCTGATGATGCAGATTCTTGAATTTGTGTTTCTTTGGTTTCAATGTTTGTCATGTTTGATGGTATTGAATGTGAGATATTGTTGCTAATGCAATTGAATTTGGGAAATGAATTAGGTCTAGTTTGGAAGAAGAATGGGTAGGTGTTAAGATGGTCTGTTTTTATCATTAGTTCATCTCTTAAGAAACAATGGGGCAAGTTCTTAAATAGTATTGTGATTGAGCTTTTGAAATTAAGGAATTGTGACAATGTAGTTGAGCAAATGCAATGGTAACATGTTTAGTTTACTTAAAAGGCTAGTGCATCGAGTGCTGACATCTCAAGGGTATCACTTCTGCGTCGGATTCAATAGTATAGCTTAAAAATGCAATATTTGATATCTGCTAAAACTAGCTCAACTTAGTTGTGTCTCGTTGGAACTCCCAGTTCTCTAGATTGAACAGTATGAAAGTATACCCAGAGAAAAGCTTCATACCTTAACATATGAAGAAACATATGTATAGGTTTTAATCATTATTAATGATAGTTTGATTAGATAAGCTTCCAGTGTTGCATGTTTGTTTTCTTTGACTTTCCTAAAGAATCATAGTTATTGGGTTATTTGTCATAGTTGTAGTGAATTATATTCTACGAGAAATTGTCCATTTTTCAAAACCTAACTAAACTAATATTAAGATTTCAGAGTATGTAAAGTTGCCGTCTTTCACCATTTTTTGAAGGTTATCCTAAGTTCTCTTTGGATATAAAGTATTATATTGCTCTATCTCGGCAGATTATGCAACTAAACGAACCGATTATGGTCCAAATCACAGAGTGGAATACTGGTGGTCTCCTTACAAGAATAGAGGTGAGTTGCCCGTCTATCTCTTACCTATAAATCACCTATCTAAATCAATGGTTGTATGCGATTTCTGTCGTGCAGGGGCTGAGGGCTTTTCTTCCGAAAGCTGAACTGATCAATAGAGTCAACAATTACACGGAACTTAAAGAGAACGTATGACCAATTACCATTTCGCATATTTTGCCTCTTTTTTCTTCACTCTCTTTGCTTGTATGTTGGATTGTATAGTTATATTAGAATAAAGTGTAGACGAAAAGATAAGGAAAATATCTTGATGCTGCAGGTTGGACGGAGGATCTATGTACATATTAGCCGAATAAACGAAAATACCAATGACTTGATACTCAGTGAGAAGGAGGCTTGGGTTCGTATTTCTTGTCTAAACGTTTGCCTCCCGTCTTTTTATCTTTGTTTTTTTGCGTTGCAGAAACTTTTTGCCTGATACTATCGCTCTTCATTTCAATCGTGTAGGCGATGATGCACCTTCAAGAGGGAACGCTTCTCGATGGAACGGTCAAGAAAATTTTCCCGTATGGTGCCCAGATAAGGATAGGTGATTCCAATAGGAGGTGATTACTGAATTACTGAAGAAGATATTTCTTGAATTTAATTGCTTGAATTGCATCATTACATGCCCCTGCAATATTCGACATTGTCTCTCTCTTTCTTTCCAAATAATCCTCGATCCTTTTTTTGTGTTTGGCAGTGGATTGCTTCATATTTCAAACATGTCTCGGGAGCACACTACATCTGTCAGCGACTATCTGTCAGTTGACGACAAGGTTAAAGTTCTTGTTATAAAGTCGATGTTTCCTGGGAAAATTTCTCTGAGGTATGCTGTTTCTTTTTTGTGCTGATTTTTGTGATTCACTTCTACAACTTATTGACTTATTGTAGTCGATGTCTGCTGTATCAATAAATGGACCTAAACTCTTGCTAATAATCTGTAGATCGGAACCTTTTATTTTTAAGAAAGTAAGAGAAAAAAATGAAGCATCTTCATATGTTGTATTTATCGACCGTAGCCTAGGAAGAATGTTAGAATCGGACTCTTTCAAGTAAAAATGGCGCTTACTGATCATTGATCAAGGAAGAGATTTAATATCGAGTCTTTTTTGCTATCAAATATGCTCTTTGTGATTTATTTTTGTTTTCTCGATATTTGGTAGCTTTTCTATTACAAAATTGCTGAAATTAAGTGAGGGTTGTAGATGGTGGCTCCTTTCCCGTCGGTCGTATTTCTTCCGCTTCCAAGTTTGAAATAATAGGAGATTTATATGTTTGAATCTTTTTTATTATTATTTAGCTTCTCTTACATCCTGTTATATTGAATCTTTTTCGTGCAGCATTGCTGAACTCGAAAGCGAGCCTGGTCTATTTTTGACGAACAAGGAGGTAAACAATACGAGTTTACTTGTTTGTTCTGTCTAATTTGAGTGATAGATTAGATCGATTATTTGAAGGATTGCATGATGAAACGAGCCTCAAATTATTCACTCCACTGAAATATGTGGTTGATAACTTATTTTGAGGTCGATTCTCCGGTGCATCCACCGTAATTCTAAGTAGGGTTTGGGGATTAGTGAACCCTAATTGAATTTAATTAGGGTGGACGCACCACACGATAAGCTTTTGCCTAAAAACTTCATCTACGAGCGTTGATCGAGCATCTTTTTTTCTTTTCGTTCAGAAAGTATTTTCCGAAGCCGAGGAGATGGCAAAGAAGTACAGGAAGAAGATGGCATCCGTCTTGGCCACGAGAAAGTTAGAAGCCCTTCCCATGGATGGGTTGCCATTCGAAGACGAGGAGAAGTTCTACGCCAACTGGAAATGGTTCAAGTTCGAAAGAGACAACGAAACGAATCCGTGACACTACAAATCCGGATCAAACAAGAACCATCAACGAGAAAAAGAAAAGGACGGAGGGCCTCTCTAACGAGATCCCTCTCCTTCCTCGTTCAACACGCTGAGGAGCTGTCCATCAAAGATGACCGTCATCACAATCCAAATTAATCCTGCTGTCGGCACGTTGAGACATCAAGAGGAGAAGGGACTCGCAGCCGTTGAGCCTTTGTCACAATCCAAATTAATCCTCCGATTCTTGTAAGTCGAGCTTCATTTTACCCTTGGAGCCTTTTAGTCTCGAATTTAGCATAAAATGTGATAGGTTTAGAGTAAATCTCTTATTTTCTTGTAAGTCTCTTGAATGCTTATAGTTATAATCAAAATACGATTGAAGGTCTTTCGACGCTATTCCCGTTTACACGGTGGGTTTGTGTTTTTCGATTTTGGAATAGAGGATCTCGTGTGTCGATTCGGCCTAGTTGTTTACTAGGTCAGTATGTGACATGAATTTGTGGTGATTTTGTTAGTTGTGATGATTGGGTTGGGTTGTTTATGATTGAAATTGAAAATTTATGATTGAAAAATTGAAAATCATGTTTCATTTGTTTGGTATGTACGCTTATGCTGGCGTGGATTGTGGAATCCACAATTGACTTTTTTTTTTTAAGAATTAAAAATATTTCACTTCTTATCATCTTTTTTGTTGAAACTTGGATCTTACTGCATCTGAATGTGAGCATTGAATATCTTGGCTCAAAGCAGAATCATATATAATTTTTTTTAAAAATAAAGTAAAAAAATCTGGAGGTTTTTGGAGCTAGTAGTTGTCTCTGCTTGATTTGTGAGTTTGGTTAATGAAAGTTGTAGAAGCTTAAATATAACCTTTTAAAGTTCAATCAAGGTTATCTCCTAAATATAAGAGTAAAATAAGCAAACAAAATGGATCTTTCCATTTCTATTATCTTTTTATTTAAACTTGCTTAAATGAAAAAAAAAAAAAAAAACTTTTGTTTAACTTGGTTTAATCTCGCTGAAATTGAAAATAAAATAAAATAAGATAACACAAACACACACACATAGGTTCTAACTAATTGGATATATCTATTTCTACCATCTCTTTGTTAGAGTTTGGATCAAATAGCATAATCTCTCGCCTGCTTAGAATTTTGTTGAAACCAAAAAATAAAAATAAAGAAATAGGAAGTTCTTTGACCTCAAACATTAATCATTTTATCATTAAGTCAACATACGCACACTAACTAACAAGATTTTAACGCTTGCAGTTGTCACAATTTGGCTCGTCTTCAATTCAGTTGCGCTCTTTTGATAGGCAAAATACCATACGGTTTTATTTCGTGAATAAAAATAAAATTCAAGAATTAATAACGATTCAATATTTATAATTCATCCACGCGTGATTACCCACCTCGGCCTTCAAAGAGTGATATGCAATCCAAGGTATATATAAATAATATTTAAATAGATATTGAATTGAACTAATCTCCATCAAATTAATTAGCACAAGGGACACACACATAATGTTAACTAAATTTTGTCGTCTTCATGTCTCCTTAAATTAGATAATCCAATTTTAGTGGATTGTTTTATTTAGAAAGTTAGCAAATGAGCAACTATGTATGCGACTATAAATCGTAGCCTAAATTAAGTAGGTTGGGGGCTCCATGAATCAAAAATAAATAAAATAGAATTCAATAGCTATGTAAGTCACTCCAAAAAGTATATGCCTATTTATTTATTTTTATTGTAGCTACTAATATGACTTTCTGCTAATGGATGTTTTTCTTCACATATTTTAATATAAGACCACTTGTTGAAATTCCCCCTTTTTTATGGTGTTGCTGAAAGTTATGTGCATGGTGGATTTCTTGATGAAGATTTTTCACAAGATTTGATCTTATAATTTTGGGCCTTAATTTAGAAACGGTTTTTAAATTTCTTTTTGTTTGTAATAATTATGATAACGTAAAAGAGTTAAATGGTGCGCAACACTCAACACTCAAAATAATGTTAGATAATATTTCCAAAAGTATTGCTTTAATGTAACTCAATAACTAAAGATCCTGTTTGTACGTATTTGTTGATATATTAGTAATTGTTTTCTAAAGTAATTGATTTAATTTACTTAATTTTCCTATAATCACAATACATAATGATTTTTTTTTTCTATATTATATGTTATCCTATATGCCGCGGCCGCTAATTTCGAATTTTTGTAATTACACATTATGTGTAAATAAAGTAATAATTTTATTGATCTGTCATCAACAATTAGCAACAAAATAACAATTTTAGTGTCAAACTCATTACCAACCACTTATAAGATATGTGTGGAATTTCCGCGACTTTATTGGTTGTGTTCCTCAAGAGGGAGACACCTCATTCATTTATCTTTTAACATTTTATATATGATATTGTTTAAAAATATAAAGAATTAAACATAAATGCATAGTAATTATATTTATCATTATTATCAAAGAGGGTATTGTGCTCTTGTATGAGATAGTATCATTGTGAGTCTGTGACACGGAACAAACTCAAGAAACGAATCCATAACTAATAACAATATGATTTTAATTATAAAAATTAATAAATAAAATTACAACCATATAATTGAAATACAACTATACAAGTTTGCATTCAAAGTGTGACACTATCTTAACAATGAGACAGTCTCATGCCAATTTTTGCATTGTATAAAATATTAATATTGATTTCGTATTATTTGGGGAGTATTGTTCCAGGAATAATGCGACAATCAAGCTCCACTTTTCTGCACTCGATCAATTTTTATATCTCTATTTTTCTTTTAAAGAAGTTGGGACTTGGGATCCAAAATGTAATAATATTGTATTATATAGACCCTATAAATGCTAGATTAGTTCCTAACAATATTATTTCATCCGTGTTTAATAATTTTTATGCGATGAACACATAAAAAAATTGATATTTGTCACATTTATATCATATCCAATTCCAAAAACTTTAGTGGAGTGAGTATTAATCTATTGTGACATAATTCTATTGGCATTCATAAGATTTTTACCTGGAGTATTAATTAATTTAGAACACGACTTTATACGTGGGAGTTTTTGTTTGAACTATACACATCTTATGATTAATTTTTAATGTACTATATTATACGACATATTTTTGCAAACTAACTATAATGTAGCACTACAAACTGATCCACACTATATGCCTAGAAATCTCCAAATAAATACCGAAATAAATGTTATTTACTTCAATATCAAGGAAAGAGTTTAATCTTCTTAGTAAAAAAAAACACATATTGTCAGACGAAAATCTTAATGATTTATGAGATTTCTGATAGTTGTATGGGTTGAGTGAGATCGACACTCATGTCCATTAGAACTTTAATTAATGCCATTAATTTTCATAGCTTAAACGTACCAATTATTTAAATTTATAGATCTGATTTTGAAGATGATATATAGTAGTATCACTTAGTATTCGTACAGTCATATTATATATACAAAATCCATATGGCTGCTAGTGATTCATTTAAGAAGTTTCGGATTTGAATTCTACCAATGCTATTAAGTTGCGATGCCTTATTTATATTCATATATATTTATTAATGTTGAATATAGACGATGAAGCGAATCTCAGTTGGTAAGAAGATTTTCCCCCAATCAATAGGTTAGGGACCGAGTCATCTCAGATGCGTGGGTGAGGTGGGTGAATCGTAACCTAAACTAATTAATAAAATAACATAGTAGTGATGGATATATTAAAAAAGCTAAAAGTAAAAAATAAAAGAGGCCAAAAATTTAGTTTGACTTGATGGTTAGTTGCATAGTTACATTATACATATATAAATTTTCGACTTAAGGGAAACTAATAAAATAGAGAGACATAAATGTAATTATTTGAAGGGATACATGCGAAATTATGAAACTATGCCTACTTTCTTTTTTCTCGTAAAATTAAGTATAGGAGCTATGCGACGACCCCTTTTAGTATTATTTCCAAAAAAATATTTTTAATAACAATCACAAACATTGATAACATACTTTCCTAAAGAATCATTAAGAAGAAGAAAACATATACAACTCACAACATCTCGATTGAAGGAACACAAATTTATTTACTAGAAAATGGAAATCTTCGTACTTTAAATGTATATTTAATTTTTCACGAGGCATTATCATATTTTTAGTTTTGGTACACTGATTAATTATGAGGGGAACTTTTTGAGAAGCTGAAAATCTCAAAGGAAAGGAAATGTCAAAACTCAAAACCTACCATTTGAAATTCTTTAATTGGGCCCTAAAATCTATATATACTGCAGTATATGCCTGAATATTTGCTTAGCATTTGTTATATTGTTCACATCTTTTTTGCAAAAGTATTCATAAAAATATCATGAATACAAACTTAAATAAATCCTTGATCTAGGTTATTTACTATGTAGAATAAACAAAAGGGATTGGATAGTATGCGAATTTAAGATAAAATTTCTTAAATAAATAATAAGTATATCATATGTAGATAATAAATTTATCAAAATAATACATATGCTTTCCCAGTCATGTGACTTGTAATTTTTTTACTGAGCCCTACTCCCAAAACGCACCCACTATCCCAACCTCGATAACCAAAAATCACCACACTCGGTAATAAATTCAATAACCACAGTTAAAACTAAAAACAACAATAAAGGAGAGAATTAATTACTTTCAACATTGAACTAATAAAAAGAGACTGTATAATCATCTAGCAGCGGTGGAGTGTGTGAACTTTTTAATCAGACTTTACCAATTTAAATTTAGTTAATTAGTTTTTTCTTTGTTAGATGAAAAAAAGATGAAAAGAATCAAATACTTAAATTTGAATTTTCTTATCGCCGTTTAGATATATGGTTAATTGATGTATAATTACTATAAAAGTTAATTCAGTAATAAAATAGCAATGAAGCATTTTTCTTTTTTTTCTCGTTGAGAGAAATGAAAAGAAAGAACAAAGAGACAATAAAATTAAGGTTTCCTCTTTATTCACGCCCACACATAGACTTCAGGCATTTAAGTTTTTGTGACAGGTCATTTTTAGACCCACATAAATTTAATTAATTAATTAATTAAGTGTTTAAATATTAGTCGACATTAGAAAGAAAAAGACACAGGACTTGGTTGTTCAATCCAATTCTTTATTTTGCCTTTCACAATACCCTAAGTTGCCTCTCTCTCCTATAATATCATCAAATTCTTCTCTTCCCAATGCATTTTTACCCAACCCCCCCACAATGGTAATTTTCCATTGAGGACAAAAATTACTTGGAAATTGGAATCACTTAATTTTTTTTATATAAAGTTAAATGTGATTTTTCGTAAGAATAATGAATTTGTTAAACTTAAAAAGGGAACCTTCCTAATCGCAGCAAATGTATTATTAGAAGCATGAACTTAATAATGCATGCAATAATCATCTCTTTTTGACCAACAAAATCAGTAATCACCACTTCACTACTTTCACTTTTACTCCAAACTGATTTTATATTTGTATATAGATGCTAAAATTAAATAGTGATGTTAAACGGCCACATTATGGCCACCCACACAAAGGCAAAATTAGTGGTTTTAAGTGTTAAATATTATTCCCTCCGTCCACAAAGAGTGTTCTACTTTGTAGACGGTACAGGTTTTAATAAAAAGTAAAAGAATTGTGTGAGTGGGAAAATGGTCCCACCATGTGATTTAATAAAAAGTGAAAGATATTGTGTGAGT
>JAYJMF010000019.1:147415-160814 GCA_036873715.1 Salvia sclarea
CATAAAATCAACGAACTTCTCACTTCTCACAATAGATATCTATTCTCACAAGAACCAAATCCTATATATATATATATTAGTACAAAATAAAATAAAATAAAATAAAGTAAGAAGCTCAAACCTTGTCCCGAGCAAGGATACAAATCCCCAGGCTGACCATTTATAAGAAAAGCATCAGAATTATTAGGCTCCCCTCCATTTTCAATAAATTCACTAAGAACACCTTCAACATCACTTTTCCACCACTCCCCTACAAGAAAAAAACACCAAAACTCCTTAATCTCAAAATAATTATTTCCTAAGTATCCATATATTTAAATTAAATTACCTAATATGATTGGAATTTCAGCATCGGGCACAGGAAAAGGATAATCATTCTTCTTCTTGGGATATATAATCACTGCTCCGTGCACCGTAGCCCGTGACCAATCGCTATGCGCATGCCACCACAGAGTCCCAATCTCGTCAGTAAACTCGATCTTCTGACTGAAATTAGTCCCGGGCCTGATAGGACACTGAGTTATGTACTCGGGCCCATCGGACCACGGATATCTTGGTTGTTTCACTCCATGCCTACAAAAAAGACCGACTTAGCTAGGGTTAATTAGTACGAGGTAAATCTGTAGCTCGTTTTTTGATAGATACCCCAATAGTCCGAACGTACGAGACATTGATGGGATCAAAACTTTACCAATGGATGGTTATGTTTTGTCTTGCTTTGTTTGCGACGACGACGACGATGGTGTCTCCCTCGGTGACATATATAGTTGGCCCTGGAAATTTCCCATTTACAGTCATTATAGTCTTGTTGCTACACAACCTATTATATGGTGTTTCAACCACCTACAACTTCAACAAATTAGTATATATGCAACTAGGGGTATATATGTGTATAACATTGCAAGATTGGCAAAAATAATAATTTGGAGCTGAAATTCAAATATCATCAAGAAATTAACTTACCTCGAAGTTATAGTGATGACGAGTCGTATTATTCACAGCATGGCTATAAATCACCCCATTGTATAAGATAAAAACTGATAAAAATTGCAAGATTTTTGTCTTCGTAGTTTCCATAATTTTGGCTTAGTTACAAAAAATGAATGAATGAATTACTATATATATGTGTGTGTAGGAAAATAAAAATTTGATTCGGTCATGATCGTTCATGTCACGTCTTCCATATAGTAATTTTAGACATACCTAAAAATAATATTAAATCTTTTTACATGCTTTTTTTGTATCAGAATCTTGGAAATATTCTATCACAAGTGGTGGATGTGGATGCTTATTAGTGTGGTTTATTAACTTTTCTAGTTCACCTAAAGATCCAAAACTGCGATTAATCGAGATTGAAAACTACAACTTATAAAATAAGATATACTTTATTATTTATCATTAAAACTAATTGAAGCTGAAGATTACATGCTAATTAGAATAATTATACATCTTAAATTAGGTATCATCGATCCTAATTTATTAACAATTATCCCATTCATCCAAAGATATTGGCATGTTTTTCTTATTTGGGTGTCTCAACAATATTGGACAATTTCCTTTTTGACAAATTTTTATTATCCACATAATTTTAAACATCATTATTTTACATTAAGTTTCCTCCCTTCTTAATTCCCGTGCTCAAAAAAATATATAGGACAATGTCTATTGCGGAGGGAATACAAAATTACACTAAAATACAAAAAATTAAAATTAAGTACAAATATAAATCTATTAAAGGATGAATATAGGACACGAATTGGACGCCAAATGGGTAATTTTGAAAAATCATAAGGTTTTGAATTACTTACCTAATTCTACTTTAATATGTGTCGGCGTTATTAATGGATTTGAAATTAAGAAAACATATTATTAGGTTGCTTGCACTCTATGCCGTAATAACTAATAAGGTTTGATTTTACATTATTCTTTTTCCACGAAATTTGACGATCCTAATTCATGATAAGCAAAGGGTGCTATTACTAGTCTTTCTTATAACAGTATAAATTTACTGATTTGGTCACATTTATGTTTTTTTAATTTAATTCTACTATTCTATGTCAAGCCATTAGAATTAATTTAAAGTGCGTCATCATTTTCAAGCCAATTAGTAGCGATAGTCCAAAATACATGTTTCTTCTACTTCTTTTCTTAAATTCTTTATTATTATCGAAGATACTTTCAATTACTTTCTTACTACTTTATGCATGTTTCTGTCGTCGAAGAGAAGTCATATTTTTATCTCCATTTTTTTATTCCCCCTAAAGTCAAGGTTATATTTTTTTCTGTTGAAAATTATATATACGTTAAACAGAAATTGAAAGTTGAAACAGTCCTCGCAAGTTACAAGAATATTTTTTCACAAAAATGGCACCATGTTTAATTTGTGGAATGAATAGTTGAATAATTCTCCATAAGAAATAAAATTACTTTTTTTCAAATTTAATGAAACTAATGTTAGATATCAAAATAAGGCGTATATAATAAAATATATTTTTTTTCTTTAAAAAATGCTGACCTCCAATATGCAAAAAGAAAAAACATTGTCACTAAACCAAAAACTTGATGTGAAACAATGTGATTGATGATCTCTTTGAAGCTTTTGCTAATGTGAAATAATGTATGGTTATGGAGTTTTCTCATGTCCGTCATGAAACTAACGGACCAGCTTAGAATTTAGTAAATTACATTATTTTTTTCAATATGTAATGATTTGATCTAATTTTCCATCATGAATTATAGATAATGTACACTCAAATGTGAAATAATACAGTTAAGTTTTTGTCCCCTCCAAAATAGGTGGTAAATATATGACATAGTACAAATTTGTGAAGTAGTAATATTTTACAAATAATATAGATTAATGGCCCGAAGATTAATGGGCCTAAATAAAGATTAGCTTCGCTGTATTTCAATTTCTAGATAAATCTCTATATAAATTTACTGTCTTTTGTAAATTAGAACATGTTTTGCTTGACCTAATTCATTTTTTTTTTCTTTTCCACGATTAAGATAATGAGGATTTCGATTGTTGCTTGATTGAAATCTATAAAAGAGATACGTAGATTCTGGTAAAAAAAAGAAAAACAGCTGTATAAAGAAAGTAAGTAAATACCTACAGTTTTCTTTTGGAAAAGAATACAACACATGTTTGTTTGAAAAAGCTAAAATGTTGGGGAGAAAAAACTGTCAGATTTGCCCGGAAAAATAGTAACATTAGAAAACTGTAGTTTTATATATATAGAGTAGATTGTTGAGCATGTTTATCTATTTATCTCGGGGGTGTGGTTATAATGAGAACCACCTCTTAGATTAAAAACTAAGAACCAATAATATCCTTTGATTAGTTGAAATCAATGGCTCAAAATCAATTCCATGAAATTCATGTTACCTTTTGTATTAGGTGGATGTTTTGCCAATTCTTTTAACATCAAGGGTAGTTATGAGATTATGCTGATCACTAAATAAGGAAACCTACTAATTATGTGTGCAGATTTTTCTAATTGTGGGAGTTACAAATTAACAAATCATTAAGACACTTAATTGTGTAACCAATAAAAAACATTACATCAAAATAATTTAGTATACAAAAGAAGAATGCACTACTAAATAGGAATAAATCGTGCAATATTTGAGTATTATGCCATAAAAAATATGCAAAATGCAAGCATAGTGAAAATTATTTGAGTATTACTGCATTTGCTGTGAAAGTCACTACACTAAAATTATTCAAAAAATCACTGCACTAAACGAATTATATTACTGCATTAACCGAAATAGTCACTGCACCCAATGTCCGAAAATGGTTCTTAGTTGTTATTTTAAAATGTAATTCTTAATATAACCAATCATGTAGCATCACTATTGATATTAATAAATAACAAAACATACTTATATTATTAAAAAATTAAAAGGGATCAAAATAGTTATAGGGATATTGCCGCTTCTTCGATCATGGGGGTTATAAAATTAACAATTGTTGAAGACACCTAACTATGTAATCAATGCAGGCGAATTTTTTATTCTTTTTTAGTGCAGTGGTTTTCACATCGAATGCAGTAAGTTACTACACTAAAATTATTCAAAAAATCGGTAAAGTTAACCGGTAAAATCAAGTGCAATAACTTTAGGCTACACCCGACGTGTAAAGTTACTGCATTCTCCGTGAATGTAAAATTATTAAAAAAATCGTTGCTCTGAACGAATTATATTACTACATTAACCGATAAAATCACTGCACCCAATGTCCGAATTATAAAATCATAAATTAAGTCATGAGTAGCTACCATAATTAAACAACAACATTAGCGTCAGACTATTAAACATCAGCGGTTACATATGGTGGGGGAATTACATTTCTAACGCTATCAATACAAAATCTATATTAATCTCAGTCTTTTCAGGTTCTCCAGTTCTCACTTTAAAAGTGGTTCTCTTTTGAACCTTTCCCTATATATATATATATATATATTATGAATATTTTTATATTAAGTGCGTAATTATAAATTAAACACTATAATTAAAAGAAACTCATAATTGTATATATAATGTTAATTACCAAACACCATATATATGTATTCTATATGACTGATTATAGAGAATGAGAAAAAAAGGGAAATAAATTAATTGTTACAAATACTAAATATAAATTTTAAAATTGTGAAAAGAGAATTTTAAAAAAAAATGATTTAGCTTTTTACATATATACAATAATTGATAAAACATTTTCATAACCAACACTTCGAGCTCAAGAACAAATATTGTTTTAGTCAAACTAGTATATAGATCAGCAAACACATACACTTTACATATCCAATGTGAGAGAGCCTTATTACATGACCATCCCAATAAGAAACGCAACTTGTCGGTAAAATATTTTCCTCCAATCGAAAGATTGAGGGTTTGAGCCACCCTTTAGGTAGTATGTGACAAATGATTAGTTGCTTGAAATCAAATGACAAGATAGAATAGTTAGTACTTCCTCCGTCCCTCAATTGTTGGTGCACTTCTTTTTGGCACGGAAATTAAGAAAAGTTGAAAAAGTAGGATAAGTTGTATAAAGTAGTGATAAAAATATATTATATTTAAAGTTGTGTGTGTGGTAAAAAGGTTCAAAAAAGGAAATGCACCAAGATGGTGGGTATTCCAGAAAAGAATGTGCACCAACAATTGAGAGACGAAGGGAGTAGTATATGTCTTAATTAATAAAATAAAATACTAAGGTAGGAGTATAAAATATAAATGGTATTTCTCCTTATTTGAACTTGCTAAACTAGTAGTAGTAGTAGTATATACAGTGTTACTGTAAGGAGGGTGTCAGAATATGACACGTGGCAGTCAAGGGATGTGGCCATGAATGTGATTTGCTTCCCCTTCACACCAACACGATTTCCACAGAAACCGGACGGCGCGGCAATGGCGCCGTTACGCACTGTTGCTGAATCACCTACCTTTTGCTATCTCTTTTAACCTTTTATATATATATATATATTTACTGTTTCAGATAAATTAATTCCTAAATCCTCACCAATTTATTTATATTCAATTGTTCTACTCCTTTGCCAGAGATGCTTTCAGTTCCACGTTCATATTAAAAATCATCGGCCATGCTTTAGAATAGTTAGAATTTAATTCAATCAACTTTATTTATACATCATATCAAAAATAAAAACTAGAAATCATTGAGTTCCAAAAGGGGCCAAGCAAAATTGAATACGAGCTTGTATGAAATTAATGAAAACTAGTTATATTAATGATTCATGAACTTCTAACACTTACAGTTACGTTAATTACACCACTTTAAATATGAACGAGTCATATTATCGTACATTAATTATTGTACAAACTTAAGGTTGAGAATTCGTGCGTGTCGTGTTGTTCTTGACTGACATGATAAGGATATGCTCGACACGAACACTATGCAAACACGAATATGACACCATTATGTTTCATGTGTTGATACGGCACTATATGACGGGATGAGATGAAACGATAAATTTAAACAACAAATATGAAATAAATTAATAATAAAATATAAGAAGTTCGACATAATAATAATAAAATTAATATTAAATATATGTAAATATTATCAAGTTATACAAACACAATTCGACCCGAACACGAGAGTGTAACGCGAAAATTATTGTGTTACACGAATACAACACGAAATTATCGTGTCCTTATGTTATTGGTACACTAAGGATAAACACCAACACATTAATTTTGTGTGTGTTCGTATTGTGTGCGCAATGCAATACAATGAAAAGGCATGGTTCCACCCAATATATATCGTTTTTTGTTTTTGATGAAACTTGATTTCCAAGCTTAAAAAAATCTTATACGGCGTATCTTGTAACACTAATTGCAATATAAATAATTAATTGTTAATTAATTTTTTCCAAGACAAAGTTTGTTAGTTTATCTTTTTCTTCTTTTAATTTTTAAATTATCATAACGGAAACGGTCGAGTTTTGCAAGAAAGGGAGGTACAACAGTAACAAATTATTTGATATATCCACAATCAAAATATATTTCATGTTACATTCTATTATCTATACGCATTTTAATTTGCCATATTTGAAATTAACATAATATAAAGACGTGTAGAATAGCAACATGCAATATAACTCGTGTACAACTGCACTAAAAGACAACACGTTGAGTAGATCTCACAAAAGTGCTGATGTCATCAATGTTCCCCTTCGGTTACGACTGTCATCATCCAATCCCACGTGGCACTTTGACTTTCTTGACTACAATGAATACAGTCCTTTCCTTTTCCTTTTATTTATTTATGCTAATTGTTATTTTCAATCTTACGCTCTCTATTGTATTAAGCCTTAGAAGAAAACGGCAGCTTAGTATATATATTTATATTATGCATTCGACAAAATAAGAAAATTATATATGAACAAGTTAACTTACGCATTATGCCATGTATGGAAAAGAGTTTTACTTAGTTATTGAGTTTGTGATTACACATTTTTGCATTACGCAAATAGGAGTAATTCATATTACGTTAAAATTCTTACACCACTCTCGTGTTACATAAATATATACTACATATATAGATTAATTTCACGTCACAATCGAAACTAAAATAGACTAAATATGTGGCAAACACAAGATTACACAATCTAACCCTCATTAATAACTTCATTCTAACTAAGAAAAATAATTAGTATTGACTCTCTTAAGTTGATAGTCCAATTTATCCATGTTACTAAAAATAAAATTATTGGGTATAGTAGTTTTCGTTTTAGGGGTTATTTTTCAATCTTAATTTTGAGTTTATAAAATAAAATTACTAGATTTTCCTTCTTAATCGTATATGATTTCATGGCTTATATATTCTCTTTTTTATCTTTTATATCAAATTAATTACCATTTCAAATCATAATATACAATGAAAAGTAATACGGTAAAAAAAGAAGCTTTTTAATAACTCACGTGGTTTATGCATTAAAATTTCTACTAAAAATGGTGTAGATTCTATTGATACGTGTGCGCACACGTGTATCTGCATTATCAAATATACAAAAGTCGGAAATTATGAATGTAGAAACATAATACCATGATATCTATATGATTACGCAAAACTTTTTAATTTATCTTTTTTTTTTGCAGTAGACTAGTATATATAGTAGTATATCGTCTTCAAAGTTCAAATTTGAAGTTTGTGAGCATCAAGAAGAAAATACACGAGATTGATTATGCGAGATTTTGAAGTTATAATTTATACTTCCTCCGTTCTAAAGATATATATTGGCCTGTTATTCTTTTTGGGTGTTCCAAAAATATTAACATGCTTCCTTTTTTGAAAATTTTTATCACACAAACAACTTTAAATAATATATACTTCTATTATTACTTTACATTTTTTTTATTCTTTTTTAATTCTTGTACACAAATGAAATAAGCATTTATGGGACGGAGGGAATACATGAAAAATCTTTCATTTTTAACCGAAGTTATATGTATAGAAAAATATTAATGAATCTAGTAAAACTATATTATCTTTTCTCTGCATATTCAGTTGATGCACGAATTAATAAGCCATTAGAACTTTTATGTTATTCAGTGAAACTCGTATAAAGTTAGAGTATGCCCCTTCCAATTTATATTTCTGGCTCCGCCCATTATTAAGAGAGTTGGCAGTCAACATCGGGAACCAACTCAGGATTTGTCGCCATTAGATATGGAGAGTTCGAGCATCATAATGTTTTACGAATTTGGAAGTGTACATGATACCTTCTATTGCATCATGTAATATGTACCAGTATATTACTAATACTTTAAAGTTCAAAATTTATATAAGGAAAATATATTCTCTAATATTTGCCAACCTATCTATCGATGTAATAAAGAATATTATTTGGATTTGAAGAAACATTATTGCAAAATTCAGCCGTTACTTCTTCTTATATGGACAAATTATGCCAGTCTTTTGACTGAATTACTGACATGAAAACTTTCTACGTATTGATTTATTTAATTTTTTTTTGTAGGGGAAAGTTTATTAAAATGTTATTGCATACAAAAGATGAAGGAAAATTGGAACATAATTCGGGCTAAAACGTGAGCTAAAGAGTTTCCATCACGCCCCACATGTACAACTTTGAAATTTGCTACCATTTCAAGGATTTATAGAAATTTAATGTTTTCTACACTAAAGACCATCTCATGATAGAACGGTTGGTGTTGGCACTGAAAACCATATATATTAGAAGAGTTTGATACTCAATTTTACTTTAATTTGAATTCTTTTTTGTCTATCGCCTAAGAATTTCCTATCTGTCACACGTTTTTCTCTTTTCTTTTCAAAAAATAAATTGATTCCAGAAGTTTGAAGGTCGACAATTTTTATGTAGGGTTGCATTATTTAAAAATCCGGACGTCACAAAATATGGAAGACGCCAAACTCCTTAATTTTCCAAATTAATTATATTAATTTATTAACATTTCTTCAATTGTACTTTTATATTTTTATGTATTTGAGTTCCCTTGGAATTGAAAACAATAGACTAAATTCTCCGTATAATTCAGTGTCTCTACCTAGACGACGTCATGATTTTCGAATTTTATACACTACAAGTCTACAACTAGCTAGCGAAATCAATTCAAGGAAATAATTGTCCTATTTAATTGAAAAAAGAAATTCAGTTGAATAAATACTTTCTATCTTTAGCTCTACTTTTGATAAGTTGGGAAAATCACAATTGCGCAAGCCGCAACTTGAAAATGGAATAAGAAGTTGTTAACACGTACAAATTACGGTATAATTAGAATATATACTTCATCTAAATCTTCAATTCATTTTCTTGGATTTTTTATTACAATAGAATGTTTTATCTTATAATCAATGGAAGTGGCAGTACACTAGGTGACAATTAAAGTTACAACGCTTGCCCTCTAGATAATTCGACTCAGGGGCGAGGTTCTATCTCATTATCTTTCAGTTATGAGAGCGCTCACTTTATGTCTGGACCGCCCTGAGCGGGAATCCCGGTTATGGCACAGGTGAAGACATAATAAATGGGTATCGACTGTAAATAGCGAATTTGTAATATATATTTCATTTCACACGAGGGTTTAACCGTTTCATGTACCCGAATATAAACTCAATTAACTTTAGTTTGAACGTAGGATGCCGTTGCATCTAATAATTCCATTCATTTATACACTCGCGTGCAAGTTAAACCATTCTATAATTTGTGTATCGACAAAATTCAAAAAATACGAGATTGAAATAGGACGAGCGGTTTTCCTCCGCCATCTGTATATATATATATAAAGGAAGGAATGATGAAATATTGAGAGGTGTAGAAAGTCCTTCTCATCATCGAAAAAGGTATAGGAAAAGAAGTGGAAATTCACTTGGGCTTATTTTGGCCTTTAGGCTGCTCAAAGCCACACACACACTCACAAATACACACTCAATCCATCACAAAACCTTAATCAATTTGTCTTAGATTTGTGCTACTACTATACACATCACTAGATTTGCATATAGCTCTTTTCTTTTCTTTTTTTTCTTTTTATGTATATATGTATAAATAGGTTTTTTAAATTTTGGTTATAGAAAAGAATGAGAGATGGAAATGAGTTGTGTTAAGGCAAAATCACGAGATAAATAAAAAGGCAGGTGGCTTATCGCATGTTTGCTTCACGCAAGCAGCTAATGGGGGGTTTGCTTCATCGCGTGGCTTCAAAGTATTCATTTTGTGTTTAAAATCCACCCCCTCTCCCCCCCACCCCCCACCCCCAGGAATCAACAAATTCCACCAAACCCTAAAGCCAAAAAAATTATTTTAGAGAGATAATTAAAAAAAAACACCCTCTTTCTCTCTCTCTCTGTTTGCATACATAAATAAATAAATTGTATATAGAGATGAAAACCTCCTGTTTTGATCGCAGCTGAAAAATCAATCAAAGATGAGTAGCGCAAGCGTGGCGGGCAGCAGCGCGGGCGGCGTCGGGGGCGGGAGCGGAGGCGGCATCGGGGGCGGGGGCGGGGGCGGGGGCGGGGGGCCGTGCGGGGCATGCAAGTTCCTGCGGCGGAAGTGCGTGTCGGGGTGCATATTCGCGCCGTATTTCGACTCGGAGCAAGGGGCGGCGCACTTCGCGGCGGTGCACAAGGTGTTCGGCGCCAGCAACGTGTCCAAGCTGCTCCTCCACATCCCGCCGCACAAGCGCCTCGACGCCGTCGTCACCATTTGCTACGAGGCGCAGTCGCGCCTCCGCGACCCCATCTACGGCTGCGTCGCCCACATCTTCGCCCTTCAACAACAAGTAAGAATAATTAACATCTCCATCTCTGTGTTCGTGTGTTGGCCTAGTGGTAGGGGGTTAATGCTGTGAGACGACCTTTAAAATTTCTCCTATAAATTCGCATAAAAAAAAGATATGTCTCATCACAGTTTGGTGAAACTCAATTCTTCTTCTCTTACAAACTTCTTCCATTTTTTCTTTTTAAATTTTTATTAATTTAGCTTCTACATGTGAAACCAGAAATTGGCATGCATAGCTAGAAAGTTAGTAAATGAATTGAATTTGCTTGGTTTGTCATTGATTGGGGTTAAGATTAGGGATTAATTAATTAATGGAGGAGAAGGAGGAGATGTGGACCATGATGGTGTTGAATGAGGGGGAACAGTTACATGTTTCGCTGAAATCAAGAAACCTGATTTCTGACTGATTTACCATACGATGATGTACTCGTACTCATCTGCAAAAATTAATAAATTTAGTATACGCCTCCTTTCTTGCAAAATGTCTTCATTCTTTGCTGCTATTAAGGTTTTTGGTCGGTCGTCTACAATGGGACCTTTAGCCACTCTTTGTTTTCTACTGCTTGGATTCATCACTTCAATTAGTCGTAGATCGATTTTATTTGCTAAATCTTACTCGAATTCATTAGGGTCTTCATCTAGCCGATTTCCAAAATTTCCAAATTCATTTCATTATATGTATGTGTGTGTGTGTGAGTGTGTGAAGTTATGGGATTATATATGAATTTAATGTGTGAAGATAAGATTAATTAAGCTTAAATCATGGTATTATAACTAATCTGTACAGCAAATTATGTCTGAATTTCATAGCTCAGTTGCTTTCACTAGAAGGCAACCGGTCTTATCACTAGGATTTGTTTGTTGCCTGATTTTTCTCATGTGTTTGTTGACAAATTTTCCACCATTGATTAATTTACTTACTTTAAGTCATCAAATAGTAATGTAATGTAATGCGACATACATATTTTTTTTGAGATTAAATTGGCAAATCCACATTTTTTTATCTATATAAAGGTGGTGAATCTGCAACAAGAGCTGTCGTACCTACAAGCCCACCTCTCGGCGCTGGAGCTTCCGACTCCGCCGCCGCAGCCGCAGCAGCTGCTGGCGCCGGCGACGCAGTCGATGCTGGATTTGCCGCCGATCCCGGCGGCGTACGACTTCTCGGCGATGTGCGGCGACATGGTGGGGGCTCACTCGTCTTGGAGCCTCTACCCGCGGCAGCAGATCGAGCAGCGCCACTTTAACAACGCCGGCGTCGCGGGAGGCGGCGGCGGCGATCTGCAAGAGCTGGCGCGTGAGCTTCTCAACCGGCACGCGCCGCCGGCGACGGTGCGCTGCAGGAATCAAGCTGCTTCGTCGTCTTTGCCGCCCAACTCTAGGTAGAGAAGCTGGCGAAAGGAGAAAATTAATGATTTGAAAGTGATTAGCAGCTAATCTAGTAGCTTAATTTGCTCAACTCGAACTCGAGGGAATTTGTTTCGTTAATTTCTTTTCTTCTTCTTCTTCTTTTTTTTGGTACTTGGATGTGGGAAAGTAAGTTTTTTTATGGTCGATTAACTAATCACAGTTTTTATTAATTATGTTCTTCTCTAATGATGTTTTCATTTTGTTTTGGTTTCTAGCATATGATCGAATGCGAGGGTTTTTCTTCGGTGACGGAGCCAGAACTTTTATTCTGGGGGGCCCAAAAATTTGTATTCATAAGAAGAATTTTAAAAATAAAATGATATAAATAGATCGGTCTAAATTATATTTCAATCTTAAACGAAGTTAGATACCATCATGTTATAACATTTCCCTTCTATTCTTCATGTTCCGATACCGTCATAACTTGCTATACTTAAATACAGTACACACATCTTCATTTACTTTTAGACACAAAATATGTGTTCTAC
Source organism: Salvia sclarea (assembly GCA_036873715.1). Lineage (NCBI taxonomy): Eukaryota > Viridiplantae > Streptophyta > Magnoliopsida > Lamiales > Lamiaceae > Salvia > Salvia sclarea. Next base: position 160,101 of record JAYJMF010000019.1, read on the forward strand.
ACATTAACATTAACAACTCAATTTTCAGAAAATAATTAATAAATCAAAATCTCAATAACATATACACAATAGTTTGGAAATGTCAAAATATTTAGTTTAAAGTTTCAAACAGAGCATCAAAATTTTCTTTTGATAGTTAATAATTACCAGAAGCAGAAACGATAAATTTCGAAAGTAAAAGAAATCGGAGGTCGCCGGATTCCGTCGCCGGTGGTCGGGATTTGAGTATAAGGTAAATGAATGTAGAGAAATATTTTAGGAGTTTATTTGCGGTATGTCAAATATTTAATTATCAATTGAATAAATAGTATTTTTTTAAATTTTTTAATTAAAATGAAAAATTACCAAAATACCCCTAGAATTTTTATAAAATTATTGGGGGGCCCAAGGGCCCCAGGGCACCCTCCCTCCGTCCCTGTTTTTCTTGCTTTCTTTTTTTGTATTTTTTTTTGTTTTACATATGAATTACTATTATGAACAGTTTTTAATTAAAGCATGATTTCATAATTAGTTAGATAATTCTATGTATGTAAGTACTTCATATTCTTGTCTGCAATTTGGAAATATCTTGAATCATGTATAATATAGGAGATAAGAGTAACCGCATCAAAGCCCTCCAATATGGAGGGCTTTGATTCAAAAATAATATTATTCTATTATTATGTTGCAGAGCCCGCGGGCTCTGCATCAAAGCCCTCCATGTTGGAGGGCTTT
>JAYJMF010000019.1:160914-176061 GCA_036873715.1 Salvia sclarea
TTCCCCCCCCCCCCCCCCCACCCCAAAAAAAAAAGGAAAAGAAAAATGAAATGAATAAATAAATAAATATACATATATAAATAATAGAATAGTAACAATAAAATGCTACAATATGAGAATCACTTATTCGGAGTATCATATATTCTTTTTCGCAGTAATATTCACAGTACTTTTCAAGAATAAGCAATTTAGTTGTGATGAAGTGGTTATAACATTTTGCAGGGAATACTTTGAAGACATAGATCGTACATGGGAGACATTTGAGAAGACTTTATGGGGTCATATCTGCAACTTCTTTCAACTTGCTAAAGACAGGTACACTAATATAAGGATTTGCTCTTTAATCTTTACGAATAAAGATCCAATTAGAAAAAAGTGAAATTATGATAAGTAAATATTGAGAGTGTGCTCATAGAGACAAGTGTGGGATGTCTGACATGTAGTTTATTGCTTGACTGTTAGACCCATTAATCATCCATCATCTTACAATTTAAATATTTAATCAACTTTTACAGTTTGCTTTCCATTTTCACATCTTTTTCTTCTGTAATTATTCTGAAAGTTATCCCTTGTGTCTTTGCAGCCCACAAACACTTGTTCGTGCACTGAGGTATATCTGAGTGAAACATGTCGATAAAAGACCTATTGGCTGGGATCGTCTAGGTATTAATGTATCTTTTTTTCATTACTAATAAAACAAATAGGGTTGTTGAAATGCAAGAAACCCTGGATCAAGAACTAGCTGCAGAAGCAGCTGAGGCAGAAGGAGATGGTGCCTTGGAATCTATTGCTAATCCTCGCAAAAACGCCAAGTATTTACCTGGTCAAACTGATGCATCTGCTCATTGCCTCATTATTTAGTTTCCCTTTCCAAGTCCCAGCCATATTAGGGCTGCATGGTCTTGTTGATGTTGTGTTTTCTTTTTATTTTGGTATTACAAAATCTCCAACTACAATGTCCTCTTCTAGGAATCTTGCACAGAAGAAGTTGAAGATTAAAGGCAAAGGCTACAAGGATAAATGTTATGAGGAAATAAGAAAGTCTGTTGAGTCACGTTTTAGCCGATTGCTCTCTGAGGTTGATGTTTCATTCTGCTTATGTTACAAAATGCTAGTCCTAGATTTTTTCTATTTCCATTTACTGATAGTGATATTTCTTTCAGTTTGAAATTCAGGACCTAAAAGGAGCTTTAGAGGAGGCTAAACAGGTATTCCTATAGTTTTCTCATGGTCTCTCTGGAGCAAGTTGAAATTTCAATAACTATTTCTTTTTTTAAGCAAGTCGAAAATGGAAAATTTTAAGTTTGATATTCTAATTACTATAAAAACAATAGGATATCGTGTTTATTATTTTTGAAATAGCAGATATAATCTTTTGGGACCAATTAATTAAATAGCTAAAGTTCAATAGCTTTCTTCATAGCTAATTATCTTCATAACTAAAGTTCAATAGCTTTCGTCATAGCTAATTATCTTTAATTCTTTATGTTAAAGCCTTAAAGGTAACTTATGAAACTAGTGAATATTCTAGAAATTATGAACTTTGTAATTGATTTTTTGCTGAACTTATGTCTTTGCCACTTCAGTTTTACCTGTGCCGGCATTGGTTTACGCAAATTCTGGAAACGTATTTATTTATCTGATAATTTGATTATTGTTCCTGATTGATGTCAGATTGGTGAAGAGCTTGGAGATATATATGACTATGTTGCTCCATGCTTTCCCCCAAGGTTTGCCATTTATGTTGGTAGACACAAGTCACACAACAGCCACTGTTAAGTAATATCACTGATGTAATCCTGAAGGTTTGCTGGGCTACAATTTCTTTTCTTTTTCTGTTATAACTCTAAATTTGAATATCTCGCTTGCAGATATGAAATATTCCAGCTCATGGTAAATCTATACACAGAGCGGTTTATTCACTGGCTACGATTACTGAGTGATAGAGCTAATGATCTCTCAACTATGGATATTTTAAAGGCAAGTTATCTGCATCTGTAGATCTTGATATTAACTAAATACAATATCCTGGATATAGCTTAACTAATTCCTGAAGTTGTGCTCTGGTACACATCATTGCTATAAGATTAGCTTGGAGCTGTTGTTAAACTCTGTCTTCTTCTGATATTAGGTGACTGGATGGGTAGTTGAGTACCAAGATAATCTAATTGGACTTGGTGTTGACGACTCTCTAGCTCAAGTTTGTTCTGAAAGTGGTGCAATGGATCCCCTTATGAATGCTTATGTCGAACGAATGCAAGCCACAACAAGGGTAACTAGACAAGAGAGTGTTTCTATTGCTTCAATGATATTGAATCACCTTTCTGCTCAAGTAATCAACTAAAGCGATCCTATTCTGTAGAAATGGTACTTGAATATACTAGATGCTGATAAGGTCCAGCCACCAAAGAAAACCGATGATGGGAAGCTTTACACCCCAGCTGCTGTTGATTTCTTTCGCATTCTTGGAGAGCAAGTGCAAATTGTACGCGATAATAGCACGGATGTCATGCTTTACAGAATTGCTTTGGCAATCATTCAGGTAACAACTTATAGAATATGTTATACCACAGGCCTTTTTATTATTATTTTAGAACAAATCGTTATCTTCACAATCTTTCTCAACTTTGACCTCTATTGCTTTGATTTCAAGTTGGGAAAAATCCTAACTCAAGCCTGTCTTCTGCAACTTCATTAACTGAAAAGATGGTACAAATAAAACATGACTTTTTTCGATCTTTTCAATAATCATAAAGATGCCATGCCATAGGGGACCTTGAATATAATTAAGTGATCAAACACTTATAGAATTTCATCTGTTTAGTTACAACAATCTTTCAGGATGTTGTAGTTTCATTAATGCCAGCCCTGCGGCAATGATCTCCCCATCGTAGCCAAAAAAGGGATAGTAAAACGGGAAAAGAAAGAAAACAAAAACAATATAAGCATTCAGTAAAAGAACATATTAAATGAATGAAAAAGTTGTTGAATCCCCCCGCCCCACACCATCCAATTTCAGGTTATGATTGATTTTCAAGGAGCTGAAAGGCAGAGATTGGAAGAACCTGCTTCCGAAATTGGTCTAGAAGCTTTATGCGCAATGGTATGTGAATATTGCCAGCCCATATTATATGATATATGCCCAAATGATCATCCGCGTCGTATTTATATCCTGTGATGAATCATTTCATGACAGATTAATAACAACCTTCGCTGCTATGATCTTGCCATGGAACTGAGCTCGAGCACCCTTGAAGCTTTACCTCAGAATTATGCAGAGCAGGTATCCATATTTAGAACTTCTATTCCTTCCACAGTTCTACCCTCAAAATAATCCAACTTAGTTTAAGAGTTCATTCTATTCGTTGAACTTTCTTGACATTGTTTCTCAATCACTTTTACAGGTTAATTTTGAGGATACTTGCAAGGGCTTCCTGGAGGTTGCAAAGGTATGTTGATAATTCCCTTTCTACTTCAAGTTCTTTTTTTTTTTTTTTTTTTTAAATCTCAATATGCAATTTGAATATTGACTGCATGAATATTTTTACAATCTTCTACTCATGATATCACAATCGTATCATTCTTAATTGTCATTAGGAAGCTGTGCATGAAACTGTCAGTGTCATTTTTGAAGATCCAGGAGTTCAGGAGTTGCTTATTAAGCTGTATCAGAAAGGTAACCTTGTCGTTGAGAATTTTTTCCCACTTATGTGCGTTAAGAGTTCATTCCTAGATCAGTAGGGTCTGCAAAACAATGCATGAGATGGATTCTCTCATCTCTGTTACTAATGTCACAACAGAAGAAGGAAAACAGTACATAGAAACATCACAAAATTGCCATGTTCTAATATGTGCAACCGTGCATGTTGACACTGTTTATCCTGTAAATGTTGATTCATTTGAGTTCCTGGTAGAAAGTAGCCCCAAACTTGGAAATCTTCCCCTGGGAAAACAAAGTATAATTGTATTGTATCCAAATAGATTTATATTGCTTTTAAGATATTATATTTCTGTTCGCTTATTGTTCTTATTTCAGATTGGCTGGAAGGACAGGTGACTGAGTACCTAGTTGCAACTTTTGGTGATTACTTTACAGATGTCAAAATGTAAGCTGCTTAAATGCTAATTAAATGAGCCTGAATACATGCAAATCCAGTAGGTAACTTCTTAATTTTCTCGACGATACAATTGCTTTCTGTCTCAATTTTTGCCATCATATGTGAAGGTACATTGAAGAAAGATCGTTTAGGAGATTTGTTGAGGCCTGTGTGGAAGAAACGATTGTTGTCTACGTCGACCATATGCTTGTACAGGTTACCATCATGGAAACATTTCATGTGGATATTAGACTTTTCAAGTTTAATCATATCGTTCTGTAGATTTGATCCCATCGTGTCTGCTCTGCAGAAAAATTACATCAAAGAAGAGACAATTGAAAGGATGAAACTAGATGAAGAGGTTCTTATGGACTTCTTCCGGGAGTATATTAGCATATCTGTAAGTTTTACTGTACTCCATTAAAACTCGACGGCTCAATTCAATAAGCTGTTGTCTTGTAAAGGATTATATGCATAAAAATCAACTTTATTAAGGACCACCTCTAACATTCCTCATTATCACTTATAGTTATTGACCCTTCATATACAGATTAAACGATTTTACAGAAAAACTTAGAATGCGGCTATGAACTGTACATTGAGTGAGATTAAATAACTCAAATCCACTGGTCTTACGAATATTAGCTCACGATCTCAATTTCATCTTCCGTCTATGATTCTTGATTTAGTTCAATGCGTTCGACTTATTTTATGGCATGCTATAATGTGTTGCAGAAAGTCGAAAATAGAATAAGGGTACTGGTTGACTTGAGAGAACTTGCTTCAGCGGAGAGCCCAGATTCTTTTACACTTGTGTACACGAATATTCTCGATCATCAACCAGACTGTCCAGTAAGTGCTATTTACTTATACTACGCTTGCAGCCGTATACTCACTTGTAATCTCTATTCTTATACCAACGCTTTCGCAACTGCAGCCAGAGGTAGTCGACAAGTTGGTGAGCTTACGAGAAGGCATACCTAGGAAAGATGCGAAAGAGGTAAACAAAACGAATCTAGCTTAACCGAGCTCTTCTTGATTCGTTTGAGACGAGCACTAGGTTGACGTTGCTTATTCTGTGGAACAGGTTGTTCAGGAGTGCAGAGAAATCTACGAGAACTCTCTCGTTGATGGCAATCCCCCCAAGGCGGGTTTCGTATTCCCTAAGCTGAAGGCGCTTTCATCTTCGAGAGGTCGACTATGGCGGAAGCTCACCTAGTTCAGTTATCAGTTTTTCAATTTCACGAGCAGCAATCCTACCTCCTTCCAACCTTACGTGTTTGTTTGTATATGAGTGTATGTATCTATTGATTTATTTTACATATTGTAGTATCTCTTTTTTTTTTTCTGGCAATGCATGTAGTAACAGATATGGATTTGATGGATGATTGATGATTCGTTAATGTTGGCTATTTTTCGAGGTAATGTTAGAACATATCTTGTCTAAATTAATTCTTTGCCCAAAAAAAAGGTTCAAAATAAATTAAATTAAAATAAAAATAAAGTAATTATATCTGTCCTAGGTCGGGCATGAATCTAATTTTAGTAAATCCTTTTTATTTTGGACAATCTTTTACCATTACTTGTAGGGGCATGTTATAGATCAAGTCTATTATTTGGATTTTATTAATTTTAACCTATACTTATCATTATATTTAAATTAAGAAATAATTTAATTAATCAAACATGGTTACCGTCTTACCGACGTGCGCAACCAAGATTTAGTCATTTTTCAATCATTTTTGTGTTCAAGAAACCTAAATTTAATTCTGCATATAACAAATCAAAATTCAAAACTATACTTTCTTTCGTATTTATTTTACCAATGGAATCTGCAAGCGTACATACTGATGCAACGAAATAGAATTTGGTAAATTGTTTTAGCACTAATCATTCAAACTTGTAAACAAAAATCAATTAAACATGGGTCAATAGTTCACAAATTCCTCAAACCTATATACACAATTCATGGAATCAAACAAAAAAAGAATAAATTAACAAAATAAAACATCAACACTAAACAGATGACTACAGACAGACCTACAAATCATTACCAATCCCTTCAAGAAAACTGCAGCACACAAATCATGCAACAAACCATTAAAAAAAACCAAAAAACAAAAAACAAAAACAATAATCTGTAGTGAAAGGAACTTAACCAGAAGGAAATGATAGAGATGATCTTCTTCCCACCAAATTCTTGATCAATTTTCATGCTCCTTATGCAGTTCATCACCAAGCTTCCAAACCGATGCTTCGCACACGGCTCAACACTGACAACGTAAATCCATCCGAGCTACCTAAATATCTGCAATTTTTCAACGTTTCGTCCAGTTTAAATCGAATTCTAGTGCAAAAACACGTAAAGAATCGTCGTGCATAAAAAGGTACCTTTCATCGAGGCCTTGACACGCCTATCCTTCCTCTCAAAATCGTCGCCCAAATCATCCTTCACCTCGTTTCCCACATCACTCTCACTAGCCGTTTCCCACTCCGAATCGTCCGTCTCCTGGCCACACCGATCACCACTGTCGCCTTCACACTGCACGCCTCCGTGTTTGACGGAAGCCTCTCTAAACAACCAAGCGGCCCGCATCTGTTTCTTGACCAAACGCTCCGCGTAGTCGGGCACTTTGTTCTGCCTCAACGAGAGGTCGGGATCAGTCGACTGCGAGAACTCGTTGATGAACAAGATAGCATCCAATAGGCTCTCCTTGGCCAAGCCAAGCATGTCATAGGCCTGCGCTCGTCTCCACAGGCTCCTAGCGTGTCGGTTGACGGGGCTATGGAGACACAACGCTCGAGTGGCATCGCTTATCGCGGCCAGAGGCTGCTGCAGCAGGAGATGGCACTGCGCTCGATTACTATACAACACCACCCTTTCTTTCTTCGACCTCATCGGGCAGAGCATCAGCGCTTCGGAATATTTTGAGGCCGCGCCGGCAATATCCCCGGACGAAAAGAGGGAGTTGCCTTCGAGCTTAACTACCAATGCAGCCGCGTGTTTGATGTGAAGATCCTCTTTTGGCATACCCTTTTCCCATTTTAGTCTTTGTCGAGCAGCGAGAAGTTCCTCGATCTCCTCTTTTGCGTGGCTGCTTATCGAGTTACGACCTGTTCCAGACGACTGCGTGCATTCTTCAAGAACACTGACGATGGCATCCCCGAGCTTCTTATGATCCCCTAACGTCGTTATTTCTGCAAGGTCGATTAGTGTGGGCACGACTTTGTCACTAACCTGCATAATTAGAGCAAATAGGCATGAAAATCAAGATTGGAAAAGAATAGTGCTAATTGATTCAAAAAAACACAAACTTTGCCCCAATTTTGGTTTCGCATTGTTGACAAAAAATACACAAAACACAAAGGGGGTGCTTGAATCTTGAACAAAAATACACAAAAATTGGGATAAAGTTCGTGTCTTTTAAACCAATTAACCTTAGATAATCAAAATCGGAGCAAATTACCTTATGACAGGTGCTCGGATCTTGGAGCAACCAAAGAAGGCAATCGACGGCCATATATTGCCAATCATCCGATGATCGTGCTATGTTACACAAAGCGTCTATAAGTCCGGGAGAGTTTGCAATCGGGCCTCTCCCGTACTTATGATGGCAAACAGTCCGCAACAACCCTATCCCAGCGGGCGAATTCTCGTTCACGAGCCCTCCCCACATGCCGGGAAGCTTTACTAGAAACTCGGGCTTGCATATAGTCGGGAGAAACTCGGGTTTGAAAGCGAAGCAATTGATGAGCTGCAGGGACCAGCACTGCAGCTGACTAGCCCACTCCTCGGCCTTCCTCGACTCCATTTCAACGCCCCCCATTCCACGCGTGAGGAGATCGCAGTGGTAGCTAAGCCTCCTGTCAACGTACTGGTAGAAGTGCGTGTAAACGATCTCGAGAGAGCTCACTGCCAGCTGCATCGACAGCTCCAAGATCTCTCCTTGGCTCGCCACGGCGGGGAAAGTCGCGGCATAAGTAGCTAAATGGCCTAAAGCTCGGACCGCCACTCTTTGCTCGACCCAAGTTAGCCTCCCTCGAAGAAGCTCGACCAGAGCCGGGATGACTCCCGCGTGCACCGCCATCTCGGCGAATTCCTCCATGTTCATCGTGTACGATCCGATTATGTGAGCCGCATAGTAAGGGATATAGATGTTCTGATCGTGAGATAGCCAGCGCCGGTTCTTTAAGCCCTTCCAAATTAGGGCTGCCATGCACTCGAAAATCCCCAATTCGATGAACTCGGGGTCGTTGGGGTGGGCCATGGCGGTGTTCCAAAGGCCACTAATCGGGAGGACTTGGCCGTCATCATCTTGAGACGGGAGCTCTCTGAAGAATTTTAGTAGGCTCGCTCTACGTTTGCTGGGGTTTCCTTCTTTCATAACGCAGAAGAAGCATCCGGGGTAGGGGCAATCGGGGGAACCTTTATCCATGCTCGCAAACTAACTAAACGGACTTCGCCTTCACACACGACGTAACTAGATCCTCATAAGCAGCAGCTACCTAAGACAAATGTGAAAAATTATTTCATGGGAAATGCTTATTTTCTAAGGTGAAACATTGCAAGAACTAAAATTCTTTCATAGATAACAAACAATGCTTATGCAATTAGCAAATACAACCAAATACCATAAAACTCAAACTCTCAAGCTCAATAGCTAAGTTGGTTGGTTATAACTCTAAGCCTCTATCAAATTAAGGCAGTAGCAATCATGTTGACATCCTTCATCACGAAATCGGGCATCAGAATCCAAACCTAATTCGAAAATTCAAACTCCATCACTCAACCTAATCCGAAAATTCAAATACGTAAAACTCAAACTCTCAAGCTCAATATCTAAGTTGTAACTCTAAGCCTCTATCAAATTAAGGCAGTAGCAATCACGTGGCCATCCTTCATCACGAAATCGAGCATCAGAATCGAAACCTAATCCGAACATTCAACTCCATCACTCATCCTAACAATACTACTTGCTTCACTGAATACTAAATGCAGCAACATATGAAAACCCTTACAAGTTAAATCACAGAAACAAAACAAATATTTGATCATTATTCATCAATTAATAAACTTGGTTTTCTAATCATTCCCCATCTTTTTGTTAATTAGGAAACCAACTAATCTCACAAAACAAGGCTTGTACACAAACTAAAGTAGTTAACTAACTAATTTGGGCTTGAAAAATAAGAATGCCAGCAACAAATTCCACAAAAGTAGCAAGAACCCATTACCTCATTTTCTTGATGGGATCTACTGAAGAACAATCAAGATCATCAACAAACAGTAAAAAAGCAGTCTTTAAGCAAAATCTCAAATCCCCCAAAATTCCCAGCAGCCTCAAAACACTCAAGATAATCAAAAGCAGCATCCAATGAGACCCACTTCAGTTTTTACATCAACAGACATAATTGGAACAAAACAAGTAAAAAAAATCAAATCTTGGAAATAGAGGTACCTGAAAGATTTGGTAGAGTCTGAATCTTGCACAAGAAAACTATGAAGACAATAAATTTTCCTTCTAATTTCCGTGGGCTGTTCAAAAGCAATTTGCTTTATAAACATAACCATAAATGCTGCCTTTTTTTCCCTTTCTCCAAAGAAGAAAAATGGAGGTTTTGCAGCAGGAGATTGAGACGTAGTGGATAAAAGATGGCACCTTTTTTACTAATTTTGTTTCTTTTTTTGGTATGAACTTAATCAGCTCGACAGCAAAGAAGATCTTGTAATGGAAAAAATCATTTTTCCTATTTCATTTCTGAAACTTCCAGCTACTATATATTTTTGATATAAAAAAAAAAAAAATCAAAATTTAAATCTGAGAGGCGCCTCCAGCAGCTAAATTAATTAAATATGTAGGGCAGTACTAAATAATTGTTTATTATTTTAGTAAATCTGGTGAGTAATAGCAGCAGCAAAGTAGTATGAATTGGAGAAATTAATGGTGGGACATTGACATTATGATTTGCAGAATTATTGCGGATAGCAAATTGGATTTATTTATGATAATAATCGACAATTTTGGGGTCCCATTGTCCATTCTATTTCTATTTCTATTACAAAATCTACGTACATGTATGTACCTTAGTGACCGTTGCAGCCCATTATCAGTATGTACTAATTCCAAAAAAAAAAAAACACTATTTTGAAATTTTGCCAAAAATATTGTAAATTAAATAGGAGCTATAAGTAGTAAAATGCACGAAAATCCGGTGTGAAATGACAAATGTTGTATGAAGTCTCTCGTGAAAATGAACTACAAATTTTAGTTGTGAATTACAATCGAATTTGATTATGATGGATGTACTGTATATTTGGATGCACACAATTTTTGCTATATATTTGAATCCATAGCTAGATATGTAAATTATAGGATAGAAACAATCAAGCCTTCTTGGATTGTATTAACAATATGCAAACAATAGTTCAAGATTTTTATGAAATAATATCACCATGAGATTATTCCTCATTTGTTATTCAATAAATTATCCCAAATAAGGTTAACCGATTCAATTTAGTGGTTACACCTATGTAGGGACTGCATGAGGTCGCAAGTTCGACCCCCAGCAACACCAACATTTCTCCTTGTGAGACCAATATTTAATTGTTTTAAATAAAAATAAAAAAAATAAAAAAATAAAAAATAAAAAAAAATTTAGTCAGAGGTTTTATTCTCTGGCTGAGTTTAAATCCAATCAGCTGTTCAAGTAGTATATGTGAGTGTATTTAAAATAAATATTGAGAAAAAATTATCATTACAATTTACAACATGTGAAAGTTTAGTCCAAATCGGTTAGAGTAATAACTTACAAGCCCCCCTTTAATATTCATGTATTGGGCCAAAATTTAAAAATAGCCCGAGCATAAAAGAAGCTATTTGGGCCATTTACATAGTCGAAATTGAACCACCCAACCATTTGCATAATAGTATGAACGATCTTATTTATTTTCATATATTTTTAGAAAAACGTTATTTACTTTGAGTGATAAAATAAGTAGATAAAAATAAATAAACTAATTAATTAATCATTTTATTCATGAGTTATTCGATCTTTAACTTACTCGACCATCTTATCTTTCTAACAAGCAAATCCTATTATGTTATCCATTTTAAATATCTTAATACACCATCATTATGTTGCATGCATGATAACATAATATTTGATGACCAATATGAAAAGTTGCACACTCTTGATATGGACGCCGAAAATAGCAATTGTTGCATGTTTATTAATTATATATACAAAAATTAATAAACATGTAGATTCTACTTTGTCTAGTAGTAATAATTTGAAAAAAAATGTACAATGATGATTTACACTTATTCAGAGACACTAATCATGATTAATATAAACATGCAATTCTTGGCAGGTTCCACTATTTTTGTCCTGTGACATTGACAGCATACCCAAATTAAGTAATGCATCATAGTCTATTAGTAGTTCATTCTTGTTTTATCATGGAGGAAAGGTAATATTTTAGACGTCTAAGTAGCTCTCTCTCTATATATAGAAGGGCTAATTGCGCCAAAATACACCAACTTTAATCAAATTCTGGTTTTGCACATGACGTTTAAATTTTTTTTGTAAATACACCACCTTTCATTTCGTTCTGATTTTTCACACGCGTAAAACTTTCGGTGAAATTGGAGCTGATGTGGAGGACGGAAATGCCTACATGGACATAACGGACGATGAAATAAACGATGTGGTTTCTATTTAACTAAAACGACGCCGTTTCTCTTGAAATAAACGAATATTATAGCTCAATCAAGAGAGATGAGCTGCCCCAAGACACGCTCACCATCTGTTCAGCTCTAATATTTTGAATATTTCAATAGAAATGACGTCGTTTTAGTTAAATATAAACGACGTTTATTTCGTCGTCCGTTATGTCCATATAGGCATTTCCGTCCTCCATTTTCAACTACAATTTCACCGGAAGTTCTACATGTGTGAAAAATCAGAACAAAATGAAAGGTGATGTATTTACAAAAAGATTTTAAACGTCATGTGCAAAACTAAAATTTGGTTAAATTCGTGTATTTTGACGCAATTACCCCTATTTTAATTTAGTGTTGGTTAAATTTATTTAAAAAGAAACAAGAATTGCGGTCCGGGTCGGACCGGAACCGGATTGAGCGGTCCGGGCTGGTTCTGGACCGATCAGGTACCGGGTCCGAGCAGTCCGTGTCTGGAACCAGAACCAGAACCATAACCGAAACATAATAAGTCACTGGGTAATGAACGGTTCCGGTCCGGTACGGCTTTTACCCGCCCATTGACACCGCTATATATAAGTAACATTGATAACAGCTTACTTCATGATATGTATGGGAGCTGAGCAGTATTTGGACCAAAAATACAACAAAGCAGTACATTTGCCATCAAATTTGAGGTTTGATACAAGACTCCTGAGAAACAAGAGCTAAGAAATGCAGGTTGTTAACTAGTCCTCCCACCCCAACTACTGAGAAACAATCATTTCTCAATGTCCTAACACCAATGTCAGAAGCACTGGGATCTTCAAACTCAATAACAGAATTGTAATCAGCTGATTTTTATAGTGATTCCAACATCAACGTCCCAATCAAGTTCTCTGCAGTTAAGACTGTCGCTCTACAAAGACCTACCATATTCACGCAATTGCATAGATTCTACACAAATTTAGGACAACCGAGTTAATCACATATGAAAGCAAGGGCGTTGGAGATGAAACAAAGATCAAAGATATGATATGATACCTTATCAGAAGCACTCCAGCAAGTATGCTCTACATTTATTTATCCAATGCTTGTCTCGACTGCATCCCTCATTTTATGATTCTTTAATACTTGATCAAAACTCTGGTGACAGAGAAGTTCTGGTCCACATTAGGTTTGTTATTAGGATGATGATTTAGGAATATTTGAGCAAATTACAAATCAGGAAATGTTCGAAAATCTACAAATCTAGGTAGCTTTTTCATAACAGGGGCCAATAGATGAACATATCTGGCTAATACCTTAAGGCAGGGTAGTATCTTTCAGCAGATTACTTGGAACTTTGAATTTGGGATTTTGCTCTACAAAAGCAGGTGGCTTCTGATACACAATTGAAGCTGCCCTAATCAAAATTCCGGCAGTTAAACCCCAAATGATGTACTTCTTATCATTCGTTTCATAATCAAAATAGTGGATCAGATACTTGTCACCCATCCATACTCTTTCTTCACATCTTCTATTCTCATCCTGTAATGACAATTGTATATCAAGTGTACTTATGCTACATAAATAACATTAATGAGAAGAAATGAAATAATAGAACTTGAGACAAAACCTTAAGGAACATTTCCAATGGAGCATCAAAAACAGCTTCTACTTCATCAGCATTTGGAGAGGGATTAAAGTCTTTCTTGTTGGAAAGTATGCCAATAACAGGAATCACCCTGAGGAGGTGCTGCATTCATACTACCGGGTCAAACAGGAAGCCACTTGAGCAATTGAAAAGCATGCAAGGTTCCAGTGCTTATTATTCATAATTATTGGTGCTTCGGTATGTAGTACCAAAACATAGCGACTTAACAAGTGAATTATGAACACTTACTATGAAGAGGTAATGATTAGGAACGTCTGCTTTTCATGCAATCACTAATTTGCAGATATATTTAAACTTTTGATTTGCTAGTGGTTGATATATGAAGCTTGGTCACACACCTTAGAACATTATAATTGATCATCATTGATTGGTATTTGAAGAAACGCACAACAGAATGAGAAAGAAAAAGGCATTAATTTGCTTTGCCAGTGTAATCAATAGCATGAAAATCTAAAGGCCAAGAAATCAGACCACATTCTTGCTTTATCAAGGATAAAGGAAAAGGTATCCAACTCAATAAATGGGATTTGCTTGAAATCAATTCGAACATAATGAACAGATTAAACCAAAATCAGCAATACATAAGAATTATAGGAGTGAGTGTTCCGAATACCTTGGACAAGAAGGGTTCGAGGCAAGTAACGACGTTTACAAGTGAAGGATCGAGGCCTATCTCCTCTTTTGCTTCCCTGGTCGCTGTCTCAGCATCATTGGCATCCGTCTCCTCTGCTTTCCCACCAGGCAGCGACACTTCACCTGTCTCCAATCAGGTCAACCATACAAAATTAAGCCTATCGCCCCCAAATTTCTCAATCAAAAAACCTAATCTTCATTCAAGGACCACCAAATTTAGCAGGATCAAATTCTCAATTGGTAAAAAAAGTTAAGACGAAATAAGTGAAGGCGTGATGAGACAAACCAGAATGGGTAGAAAGATGCGACGATCGCTTAGTGAGAATAACCCTAAACTCTCCATGATCGCCTTCGAAGAGGCAGATTAGAACCGCCGCCCTTTTCGGCCTGAAGCGGTCAGCAGTCTGTACTTGCGCCACGGAAGTTGCGGATTCTGGGAAACCGACTTGCGCAACCACTTTCTCAGCAGTCTCCTCCATCCTCTGCTCCTCGTCGTCATCATCATCCGATGTCGGCGGCGCCTTGTAGAGCCGCAGTTGTTGGGCCAAAGCCAGGAGCCGGCCGGAATTGTGGGGTTCCATGAGGAGGAGTTTGGAGAGAGAAAGTGGGAGCGGAGGTGAGGGTGGAGGGGTTAGGGATGAGAATAATGAGGGAAATCTTCTGAGTAGAGGGAGCATGTGTACTAGCTGCATAAATGGCCGTCAACATTATTTCATGTATCACTGCATCTGCATCTAATCTAATTGCACTATGGCCTTTAAAGGGAAACTCCTCAACCTCTACTTCTATTTACCTTTTCTTAGCTCATCATTCATTAACAAAAGTTTCCTTTGAATTTCGGAAAACAACTCGAGCTCTCTTGAATTTATCTCACAATAAAATACTTAGGAAATTGGACAAGAAATAAACTATTACTCCCCCCAACCATTAGAGATGACCCCTACTTTATGGGCACGTAGATTAAGGAAATGTTGTAGTAAGGCATAAAGTGTGCAGGGCCCACCAACCTTTTTGAGTTTTATGTGTAAAATTTTTGCCTTTTTTGGAAAGGGTCATCTCT
>JAYJMF010000019.1:176161-192071 GCA_036873715.1 Salvia sclarea
GTCCGTTATGTTCATGTAGGCATTTCCGTCCTCCACATCAGCTCCAATTTTACCGGAAGTTTTACGCGTGTGAAAAATTAGAACGAAATGAAAGGTGGTATATTTACAAAAAAAATTTAAACGTCATGTGCAAAACCAAAATTTGGTTAAAGTTCGTGTATTTTGACGCAATTACTCCTATATACAAATATAATTGTGATATAGATATATAACTGATTTTATGGGAGGGGATCATTTAAAATTCCTTCCGAAATTGTTAAACTAGGATCCAATCTGATCTCTTGATCTTTATTGATTATCCGAATTTGATGATGCTTTCGTATGTACTGAATGATATTTTTCTACGATTAGTTCTTATATGTAGACAATAATGCTTTCATTGATTGTTACGCTTTTTTAAATACAAGATAAAGCTTCTCGAATACTAATTTTATGCTTGAATCATACTCCCTCCATCCCCAATAAGTGTACGAATTGAGAAGTGGTACGAGGTTTAATAAAAAAAAGTGTGATAAAGTGAATTTAAATAGAGAAAGTCCCACTTTTTGAAAAATTATATGTATGTTAGTTGGAGATTGTTGACTTTTTTATAAAGTAGGTTTCTAAAAAAGGAATGCGCACACTTGTGGGGGACGGGCATAAAAGAAAAATTGCGCACCCTTATCAGGAACTGAGGGAGTATATAGTTAATAGTTTCCGGAGTGATCCTAGTAGATTCTCACCCCTGATTTTACTGATTTTAAAAAATAAAAATAAGAATTGGTATATGGATGTGAGTACATTGAGCTGGCATATTTATCATCCATGATGAATATACTACATTCATTCATTCATTCAAGTCATGACAACTATTTCATGTCAGATTAATGAATTGAATGCTGCAATTATTCAACAAGTAATTAAACCCACATTTCGAAATCTCCACACGAATATTCAAATTCAATGATCACAAATCAAATATATATACTCACCACAATAGGCAGAAATAGAATTAATCAGCTCATAATGCCAATGCCATTATCATAGTTTCACAACATAGATTCCATAGTCACATAGTATATATCATGAAGAATCTCACACACACACAAACACACAAATATACACAGTAACAACAAACAGAAAAAACAAGTAACAACTTCCAAAACTCCCACTCATCTAAAACACTGTATTTATCGAGAGAGATTTAAAAAAAAAAAAAAAAGTAGAAGAAATAACACAACAAATTAACATTAGCAAAAGAAATAACCTAATTAATTAGGGTTGGTGTTGGTTTGGGGGCCTCCGCCGCCGTTCACGGGGGGACGCGGCGGCACCCTAACCAGAGACGCCGGCGCCAGCGGATCAGCGGCGGCGGAGGGTGGCGGATCCTGCTGAGTGAGGCCTAGACAGCTGAGCGCAGCACTTAGCAATTGTTGGAAATAATTGCATGGATTTTTGAATAAAATGTAGTCATCGCCATTCAATTTCTTCTCCTCCGATTTCACCTCCATTTTTGATTGAGTGAGATTGTTTATTATTTTGATTACTCTGTGTGGGAATTTAACTATTTAAGGATGGGTAGTTGGTGAGAAATTTAATGCAGTTAGCTGTGTGTTGTGTGTGTTTATATAGAGAAGCAAAAAACATAGTCACCCACTCACACACACACACATATGGATAGGTTCAGGTAGAAAAGGTAAATTTCGTAAAAAATAGGAATGAATCTAGGCCTTTGATGGGTTAGATCAATTGTGGAGATTTACACTCAATTGTGCTAAGTGTTTGTGCTGCGTGTGTTACACAAAAATTGTGCTAGGTATTTGTGATGTTTGTGCTAGATGTTTGTGTTGTGTGTGCTAGAGAATTATGCTGCGAAATAATTAAATATGTGTTACACTCATATATTTAAAATCTGTGCTAAAAAATAATACTGATAGTGCTACACACATATAAAAGATGTGCTAAATGAAAATATCGCACAATAATCCACCATATATATATATACACATATAATTTGTTTGTATCTATAATTTGTAGTATAGAGTTTTATTTCTATGATTTCAATGTTATTGCGCCCTGAGTTGACGGTGGCACCTGCCTCGTACGTGGCCACAAGTCTATTCTAGAAAATGACCAAAATGCCCTTCTTAAAGAAAAAGTGTATTTTTGAAATTTTTATTTTATCATTTGTCCCCTTTTGAAAAGTTACTTAGTTTTGCATTACTTACACAACAAATGGCTAAATAAATTGAAAAAAGAAACTACAAATTGAAAATGTGGAATCGATATATACTCTGTATTCACCTCATCTTAATATTGAATTAGATAATAAATTATAATGTCTTACAATATAGTCATGTAAAAAGGAAAAATTAATTAAATAATAAAATGTCAGCATAGGTAATTTAGTACCGATTACTCATGTCTAATTAACATCTAATAACTACAGGAAAAGAACCTGGCAATATTATGCAACTAATTAACAAGATGAAGTATCCATATCTCAACCACTATTAAGCCACTGAAATAAAAAATTAATTATAAATTAATCGGTATGGGTTAGCGAAAAATATCACCATTCACGGTATCGATTAAACTGGTACTCGGTACGTGACTAAAATCCCGGAAAATGGGTACTCGTCTCGCAAGCGTGTGCATTTTCAACTTACAAGAAAATGCACACGCTTGCTCGACGTCATTCGTGAATATTATTGGAAACAAAAAATTATTTTTTGCACGAGATCGTATTTATTTTCACATACTCTTATAATACGATTATGTAGCTAATCCAGCTACATTTTGATGATACATTTTATATTATTTTTGTAAAAAAAAATTATTACTAAAGAAAAAAAAAACACAATACACTAACTTTGTAGGCGACTTGAACCTCTAACGTATCAGTTGGAGTTGGAACTTCTAATTACCAGCATATATACGATTCATCTTAATTTTTGTATATATTCAGATACGTTAATCATGCATGTTCTTGGCAGGTTGTACTAATTTTTTGCTGTGACAACATAACCAAATTATTACTACAATTACTATTTGAGACGTTTAAGTGGCTATATACTCCATGTAAATATACTGTGACAGCTAGATATATACTCTTAAGTCACTAATTTATGGAGTATAATGTACAGGAAGATGAACCGGTTTTCATACAAAAATTTAACTCGAATGCATCAGGTGACTATTTCAAAAAAAATAAAATGGTACGTCTTCTATATTAGATCATGAATATATATATTGAGCTGGCATGCATATATATGTATATTTATCATCCATAATTATGAATACATTCATTTCATTCAAGTCAACTATTTCATGTCAGATAATGAATGCTGCCATTATTCAACAAAAGCAAAATAATTATTTCGAATGATCGAATCTACATACTAATATTATTCAAATTCATTTATCAAAAATCAAATAGTGTATGCACATCACAACAGGCAGAAATTTAAGCACTTCAAATTGAGTATTGATTCACAACATATATAGTTATACCCTTAATTTAAATATATTCCACAGTGACATATATATCATGAAGAATCTTCACACACACACAAATATACACACTAACAACAAACATAGAAAACAAATAAAAACTTCCAAAACCCCAAGAGAGAGAGAGAGAAAGAGAGATCAAAAAATAAAAAGTAGAAGAAATTACACAAACATTAATTAGCAAAACAAAATAACCTAATTAATTAGGGTTGGCGTTGGTTTGGGGCCCTCCGCCGCCGACTATCGGGGGCCGCGGCGGCGGCCTAACCCTCGACGCCTGCGCCACCGGTGGATCCGCCGGAGGGTCTGCGGCGGAGGACGGCGGCTCCGGTTGAGTGAGACCTAGACAGTTGAGCAAAGCCCTAATAAATTCTTTGAAATAATTGCATGGATTGTTGAATAAAATGTAGTCGTCTTCGCCATTACATTTCTTCTCCTCTTTGACCTCGGATTTCACCTCCATTTTTATTTTTTTAGGATATATTGGTTGTTGGTGAGAGATTTAATGCAGCTGTGTCTACTTAAATGTGTTTGAGATGTGTGTTTATATAGAGAAGCAAAACACACACACTCACATATGCATATATTTGTTTGTATCTATAACTTATATATATATATATATATATGAGGTTTATCTCTTTGTTTTCGATGTTATTGTGCCTTGAGTTGACGGTGGCACATGTCTCTTACGTGGCTAGCAGAATTTATTAATTCACCAAAATGCCCAAAATGCCCTTCTTCGTATTATGAAAGACTATTTAGGTAAAGTAATTTCGTATACAATATGCTAACATCAGATTCCATAATTTATTCACTGCGTGCGCGAATTAATGTACTCTCATAGTGCCATAGAGCAATGGCGAACCCATAATTTTATATTTGGGGTACGATAAATAACAGTATACAAGAAATATATTATATTGAAATTAGAACAATGCATCCATAACATTTGAATATAAGTCATAACAACGAAAAAATGGGGAAGAATTCGCCGAGTGCAATGAGGCGATAGAACTTTTACCTCTTTCTTTTCGCGCAAGTTCTATGTTCTTTGCTGCTTTTCTTTTATACAGTGAACTGTGAAATACTATAGAGGAAGTAAAAAAGAAGTTAATAATTAAAAGAATTAAGGGTACTATTAAATATATTTTTAAAAATTCTTTAGAAATAATAATACACTACTAATTTGTTCTAGGGACCATGTTGGGTCCGTCTATGCCAGAGAATTGACTCGTATTTCGTTTTTCGAGTGTCCCATAAAATTTGGCCAAATTTTTAATTGAGACATTTTTATTATTCAAATAACTTAAAATAATATATATTTTTTATCATCAATTTACTCTATCTTTCATTATTTTTCAACTCTCTTGAAATTTTAGACATGAGTAAACTCTCTTGAAACAAATCGAGTATGTAAGTGGTATTACTACTTAAGCGGGAGAATATATAAATTATATTTGACTTTAATTCAAGAGACCATTAATGCAATCTCATTATGTAGCAATTATTATATTTGGTCAAAACATGATAAATTATTCAATTCAAATAAATTTGAATATAAAATTCATATATATAAAATGAAGATGGCATTAGTAGCAAAAATTTGAATTAGGTGTAAGCCAAAATTTGAAGTGGAGTTGGCGGTCATTAACTCCACGCATTTTAATTACTATTTTAACATGTTAATCAAAATAAATTGCAAATATATATATTGCGAGTGGAAAGAAGGAGAGCAAGCCCAACAAGGTTTACAAATTTTGTGTGTTCCTAAATGTCCCGCTATATCATAGAATAAAAATTCATTATTATATAATAAATCTTTAAAAAAATGAAATTTTAAAAATTTTACACCATAATATTGGCCAAAGAATCCAAAATAATTATTTTTTTACTAAATAGTAGTAGTATAAATTAATTATAAATCTTAACATATGGAACGATCAAATAGAAATTCTTCTATTTTAGAAAGTATAAATATCAATTTGATCTATATATAAATCTTAATCAATAATTTTTTTTAATGAAGTGTAGTTTCTTACGCCTAACACAATATTTTTCCCTATAAATGTTTTTTCACGTAGAATATTAGAGTTAATTAAAGAGTAGTTGTTGCATGGGGTGTGGCACGTGTCTGCCCTTGGTCCTCGTTAGTGTTCGTCAAATGACCAAAAATATTCTTTTTTGGATTTATTGAAACGGTATGTATCTCCAAAATTTGCTTTTGTGCTATTTGTTTGGATATCATGTGTATGTAGGAATCATCAATTATTAAATAACTCTCCTATGGTATAGGACAGGGGTAAAATAGTCATAAAAACGCGACACAAAAATATTTGTGATAGATAGTATGTCAGGATACAGGTATTAACTCCTTTATTCTGACTTTTTTGTCCTCATTAATATACCCACTCTCTCATTATTTAATTATCTAGCTCCAACTAAGATTCTCACACTGAATTTTTTCAACATTTGATAATTTATGATAGGAATTTAGGTAAAATTCGTACTAATTCACAAACTATGTGGAAAACACACACTATATATATTGGTGTAACTAACAAACTTGTCACGTGTTATGTTACTATTTGGGCTTGAGATATAATTATTATTATTGTTATTATTATTCTTTCGAGGACACGAAAAAAAAATGAATATTATTGCCTACTTTTACCCCATTTCAATATATTTTCAACAGAAAATCGAGAATCCTATTTTTTACTCCTAAATTAGGAGTAAGTTTTTGGCAATACACATTGAATGTATTTTGCATTGAATACTTAAAGAAATGTCAGATATATCATATATGTGTTTCTTCATATATGGAATTATGGATAAGTCATATCTAGATGTTGGTTTCTGTATGAAGAAATATGTCGCATATTGCATTAAATCATTTGGTTAATTGGTTTGCATATATATATATATATATATGCCCACCTAAGGCAAAGCGTGTGTTGATGAAAATTCACTATTTGTTTTAAATTATAAATATTTGAGTAGTTTTTCAAAGATACACACTTAAGTGTCTGAATGCACGGCCCATTAGTTGAAATGTTAATGGGCCTCGCACCAGCAGGTTTTAAGTGATTAATATTCTCAATAATAATAATAATAATAACAATTTCATCAATAATAATAATAATAATAATAATAATAATAATAATAATAATAATAATAATAATAATAATAATAATGGGTTTAGAGTTCTTAATACTTTTTTTATTTATAGGCGACCAGATACTGCGTTGAGAACTTAAGTGGTAATTCAATAACTAAATTTGAATGAGATTACACAAAACGTAATCTTAACTCAAGTCCATCACATTCATAGTAATTAATTATAAATTAATATATTCACCAAATTATGATAAAGTTGTTCTATTAAGACATGAAATCCTAAGTCATTGACTTCGAGATTATAATGCTTAAATTGTTAGTTTTGTAGTTAGAGTGCCTAATTAGTAAGCATGGTCAAAGTTTAAAGCGAAGATTCCAACTTTAAATTTGTTAATCATCTTCAAATTAGATATTGCAAATTTGAAAGGAGAGAGAAAATAAAAAGGGAGGAGTAATATCATCATTTTGGACATGCACATGCCTAGTAATTTCTTATGGATTTCTAATGATTTTGACCAAGGAAATAAAGGTGTTTTCTTCAAGATATTCCTACTATTTTCCTATCATTAAGTTTGACAAAATTATGAAAAGTGGTCAACAATTGCTTCTCTTTGATAATTACACCTAATTAATACCAGCCATCTACTTCAAAAATAGAGTGTAGATTAGACCTTTAATTACAAAAATCCAATATTTAATAGTTTTAATTAATGGCATGATTAATTAAACCAAGTGATTCATTAGGATCTTAGATTCTATATGTAATTATGCTGATCATTTTAATTACTAAAAATATGCCTGAAAATGAAGTGATGAATAATTTAAACGACGAAATTAAGGAATACATACAATCAATTCTCGAACAATAAAAAGAGGAAAAGTTAAATTAGTGGTTGAATATTTTCAAATGTAGCCACCAAATATAAGATTTGGGAGTATAATTTACAAATCAGTACAAGGCACTATTTTGGCCACATTAAACCTCATGAAAATTGACGTAATAATATTTGCACACATCATCAAAGTTTGACCTAGCTAGAGGTGTGACTAGATGAGAATAAATCCAAGACCCAAACTACTTGCAAAGACCAATTTAAGACTAGTATCATTATCATAACTCCACCTTGCTCTAGCTAAAATAATATAAAAACACGTCATCTTCTTCTACTTCTTAATAATAATAATAATATTATTATTATTATTAATTTACATGTTTGCACTTAATGTTTGGGTCAATAGTAATATCTATAGTAATTAGTACAACTTAACTAAATTTAATTTGAATTATTATTCAACGCATATATTATGTTTCAATTACTTATAATGAATCAAATTATTTGGCATTGAAAAGTCTAGTTAGTTATTGAAATTCCATAATGATCGTGTGTGTGTGTGTGTGTGCACGCGCGTGTATTTGTGTTTATAAACGATGATGTGTGTGTGTATGCATATGTGTAGGAATTGGATAAAACAAAAATCAATCTTAAAATATAAAAAATCATTTTAAATAATTTGATCGTCAAAGATTTACAGAAAATTCAACAATTTTCACAATGAACTATATATTATTAAATCCTAAAATAATTTTGACACTCAAATGTCTTATCATAAAATTGTACTGATTCCAAATTGAAAATATAATATATTCATTAAGTACTAATATATCGAAGTCAAAAGTGTATTTAAAATCTGATAACCGACCCAAATTTTAGGTATAATTATAATAATTTTACACGATAACAACCATACTACATTTTGTTTTTATTAATTAGAAATAATAAATAAAGCTGCCCCACATTTAATATCCGCTGCAAAGAATATTGAAAGGTGCTTGTCTTTGAACGGGGTTATGATTCTACTGCCCCGTCCCGTCACTTTCTACGACTTCCATTTTGATTATCAAATTGTAAATTTCATAAATGATAAAATATCACTTTCCATAAGTGTGGAGAATTTGGATAAATGTATTGTATTTTTTTGGTCGAATAATTCCCCCCAATTTTACAGATTCCATGTATATTAAATTAATTAAACCACCAACTTATTGCGCCTTTTGAATTTTGAATTTATTCTTTCCCAAAAGTTGAAATTTTTCTCTACATGCAGATATTCTTTTGTTATAATATGTTGCATATAATAATAATACTATTTTCTATTGTTTATAATCCGATCGATGAAAAATTTTGCTAAAAAATATAACAGTTGCCGTTACACAATTCGAAATTATTTCATTCAAGCTGACGAAAAAGTACATAGGTACCAGCCGTACGTATGAAAAACTTACAAAAGTTACAACGGCATCGTTTGAAGTGATTGACCGACTATTTGTGTACTTTTCCTATAGTCACATCAATCTTAACTTCGAACAACATTGTAAACCATACAAATTGTTTAGGTTATAGTTTTTGCACTAAGATTTGAAAATGTAATTAACCTAAAATGAAAATATGAGTTTGAAATTATATGCTTTTACCCTAGATTTTAACTACATGTCATTTGGTGGTCACTTCTAGTTTTGAGACGTTGTACTTTATTGGCTTACTGGAATAAAAGCTATCTTTGTTCCAAAAAAAACTACATGCCATTTAAAAGATGAAATATAAATTTTAGGGGAATTGTCAATTTGTAAATTACTGAACTTTCATAAATTCTTTTTATTTTATATGCCAAATTTAAAATCCGTCTTTAAATTACGAAGCTATTGTTTTTTTTTTCCTAATTTCCCTCTCGATCAGGATTTTGGCTTAAAATAGCAAATCTCGATATAACATGACCCATAATCGGTAGTAAAATGAGCAATAATTCAATAGTTTACAAACGGATTTCAAAATCAATATGCAAAACGAGGATTTGATGACAGTTCAGTACTCTACTGGCCGACAACCCAATTTTAGGACATGGATTTGTCCTAACAATAAACTTATGTATGTTTATATAATTCTTTTTATTTAATAAAATAAAAAAGAAGATTTTATTTATGGCTAAAAAAAAGAAAAAGCTAAAAAAAAAGCGTAGGCTGACAGTCGAAGCAGTAAGCGCGAAGGCGTTGAAGGCTATGGAAATGGGCAGCTGGGGCAGCAGCCCCCCACCGTTTCGGGCAGCTCTCGAAACACTGCACAGTTCACACACACAAACACACACAACGCCCAAAAAGAAAAACGATAATTATGTTATCACATTCTCTCTCTCTCACCTCCACACTTCTCCTCACACTGCCCACAGAGAGAGAGAGAAATTGAGATGATTTGATTTGATATCTATTCTCTAGAGAGAGAAAGGGGAAAAAGCAAAGTACAGAGGTAAAAAAGTTTGCAGAGAGCTATTAAAAGTGTTGGGAAAGTATAACAAGTCCCCCAAAGTACACATTGTTACACACATTCAAGGAGAAAAAAATACCCCATTTTCGATTTCTGGGGTTTCCAAAGTCCAGGTTGTGTGATGGGATCGGTTTCTTGATTGTAAAAATCGAAGCTTTTTGGGCTGAATGAGGGGGGTTTCCTGTAAATGCTGTGGATTTCTTCATTTGGATCTGAGGTTTCAGCTGTAGATACAGTTTCTTGTATGTATATGTGGGGATGATGAAGTTGATGGAGAGATGGGGCGTGGTGGTGGTTTGGTTGATCTTGGTGGTGCATATTTGTGCTAATATGGAAGGTTTGTATTTGTATACTTTGATGTGGATATTTACCTAATGTTGGGTTTTGTTTTGTTTTTCAAAAGATTCTTTTTTTAATTTTTGGTTCTGTTTTTCATTTTTGGGGGGATTCTTGATTTGTTCCGTTGAATGTGCTTTTCCATTTCTGGTTTAGAGAGCTGTGGTGTTTTAGTTTGAGATTGCAGCTATTGTGCAAGGTGAGATGGAAAAATGTATAGTTTTGGTATAGCGATATTCGAGATGTTAGTGATGAATTCAGTTATAAAGCCCTTTTTCTTCTATGGTTTTGTGAAATTTGTTCCTTTAAAGATATGTGTTGAGCTAGCAAATAGCAATTTGGGATTATTCTTGCAGAATCTTTTAGAGCTATTTCGCAATGTCGTTGGAAATTTACTGTGAAGCAGTTTCTATTAGGGCATAGAAGCCTAGGAATTCAATTAGGAATGGTTGCTTTCATGTTGTTGTAGATTTAGTGATTTACCACTACATGTGTGTTTGAGCTCACAAGCTGTTGATGTGTCGACTGGCTTTTTCTCTTACGGCGTCTAATTTTGGCCGTGGCCCGTTTGAATAGGTGATGCTTTGCATAGCCTTCGGACAAACTTAGAAGATCCTAACAATGTGCTACAAAGTTGGGACCCTACCCTCGTCAACCCTTGCACGTGGTTTCACGTCACCTGCAACAACGATAACAGTGTGATAAGAGTGTAAGAATCTGTTCGTTCAATCCCTCGTTTCATGCTTGATGTTGGTCTAATCAGTTTGCATTGACTCCGTTTTCAGTGATCTAGGAAATGCTGCTTTGTCAGGTCAATTGGTCCCACAACTTGGCCTATTGAAGAATTTGCAGTACCTGTAAGCATTTTCTTGAACTATTTCGTAGTTATGTTATACTTTCACTTCATGTTGCTTCTGTCTCCACATTTCCCTTGTATGAAGTTTAGTTGTCTTTGATTGATCTGAGAGAATGAATTAGAGAAATGTGAAGCATTATGATGGGATTTTGATGCCGTAACATGACACTAATTGGCTCATTTAGTATCACTTCATCGACACTTTAGGAACCGACATGCTCATTGACTTATTTAACTGAATGATTTATAATTTGTCATAAAAAATTGTATCCCATTTGGACTAACGTTGTTTCTGTTGTTTTATTGACAGGGAGCTATACAGTAACAACATTAGTGGGCCAGTTCCCGGTGACCTCGGAAATCTGACCAATTTGGTGAGCCTGGACCTCTACTTGAACAGTTTCTCGGGTCCCATTCCTGAATCGTTGGGGAAGCTGTCTAAACTGCGGTTCCTGTGAGTAAAACTCTCCTATTCTAGCAAATAGTATATGCATTTTCATTTTGCAGGTATCATGTCTATTCGAATGTCTCTGCATTTCATGAATCTTATTGTTTGCTGTTATGTTTTTGTAAGGATAGCCGGCTTAACAACAACAGCTTGACGGGTCCTATCCCCATGTCGTTGACCAACGTTTCGTCTCTACAAGTGCTGTGAGTGTCCCTGAGCTGGTCTCAAATACATCTTCTTTCTCTTCTAACATGCATTTTGGGAACGGGATAGTGATTTATCGTCGTGTATCGCAAATTCCTGCAGGGATTTGTCAAACAACCAGCTTTCGGGTGTGGTTCCAGATAACGGCTCATTCTCTTTGTTCACACCAATCAGGTATTGCATCTATTAGCACTAATTCGAAACGACATTTTCAAATATGACATATATGATGTGCTTTCGCAGTTTTGCAAATAATTTGAACCTGTGCGGCCCGGTCACTGGACGGCCATGCCCTGGATCGCCTCCGTTTTCTCCACCCCCTCCGTTTATCCCGCCACCCCCTATTTCCATACCAGGTTTTCTTAATTTAATATCATAGCTTTAGTCGGTGCCTCTCAATGTAATTTTTCTCCATTTATGTTTGACGTATAACTTTTTGATCGTTTTCATATTATTGCAAGCAATGCATTAGTCATATACGTTTACAACGTCACAATGAAATTGCCTGAAATTTAATATTGTGAGAATTTTTTCTGTTCTAGAATTCGACGTAGGCTCTATTGATTGTACAATACATATAGGGTTCATCTTTTGTGTACAAAAATTGCAAATTGTTCATCAAAGGTTGGATCTTTTCCACTCTAGTCTCCCCTTCGACAGTTTGAAATATACTACGCTTTGTCGAAAAATTAAAAGACAGTTTGGGATGCAAATTCTCTGTAAAATAATCTTATATTCACTAGAATTGAATTTCCTTGTATGCCTACTTACTTTACGACATGTAATTGCAGGAGGAAATAGTGTAACGGGAGCCATCGCTGGTGGAGTTGCTGCGGGCGCTGCTTTGCTATTTGCCGCACCTGCAATCGCCTTTGCGTGGTGGCGTCGGAGAAAACCACAGGAATATTTCTTCGATGTACCAGGTCCGTGATTTGATCCAATAAACGTAACTTCGATGTATAATCTCGTCGTTTCTCAGCAACTTATTCGATTACATTGCAGCCGAGGAGGACCCTGAAGTGCATCTCGGACAGCTCAAGAGATTCTCTCTCCGAGAGCTGCAAGTCGCGACCGACACCTTCAGCAACAAAAACATTTTGGGGAGAGGCGGCTTCGGGAAGGTGTACAAAGGCCGTCTCGCAGATGGCTCGCTCGTCGCCGTCAAAAGACTCAAAGAGGAGAGGACGCCCGGCGGCGAGCTCCAATTTCAAACGGAGGTTGAGATGATAAGCATGGCCGTGCACCGTAATCTTCTCCGACTCCGTGGCTTTTGCATGACTCCGACGGAACGGTTGCTCGTTTATCCGTATATGGCCAATGGGAGCGTTGCATCGTGCTTACGAGGTGGTGATTTTCTCCGATTTCTTGTTAATTAGTTTAATTAGTACAAATACAAACTTGAAGTTAGCTTTGTTAAATCCATTGCAGAACGTCCGCCTAACGAACCGCCGCTCGATTGGCCGACGAGGAAGCGTATTGCGCTCGGATCTGCGCGGGGGTTGTCATACTTGCATGATCACTGTGACCCGAAGATTATTCACCGCGACGTCAAGGCTGCAAATATCTTGCTCGATGAGGAGTTTGAGGCCGTTGTCGGAGATTTCGGTTTGGCAAAACTAATGGATTATAAGGATACTCATGTGACGACGGCTGTTCGCGGCACTATTGGACATATAGCCCCCGAGTACCTATCAACGGGAAAGTCATCCGAGAAAACCGACGTTTTTGGATATGGGATCATGCTTCTCGAGCTGATAACCGGGCAGAGAGCTTTCGATCTGGCTCGACTAGCAAATGACGATGATGTCATGTTGCTTGATTGGGTACGTTATAGTTATCCCCTTCCGTTTATCGATAATTTCATTACATAGACAGCTGATGTGGAGGAATGGAATAATAATGTGAGTTGAATAATTATAAGTAGTTGGTATAAAGAATAGTCAAATGACTAATTTATTAGTGATTAAACCTGGCTAGAAATAATTAGTGTATTATTGAATTAGTGACACTATGTTTGAGCTATGTTTTGAC
Source organism: Salvia sclarea (assembly GCA_036873715.1). NCBI lineage: Eukaryota > Viridiplantae > Streptophyta > Magnoliopsida > Lamiales > Lamiaceae > Salvia > Salvia sclarea. The sequence continues at coordinate 189,963 of JAYJMF010000019.1, forward strand.
CTAGGATTGACTTAGAAGAAAATTTATGACTAGAAAATAACTAGCTATGTCACATCTCTGTCTAGGTTAGCTAGCTAGATGAAAAAAATATACTTATATCTATCTTTGACTTATCCATTATTGTTTTCTTTCATTCCATGATATAACCAACCTACCTAATTATTGCAAGGGTATATATATCACTTTAAACTCCACTGTTTTGAAACTATCAATTATATCTTGAATTATTGATAATATTTTTTTGAACCCTTGACCATCAATTTTTGACCAATTGTGCCCTCTATCCAGTTTATAAGGCACAAATGCTGTCGTTTGTTTCATGAGTTTTTAAAATAAGATTGTTAGATAAACCATGGCAATTGAACGAGCCACATCGACGTTTTGGACTGAAAAAATGGATAGAGGGTGCAATTGATTTTAAACCGATACTTCAGGGTTTAAAAAGGTATTTTCGATAGTTCGGGGGTATAATTGATGGTACCAAAATAGTTTGGAGTTTAAAACGATATTTACCCTTATCGCAATTGCTTTACGTCTACATCAAAGCCGGATCCTATGTTGTAGTATTTTGCAACATCTATTGCATCTACGGGTGATTCACGCAATTTTGTTTATGGAAATTTGCGAAAATAGTAAGATTTTTCTATGTAATAGTAGTGAATTTTCATAATTGTTTTTTTCCATTATTCAGGTCAAGGGGCTACTAAAAGAGAAGAAACTGGAAATGCTGGTCGATCCCGATTTGCAGAGCAATTACATCGAGTCGGAAGTCGAGCAGCTGATCCAGGTGGCGCTCCTCTGCACGCAGAGCTCGCCGATGGACCGGCCCAAGATGTCGGAGGTGGTGAGGATGCTCGAAGGCGACGGGCTGGCGGAGAAATGGGACGAGTGGCAGAAGGTGGAAGTCCACCGGCAGGAGGTCGAGCTCGCCCCCCACCCGACCTCCGATTGGATCGTCGACTCGACGGAAAATTTACACGCCGTCGAGTTGTCGGGCCCCAGGTGACCTACATGGCTCAAATAAAAAGAAGAGAAAATGTTAGGCCCTTTATTTTTTGAAATGTTTTTTGTTATTAATTTAGGGTTGAGGAATTAATTAACAAAATTTGATTTGTGGTTAGGGGTGCTATTGTGAACTTGGTCTTGTCACATTTGTGCATAGATTGTTCAGCCTTTTGTAATCTATGGCCCTTATTTGCCTATACAAAAAAAATGACAATTGAAAGTTGGTTAACAAAATTGACTGGTTTTCACCTTTGTGTGAAACTAAATTACTCATGCAAGAAGAAAACTAACTTATTCATTAATTTTGATGCTGCTATTTAGCTATTGTGTTTTGGGACTTATTTTCCCACTTTGTTCCAATAGTTTATTTCACTTTCTTTGCTAAAGGAGGATTTGATTATGCACTTATCTCGAAAATCAATAATCTTTCATTTTATGAGTAATTAGTAAATGAGGCTTGTTTTTAGTGTGAGAGGAGGAATAGTTTCCAATTTTGGAATAAAGGGTGTATATTGTTTTTGGGCCCAATATTGAATTATTAAGCAGCATGCTGTCAAAACAATATTTATATGGTGGATCCCTCAATTCATAATTCAAATTCACCGTAGCATAATAATTCATAATTGTTTAGTATAATAATTCATAAAACAATTGATATCTCTCGATTCATAGTTCATTGAAATAAAATAATAATAAAAATAAAATACAAAATATTAATTAATTATTAATATTAACCGGTATCCAATTTGGTACGGGGTAACCGGGTTCTCGAATAAATTTAGGATTATGGTACCGTTAGACATCCCTAATTGTTCTTGTGGGCTTAAAAGAATTCACTTGAATTTGAACTTGTGTAGATATTTGAGCCTAACTAGAGATATCCTAGAATATTTTAGGAACTAAGCTCGAACATGAAAATATTTGGCTCAGCTCGTCTCGTTTACAGTCAGATAGGGCATGGCATGTTCCTTAATTAGTCATGTTCTCTTGTGGTAGTAGACTAGTAGGCGATTATGTGCTTCACTAAGGGGCCGGCTGGTATGCAGGAATGGAATGGGCATTCCTGCGCCCATTCCCATTCCCGCGGCTGGTAAGATTTTCACA
>JAYJMF010000019.1:199347-246947 GCA_036873715.1 Salvia sclarea
AATTCTGATCAAATCGGTTGCTTCTCAACTCCTTGAAAACGAGAAATAAGGGATGTGGATTGCTTCCTTTCTGTAATTAAACTTCTATTTCCGAGATAATAAATAGATAAACATGCTCAACAATCTACTCTATCTAAAAGTACAGTTTTCTAACGTTAATACTAATGTCTAGTTAACTCTTTTATTTATCTTACTTATAATGTCTCATATTTTTTTTAGCAAAAAAAAAGTACACATAAAAGTATGCGAAGTCACACCACTTTACACTCATTAAGCTTTATGCCCAAAACAATGAGACATTATGAATGTGACGGAGAAAATATTTTATTCCAACATATCTGACAGTTTTATTTTCTCCCCAAGATTTTAGCTTCTTCAAACAAACGTGCATTTATCTAGCTTAATTATCTATTTTATACGCTTAGCTTTGTTGTTGGCATAGCTGATGCAAATGAGATCTTCTATTGTTACCGTCATGTATCCATCGTTCCCATACAAATACAATATTTGATATCTCACACTATTATAATAGGAGATCCATACTCTAGGTGGTGGGCTAGCTACCAACCTAACTATGTTCATCTTTGATTCGCTCTTGGTGAAACCTTTGTTCTCTTATTTTGTCAAGAGATGTTTATTAGTGAAGATTGACTTAGAATTGAGAATTTTTGGATACCCCAATTCCCGATCTTAATAATTTCTAAACGTTAAACCAAATTACTTGATTCATATCCCTAGAGGTAGGATTGGAGCAAGTATGTAGTAATATAAAAATAAGAAAATATCATTTTAAACTCTAAACTATATTCATTTTATCAAAAATATCCTAAATTTTAATAAATGTTTTTTAAACCCCGATTTATTGACTTCTTATCAAAAATACCATGCACTCTTCTTTCACCCCCCAAATCCTTGAAAAATTAGTTTTTCAACGTGGATATTTGAATTTCTCGGCAAACTGTAAGATGAAAGTAGAATATCTTTGACGAAAAATCAATTTCTCAACTCGTATATTTGGATTGCTCATCGAAACGGAAAATGAACATAGGGTATTTTTGATAAAAAAAAAAAATTATAGCTAGTTTGGAGTTTAAAAACATAGTATTTATTGAAGTTCGGAATATTTTTGATAAAAAGCTGATAGTTTGAGAATTAAAAAAATATTTATTAAAATATAATATTTTTGATAAAATACATATAATTCAGGGTTTAAAATGATATTTACATAGGAAACTAAGTAAATATGTACCCCTTTACATTAGTGAATTAATGAGCTCCAAAACTAAAAGGTAAATGCCCCCTTCTCCCATATTCTCCTGCTTTATGGTCTCTACCACGTTGATGAGCTCCAAATAGAAGATTGCTAGTCTTGATGTTACTTTTTTATTCAATTAAAAGTCTCCAAATACATTAATTTACAACGAGATGCAAGAATTAAAATAATAATCATGAATGAGAGGATCTCAACTACTGATCAACTCCATCAACCCAAGGCGAAACGGGTAAAATACAACAATTTTTCATATCCCAAACCCTCCAACTCTTCTCCAACATTCCCTGGGTGAAATACACACGATCATCCCTGCACCCAAACTCCTCCGATTGCACCCACACACACCTCTCCTTCAAGAACACCGTCTTCCCTTGTAACCTCTCAACCTTAACCCAACAAAGCCTCTCCAAATCGAGTCGAAAAACCTCGACAAAATCGACAACCTCAACACATCTCTCATGGATCAAGAAAACCAGCAAGATCTCCCCCTTCATCTCGAACAAGCACTCCCTGAAAAACCCCGAATCCGAGGAAGGTACGGCTCGGGCCTCGCCCACGCGCGTGATTTCGAGGCGCGTGTCGACCACCTCCATCGCCGCCACCGCTCCCTGCAGGCTCGTAGCGTATAACTTCCCTCCGCAGTGAGCGGCGCTCGTGAACTCCATCGGCCTCCCCTCGGCGTCGAAGGGGTCCGCCGTCGTGAATTCGTGCGTGATCGAGACGTGGTCGTACGAGAACGAGCTAGGGGTGATGCGGCGGTGGACGGCATACTGCACCGTGAGGGCCGAGGTTGGCGCGGCCGGGCCGAGAACGCCGCGGAGCTGCAGGCCGTTGTGATGGTCGAGTGGATTAGCGTTGCTGGATGTGGAGGAATCAGAAATATAGTTTGGAGGGAGCTGAAATAAGAAAAAAAAATCAAATTATAGGAGTGCTCATATATACAAAAAAGAAATTTAAAAAAAATAGAAAAAATTTACTCTCTCGGACTCATACTCTCATTTCAATTGGCCTACTTTTAATATTAAATTATTCTATTTTGATTGGTCTTTTTCCAAAATAACAAACAATTAACACAAGAATAAATGAGACTATATTACTTTTTCACTACAAACAAATACTCCCTTTGTCCCATTTTTTTGTCCCTTTTTTTTGGGCACAGAGATTAAGAAAGTGGAGTTGATGAGTAGGAGAGAGTATAGTACATATAGGGTCCATGTGCTTTTTGTGTGTAAATTTTTGCCAAAAAAGAAAATGGGACAAGAAGAATGGAACGGCCCAATAAGAAAAGCGGGACAAAAAGAATGGAACGGAGGAAGTACTTTTTAATGAGCAGATTAAATTGGGATGGTAGGAGTATATTATAATATTAAGAGCATCTACAATCGGTGGAAGTTTGAAGAAATCTTCCTCGAGAATACCATTACGGGGATTAAAACTAGAGAAGAAAAGTTAGAAAGAGAAATTAAGAAGAGGAATTAACCACTTTTGTTTCTTAGGAAGTTTCTATTAAAAAGATACACTTTTAATAATTTTTTAACTTTTGTGCTTTGTATTTATTATTTTATTTCTTTAATGGAATTATGTCAGTAAGAAATTATATTTGAGGAAGTGAGAGTGAAGGAAGAATATAAGGTGACGTATGAGCGACGAGCGATGATGTCAGCAAATACCTTAATTTGGGGAAGCATCATTAGAGATGCTTTAATAAAAACATTTTTTCTGCTAGGGGGTGCTTGGGCTCCCGCTGTCCTCTTGCTGGATGGGCCAGCGGCGACGTGGCGGAGTCGAGGGTGTTGATGGGCGGCTCCGCCACACGCCGGCAGCCATGATTTGGTGATGGCGGCGGTGGTGCCGCCAGTGCCGTTGGGGACCCACGGATTTGGTTTGGGAGGATCAGAGGGGTTAGTTGGGTGCAGCTCCGACCAAAGCCACTGCCGGCATTTGTCCAAGCGGGACGATTTTCCCGCCTTCTTGGTTTTGCCGGTCATTTTTTTTTTTTTTTAATTAATTGCTTTTCGATCATATGTGTATATATATGAGTTGGATATATATGATCATATGAATCCAATTATAGAAGCCTTGGTTCCCAAGTTGATCAGTTATTATTTTATTTTGTTGTTTAATTAATTATAAGTGGAAATTTTAGATTGGAATGGAGCTAACTAGTATCAGACTTGGAAGACATTTATAAATTCTTGCGATCGAAGTAGCCTTTTTATATTCATAAGAGATTTAAAATTAGTGCTTTGTTAAAATTGTGTTTTCAATTTTATTCCATGGCACTGATCTTATGCAGCCTGGTCATTTGAATACGCTGATAATAGTATTTTGTTATTACAAAATACTACAATTTGCTAGTTGTATAAAAAACGAGTTTACTTTCAAATTATATATTCTAGCTAGCTGTATTTGCCTTTATATACCTATATAAAAGAAGGCACGTTCGATGCTTCTGCTCTAATCAAATTCCTAATCATGATTAGTAAATTACAATTTGATTGTAGATTTTTTAAGCCGAATAATTTGATTGTAGATTGATGACTCGTGATTGGATTTAATTAGGATGAATCCACCGTGTACTGTATTTTCACTATTTCGGTTTTGTATATTTTGGGAAATCAACATACGTAATTTATTTTTATTTTTTGTGTCCAGATCTATTTAACCCCTCTAAGTGACTCAAATTTTTCACATAAACACTGATTGGAACATATCTTATCAACTAAGTTACGCTTCATTGTCTCATCATTTGTTTAAATTGTATCAAACACCCACACATCATTTTAGCTAGTGCGCTGGAAAATCCGATCTAAGTTAAATTCGGGATGCATGAAATATACTGTACCATATTTAGTATACCACTTCATATACCACTTTCATTTTTCTTTATTTTTTAAATTTTTTTTGTCAATTTCAATTTTATATGTTTTAGTCTAATTATATAATTATTAATAAGAGTTCGCTCCATTCAGTTAGGATGTATAATTCTTTTTTATTATTTAATTTCACTTTTAGTGGTTAATAATTCATTTTTAGGGTTGATAAATCCAAAGTTAGGGTATATAATGCTTTTAAAATTTAATTTTTTGAAATAAAAGTTTAATATTATTCATAGTATTATAATAATAAAAATTGACGGAAAAAAAAATGAAAATGATACATGAAGTGAAACACCAAATATGGTACACTGGATCTCATGCCGTTAAATTCAATAATTATACATGACAAATTGTGCACTGAATTGTTAATGGTTAGGGTATATGAATTTTCTTACAAAACGTCCCAAATTTGTACTCCACTTTGTAAGAACTACGATGCAAATAACTCCGTTAAACTATTTTATTAAATGACATCGCATCTTCAACATTCACAAACTATATATAGCATCCGTACGTAACTTTTAAATTATTTATTCGGAATAATACATAAACACTACATATGCGTGTTTGAAACACGTTTCATTATATATTCAGATATATATTCTTTATACCAATATAAGTGTAACTAATCACATATTCATCACTCTTTGTCCCCATTCATTTTCAAAACCCGGTAAAATACAACAATTTTTCATATCCCAAACCCTCCAACTCTTCTCCAATATTCCCTGAGTGAAATACACACGATCATCCCTGCACCCAATTCTCTCCGATTTCCCCCAAAAACACCAATCATTCAAGAACATCACCTTCCCTTCCAACCTCTCAATCTTAATCCAACAAAGCTTATCCAAATCGAGTCGAAAAGCCTCAACACGATCCACAATCGCAACAGATCTCTCATGGATCAAGAAAACCAAACAAATCTCCCCATCCATCTCAAACAAATATTCCCTAGAAAACCTCGAATCCGAAGAAGGGACGCCTCTAGCCGGGCCCACGGCCGTGATCCTAAGGCGCGTGTGGACCACCTCCATCACTACGAGCGCTCCCTGCAAGCTCGTCGCGTAGTACTTGCCTCGAAAGTGGAGCAAGCTCGTGAATTCTAGAAACTTCTCCTCAGCGTCGAACGGGTCAGGCGTCGTGCATTCGTGCCTGATCGAAGTTTGTGTGTACCTGTTGTAACGGAATAGAATTATGTATTGAGCAATCAAGTGACGAAAAGGTAAAGAAGACACAGATTTACGTAGTTCACTAACATTTAGTTGGTTACTAGGTTTCAGATTACAGCTCTCAAAGACTATATACTCCCTCCATCCCACTTAAGTATGCATGTTTCCTTTTTTGGAAATGACCCCACCTTACTTGTACACTTAACAACACTTTTTTGTGGGACCTAAACTCTGTTATAAGTAAAGTCAACACTATTTTCTTAAAACCTCCACTGAGTCAAAACATGCATACTTAATGGGACGTAGGGAATATATAGTAAAGGCCCGAAACGAGTAATAATTTGGAAATGACCACACCTTACTTGTACACTTAACAACACCTTTTTGTGGGATCCAAACTCTGCTATAAGTAAAGTCAACACTATTTTCTTAAAACCTCCACCGAGTCAAAACATGCATACTTAATGGGACGTAGGGAGTATATAGTAAAGGCCCGAAACGAGTAATAATTTGGAAATGACCACACCTTACTTGTACACTTGACAACTTTTTGTGGAACCCAAACTCTGCTATAAGTAAAGTCAATAATATTTTCTTAAAAATCAAAGCATGCATATATACTTAATGGGACGTGAGGGAGTATATAGTAAAGGCCCAAAACGAGTAATAAGGCCCGAAACCCCGCTGTTGCAGCGGGAGATATATTCAAGGCATATCAACATTACCGACGTGAACTCAGACTCGTGTCGCGACCGATTGAGTAGCTGACCATGAGGGCCGAGGTGGGAGCGTTCGGGCCGAGGGAAACTCCATTGGCCCATAAATTCGGGCCGAGATGAGATCCGGGCTCGAGCACCGGACCGGATCTCAAGTAGCACCAGTGCGAGGCGTCGGGGAGTTCGTAGACGGCGTCGGCGATGCTGGCGCCGTCGGCGAGGAAGTGGCTGTGGGAGCGACGCGGATTGGTAGGGTTTTCCTCGAATGCGGCGGTGGTGACGTGGCGGAGGCGGGGGCGGGGGAGTTGGCATCGCGACGGCGGCGGCGGGGATGATTTGGTTACGGCGGGAGCGGCGGTGAAGGTGGGGAGGAGGCGGTATCGACATATTCGGAGGTTGTGTGGGTGGATGGAAGGCTGGGTTGGAGGAAGCTCCGACCAAGGCCACTCTTGCCGGAGACGTGACGCGGCGGCGGCTTTTCTGATCGATGATTTCTTGGCCTTGTGTGTTTTGGCTGCCATTGTTTTTGGGTAGTGATGAGAAGCTAGCTTTGAAGTCTGTGGTGTTGTGTTGAATTTATATATATATATATATAGGTAGGCCGTGTAGGTGCCCTTGGTACTCAAGCTTTTGATTAATCAATATTTATAGAATATGATGTTGCTTGTTTATGTTTATTGATTAATTATATATGGAGGGAGGGAGTTGACTTAATAATGATAGTAATAATGAAAACGAAATGAAGGATATATAGCATTGGAGCTTGGGGGACACGTATAATTAATAAATATAATTGTGGCTTTGTTATTAAAAAAAAAAAGTCATTTTTAGCTTAATGTTGACTTATATTCCTTAATATATATGTATATATTGTCATGTTTTTTTTTCACTGCTAGAAAAACGCACATATATTAGGGTGATTATTTTACAATTTTTCTAGAAAATAGTAATATATGTGCGCATGTCAAGTTATAACTACGGTTTTTAAATAATAATAATAATAATAATAATAATAATAATAATAATAACAACGTGCGTGTATTGATTTAGTGGTATGAGGTTAATGTCAAATGTAAAGATCTCGAGTTTGAATCCTCCTTCACATGATGTTCAGAATTTCTGCATATTAAATTTAACAAAAACAACTAAATAACAATCGACCTTCTTTATCGACGACTCTGTTGCCACCCTAGCTAAGCCTACAAGCCTTCGTCCCTACCGCTGTCCCGAGCTGGAAGCCATTGTTGTCATTCCACATCGATTTACATATTGAATTTAATCTTCCAAGAATAGTGAGTTTTTATTTAATTAATTAATTAATTTATTTATTGAACTTATGTAAGAGTTGGTATGTTTTTGTTTTGTATAGAAAAATGTAAGTTTGGTCTTCAATTCACGACCAAACTCAAAATCACGTTGCAAATCTCGAGTTATACAGAGTATTCATAAAATGCAGTGTAAAATTGCTTATTTAACGAGCTATAGGGCCCCTCTCATTACTCACAAGTACATAATCTAAATCAATCTCGAAATCATTCATAGTAAATGTAACGTTTATTCACAATAATTGATGATACATGCAATAAGCTAGTCTATTTGCGAATGAAATGAGAAATTTATTTGTAACAAGTGATACAGTTAAGAATTTATTCACAAATCGGAATTCTTATAAGAACAAATGCGATTTTTTCTCTATTAATTAATTAGTCGATCTTATGTGTTACATGTTTATGATTGTTTGGCTTGGCCCCATTCATTTTCAAAAACCGGTGAAATGCAACAACTCATATCATAAACCCTCCAACTCTTCTCCAATATTCCCTAAGTGAAATACACACGATCATCCCTGCACCCAATTCTCTCCGATTCCCCCCAAAAACACCAATCATTCAAGAACATCACTTTCCCTCCTAACCTCTCAACCTTAATCCAACAAAGCCTATCCAAATCGAGCCCAAAAACCTCAACATGATCCACAACTGCAAGAGATTTGCGGTGTACCAAGAAAATTAGCAAGATCTCCCCCTTCATCTCGACGAAAAACTCCTTAAAAAACCTCGATTCCGAAACCGGAACGGCCATAGTGGGCCCCACGCCGGTGATCCGGAGGCGCGTGTCGACCACCTCCATCGCCGCGACCGCCCCCTGCAGGCTGATCGCGTAGTAGACGCCTCGGAAGCAAACCAAGTTGGTGAATTCTAGAAACTTCTTCTCCCCGTCGTCGAACGGGTCGCGCGTGGCGCACACGTGCCGGACCGAAGCTTCTCTGTAGAAACGCGGGCGGTCGATTATGTAGGTGACGGTGAGGGCCGGGCCGAGGGAAGTCACGCCCCGCAGCCAGATATTCGGGCCGAGGGGAGGCGGGGCGGGCTCGGGCTTCGGGCCGGATCGCAAGTAGCACCACCAATGCTCGGCGTCGGCGATGCTGGCGCCGTCGGCGAGGAAATGGCTGCGGCCGTGAGAGTGGTGCGGGCTGCTGTAGGGGCTCTCGATGGAGGCGACGAGGCGGAGGCGGGGCTGGGGGCGGGGGCGTTGGCGGGAGTCGCACCGCGATGGCGGCGGCGGCGTTGATTTGGTGACGGCGGGGCAGCTGCTGAGGTCGAGGTGGTTGAGCAGGCGGTGATTGTGTGCTCGGAGATTGAGGATAGTTGGAGGGAGCTCCGACCAAGGCCACTCTTGTAGGCGAGAAGATATGGCGGCGGCGGCGGCGGCTTTTGTGATAGGTGGTTTCTTGGTCTTGTGTTTTTTGGCTGCCATTGTTGTTGGTAGTTAATTTGTGAAATATGAGAATATATGTGCATGTGGTGATGTTGGGGTTTGTATATATAGGTAGGTGGGGCTTGGTAACCAAGCTTGATCAATCAATATTTAGAAATTGATTCTTGTTTGTTACTATATACTTTACTAATATCCCTAAATAGCCAAGTTTTAATGGTATATATATATATATTCAGTCACACAGAATTAGGTATTAATTTCGCATCATTATGGGGAAAAGGCAAAAACTCTCATGCATCGATGTGTATATATATACATTATCAAGATGACGGGAGTAGAAAGAGAATATATCTTGATATATATATAAATCAATGTATAGAAGTCCACCTCTTATGAAAATTACATTAAGTGAAAATTAATATCCCAATTTTACATCTTAGAGTAACTCTCATAATGACGCGACATGCTCAATTTCGCGTCACAATTTTTTGCATGATACACAAAAGAATATTTTGGGAATGAATGTCTAGGATCAACGTTTTATTTCAGGGTTCTAATCATTTTTTACTTTATCATTTTAGTTAGTTTAATTTTTGAGAGAGAGAGAGAGAGAGTTGACTTAATGGGAATAAAAATCAATTAGGATGGAGCTTGGGCGACACGTAGAATATTTTATTTGTTTTTGTTTTTGAGAATATAGGAAAAATATTCTTGTACATTAATTGTAATTGAAGGATAGAGCTGTATTGTTCATTTTTCTCTTCTACTAACATTTCCATTAAGTCAACTCTGTCTGTATATACAATAAAAACAAGCAACATTTTACAAATATTGATTGATCAAAACTTGGGTAGCAAGGCCACCTACCTATACAAAATCCCACCACCACTCATCACTACCAACAGCAACAAATGGCAACCAAAAAACACAAGCCCAAGAAATCATCCCTTAAAAAAGCGGCGGCCGCCGCCGCCGCCATATCCCACCGCCGGCAACAGTGGCCTTGGTCAGACCTCCCTCCAACCAACTCCTCCCTCCATCCACACAACCTCCAAATATACCCATGCCGACTGATTAACCACCTCAACGGCGGCAGCCGCCGCAGCGCCGTCACAAAATCACGGCCGCCGCCATCAACGCGATGCGACGCCCACCAACGCCCTCCGCTCCGCCTCGTCCCCGCATCCAAGGAGAACCCTAATTATCACTGTCGTCGCCATCCGCTCAGTCGTTTCCTCGCCGACGGCTCCAGCATCGCCGCCGCCGTGTATAAATTCCCCGACGCCTCACACTGGTGCTACCTAAGATCCGATCCTGGTCTCGGTGTGTTCTTTTAGTACTATATATATGGTCTTTAAGAACTGTAATATACTTTTGGGTACGGAAATTAAGAAAGTGGTGTAACCACTTTTGTTGACTAATTTTCTAATGCTAATTTATTTCCTATTTGGGCTTGTGTCATTACAAATAGGATGACCCAAAATGGAAAGGATGCCATGTTTAGTGGGATGAAGGATATATTCCCACGGACGTAGCTAACTCAGTATTGGTGAACCACGTAATTCTGTGTCTCTTTACGTTTCTGTTTGTTATTGCTCATTAATCCTATTCCGTCACAGCAGATCCAAATCCCGATTTCGCTCCGCCTCCCACAGCTCCCTCCGGCCTACATCTCCACCTGCTAGGAGTTACCCTCGCCGCGAATGCTCCCGCCTCAGCCCTCGAGGCCGACTACACAATCCATGGCAGCATTACTCGGAAATCATATAGGTATTTGTTGATATGCCTTGAACCATTCCCCACCTTGCCAGGGTCTGGGGCGGAGGCGCCCCCGGCCCGATAATATCAATGTAATGTTGGGCCACTCATTTTGGGTTAAGCTCGTTTGGTGTGTTCTTTTAGTACTATATAGTTGTAATATGGATTAATACAAAAATCTAGCCGCCTAATACAATCTGTTCTCATTTTTTGTCCGGGAATGTAGCCAGCACAACGTTGGTGAACCACATAAATCTGTGTTTATTATTGATCATTAATCCTATTCCGTTATAACAGGTATAGACAAACTTCGATCAGGCAAGTGTGCAAGACGCGCGACCCGTTCGACGACGAGAAGAAGTTTCTAGAATTTACCAACTTGCTCTACTTTCAAGGCAAGTACTACGCGATAAGCTTGCAGGGAGCGCTTGTAGTGATGGAGGTGATCGACACGCGCCTTAGGATCACGGGCATCGGTGAAACTAGAGCGGTTCCGTTTTCGGATTCGAGGTTTTTTAAGGAGTATTTGTTTGAGATGAAGGGGGAGATTTTGTTGGTTTTCTTGATCCATGGGAGATCTCTTGCGGTTGTGGATTTTGTTGAGGTTTTTCGACTTGATTTGGATAAGCTTTGTTGGATTGAAGTTGAAATTCTAAAAGGGAAGACATTGTTCTTGGATGAGGGGTGTATTTGGGTGGATTCAGAAAAAATTGGGTGCAGGGATGATCGTGTGTACTTCACTCAAGGAATATTGGAGAAGAGTTGGAGGGTTTGGGATATGAAGAATTGTTACATTTTACCGGTTTTTGAAAATGAATGGGGCCAAATAAATGAATGAGATCCTCTATCCCCAATTTTTCGTGTGCCAGTATGAATTTCGATAGTTTTAATAAATTTTTTTAAAATAAAAATTTGTTATTACATAATATATCATGACTAATATTTATAGCAAAAAAAAAGTAGAATTTTAAAAAATCATATACCACGATTTTGGAATATTTAGATTTAAAAAGTACTTATTTTGATTGATTATTCCAAATTATGGTATATCATTTTTTAAAATTTTATTTTTTTGTTATAAATATTAATCATAATATATTATATAATAATAAATTTTTATTTTACAAAAAAATTTATTAAAACTATTGAAATTCGTAATGGCACACAGTGGCACACAAAAAATTGGGGATATAGGATCCCATCTGCAAATAAACATGTACTCACAACCCGTCCGATCCAATCAACAGTTCAACACTAATGAAAGAATCGCATTTGTTTCTATAAAATGTTTTATTTGTGAATAAATTTATTTGTATCACTGGTTAGAAATAAATATAGTATTTTCTTCTAAAATAAAGTTTAAATTGTGAATACACTTACTGTAAATAAATATCTCATTCATTTTAAGGTCAAACTTTATTCATGTATAATATCAAGATTTATTTAGGTACCAGTATTATATTTATCACTTGAGATAAATAAAAGTTTAGTACATTTAAGTAAAAAGAAATTTAAGTATACGGATTCGTTTTTGCCGGCTCGTGTTACGGCAGACTGAGAAGAGGAGGATAATTTTCGATGATATATGCGTTATTCTTCGTGTGGCCCGGGAAAATTTTGTTGCTCATAATCTCGCTCTTCGGGCGGCTAGTAGTTCGCGGTCGTATTGTTGGACCAATAACTTTGCCTCGTGGTTGAGAGAGTCTGTTCTCGAAGACGTTTCGTAATAATATTTATTCATCTTTTCTCAAAAAAAAGTATAAAGAAATTGAAAGAGTTGCTTCCATTGAGATGGATGTTGTGTCTGGTGTTGGGATAACAGCACCAGGCACAGAGAGTATTTTTGCAGTGGAATAAAAAAACTGAATAAAAAGAAACACACATGAAAATATTTTAGTGCAGATTATATGAATATAACCTGCACAATGCCGTATGACGAAATCTCAACTATAGAAGAGAAAAGTTACACACTGTAACGTACAACCTTGATGACTTCAAGGTGCACAAAACTACCTCACTATAGAACATGAACGAAACTCAGTTCAAGAGTTAAGAAACTCAGAAACCTTACAAAAATACTACGAATGTTGTATGAACTGTGCAATCAACACTAAGGCTAACACTCATATAAATAAGACGCTTTCTTCTTGATTCGGTGAGGGACTTGGAGAGCACCTCGAGGTATATATAGGCTGCTCCAAACTTAGCCTCCAAGTCTATGAAACATGACTGTTGATAGTTGAGGTAGTGGCCGTTGAGGTTGGATTAGGTTGTTCATAAATCTAGGAACAACTTCCACTAACTCCAGCTTTGGGAGCTGTTTTTAACAGTTTCAACCGCTTTATTTGACTGCTTCAAACCTCAACCGATTTGTTCCATTAAGCTCCTTAGATGAAGGAACGATTTTTGACTATGTCCTATAAAACAAACAAGTGAAGACAAGGCAAAATAATAATAGTAAAGTTAGTTTAATAAGGTCCGAAATTTATAGAGTTAAAATAACTCCGAAATTTATTGATTACGTATATAGTACACCGACAAATTAACACCACAAATAAGCCTCACTATGAATAGTTTGATTTATCTGTTACATTTTCATGAAACTGATTTTTCCTCATCAAACATATGAAATGCTACAACTTTTCATATCATAAACCAACCAGCCACTATATGAGGCTTGTGTGAAATATATGCAATCTCCCTTGCAACCAATTTCTGCTGAATTTCCCCAAACATATATTGGATCCAAAAATATCACCTTCCCTCCAATCCTTCCAGCCTTGATCCACTTAAGTCCACGTAAACAAAGACGAAAAACTTCCACAAAATCCACAATTCCAAGTGATTTTTGATGAATCAAGAAAATCACAAAGATTTCCCCACCAATTTCAACCAAATATTCTTCGAAAATCCCGCAATTGAGCGATGGAACGGCCCGATTCGAGGCGACACCCGTGATGGTCCCACGCGAATCAATCGTTTCAACTGTCACAAGACTCCCTTGCAAAGTCAACACATATAATATTCCTTCAATAGAAATCCTGCTAGAAAATTCCATATTAATTTTCTCGTTTCTTTGGGATAGGGGATCACGTGAGATGTTGCGCTCGTATTCGGCCCATGAGAGTTGATTGATAGTGCGGCAGTAGATGGTCCCACCAACCCTTTCAACTCTCTGGGCCGTGAAAGGGCAGCCTACGGGAAAATGTTTCAAGTAGGCTGAGTCGTCTACGAGGCGGAACCGGGGTGGCGGCCGATCGCGGCCCCCGCACCGGCTTGTCGTTGGGACCCACGATTTCGTGACGTTGGCCCGGTTGGTCACGTGATGGAGGGTGATTTTCTTTGTGGGAGTAATATTTTTGGGGAATAATTGGGCTATTTGTTGGGTAAGATGAAGCCAATAATCTTGTTTGGCTTGGGCTTGGCTTTTGGAGGGCTTTTTGGCTTTGTTTTTCTTTGGTGCCATTGTTGATGATGGAAAAGGGGAAGTGAATTTGGGGGTTATAAAATACTAAAAATTGATTGGAATGCAATGATGAAGATGATGAATGATGGGTTGTCTAATATAGGTTGCATCCTTGCTCTCCAAGTTCACTATATTTAGAGATTATTGCAAGTCAACTCAAAAAACAAAAAATGATATTGCAAGTGGAGAATACTTGGACTTTGGTTACTTATATTAATTTCAAAGCAAGTTTTAAAATTTTGTTAACTTAAACCCAAAATTACTTTATCATTATGCAGTATATCCTGCACTATCGATTTTATATTAATCGTATCTTTGTTCATTTTGATGCTATTTTCTAATATTTGTAAGGCACTAACTATGCTATGTACTTTCTTTTAAAAGAACATGGTTAAATAAACTATGACAATCCTCTAAGTTAAGTTAACTTTTTAAAGACGAAAAAAAGATACGAATACTATAAAAATGATGACATTTAAGGAAATATATTTTTAATAAATATAATGTATGTATAATTGATAGTGTCGAAATAAACTGGGTTCAAAGTAAATTTTACTCTGCTTTTATTGTATAAGCATAATTTAATGTAATTTGATTTTCGCGTAAGCGAGTTTTAATCTGAAAATAAATCAGTTTCATTACCGATAAAAGGCAATAGATAAGCTGTTGTAAGTCGTAACCAAACCAACTGAAATCATTTTATAGTATAATTAATTAATTATTTATATAATATTTGTGAACCCAAGAATTTGTTGAATATTTTACATTAAACCTTGAAAAAACTACTCGTAAATAGTTTTGCGGTAATTCTCTTTTTCATTTCCTAAAACCTGAAAAATGGAGCTCGCTTCTGTTCCTCTCAGCTCATACTCCGCCGTAGCTATACGACCCGCCGCCGCCGCTTCCAGAAGCTTCTCTCCATACCTCCCTAATTTCAGGGCTACCGTTCCGAAGATTTCTTCATTCTTTGTCGTTTCTAAATCCAAAGGTATTCAGATTGTATTACTTAATTTCCCCATATTTCTCTTCTTCTGATTTTTGGTGCTCACAAGTGACATTAATTTCTGTTAATCGGTCCAGTGCTAAGCATAAACTGTTGCTTTTCTTATCTTTTTGGGTAATAATTTTGAGGATTTTTTTTGTTTTGAGTTGAATTTTGGCGCCAGCAGGCTTCTCTATTGTGCCTAACCGTTTTGGGCTAATTGAGTTTAATTGTTGAACATGGCAATGGCATAGATTTGATAAGTATGCTTTTCGTTCTTGATAATTGAATTGTAATGATAGAATGCTTGATTCCAAATACTTGAGGTAGAATTTTGTAGTTTCATAGTAACTTTTCTAACTAGTGATGGGCTGAAGAATTTCTTTAAGCAGGAACCTAGATAATGGAGATTGTGGTAGAGGTCAGGATGTGGGATCCTTGGCAATTGAGTATGAAGATAAATTTCTTAGATTAGAAACTTAGTCTCGTTTGTTGCCAATCGATTGTGAAAATTGTTTTCCTTATGAGATATTTAGTAGCATTTGATGCATATGGTCTGACTAAGACAAGGAATGGTTAGTACTAATCTTGCAAATGAAGGAAACATGGTCTTGCCGATCATGTTGAGTTTTAAGCGTAGCATGGTTGGAGGTGATAAGCATCTTTATTGGTTTATGTTTGAAGTTTTGAATCCCAATTGATTTGTTTACTCATCATGCTTTGTTCTATAGTATACTCTAGCTAAAATATACTACTATCAAATATGAGAGTGCGATCAATATTGATTATGTATCATGCTAAATGAGTTTATGTGGGGTACTGTGATATTTTTCAGTAAGGATATGAAGTGTGAAATGCGACATTCATTTTAGGAGTTACTCCTCTTGGAATGCAGGCTTCCTCTTGCCACCAGAGAAATTTAGGTGTTTGTCTCGTGCTGCTGGTCTTGATAATGCAACAGCAGCGAACGAATCAGCTCAAGAAGGTGGCACTATTACTGATAATGATAAAAAGCACAAAGATAGGGATGTGGATGGTGAACTATTGGAGGGGAATAAAATGATTCGCATCTGCGACAAATTAATTGGGGTGTTTATGGTTGATAAGCCTACCCCGACTGATTGGAGAAGATTGTTGATATTTAGCAAGGAATGGGACAATATACGACCCCATTTCTACAAGAGATGTCAGGAAAAAGCAGATAGTGAGAATGACCCTGGAATGAAGCATAAGCTACTTCGGCTTGCAAGGAAGCTGAAAGAGGTATGATTCTGTTTTCTTTCACAACCAGAACTCAGATCAAATATGTTGTAAAAAATCTATCCTTAAGTTTTGCGCTTTTGAAAATTTCACGTTTATTATGTTTCTTGTACATTCTAGTTGGGTTAAGTATGGCTGTCTTGTCCTCTTTGATATATGGTACATTGATCTATCTTTAGTTCATGTTGGGAAATGACCTAAATTCCATCTAGGTTGATGACGATACCCAAAGGCATAATGAGCTGCTTAATGCAATTAGAAAGTCACCGTCCGAGGTTGGTGACATTGTAGCTAGGCGCCGTAAAGACTTCACAAAAGAATTCTTTGTTCATCTCAACACTGTGGCAGAGTCATACTATGACAATCCAACCGAACAAAATGGTGAGGCTTTTTCTTATTCCTTACAAACTATATAATGACCTTTTATTAATAATTGACCAGTTTCCTGGTATTATGAAGGATAAATGATAAACGACAAGTGTTTGATTTCCTGAATAAATCATGTTAACATTTCTCTCATTTTGGATGACTAGCTGTGGCAAAGCTCGGGAATACATGCATAGCTGCAGTACAAGCATATGATACTGCAACTGAAAGTATAGAGGCGCTAAATGCTGCAGAGTTGAAACTTCAAGACATCATTAACTCTCCATCTGTAGATGCTGCTTGCCGGAAAATTGACAGTTTGGCTGAGAAAAATCAACTTGATTCAGCACTTGTCCTCATGATTACAAAAGCTTGGTCTGCTGCCAAAGAGTCGACCATGATGAAAGATGAGGTATGCTGCTGGCTTATTAAAAACGTCGTTTTGTTACTTTTAGTACACCTACATACTATGATAACGAATACAGAGAGATCCTAGCAACTTGAGACAGAAAAGAGTAGTAAAGAGAGATTAAGTCATCATAATTACTTGGCTTGCATATTTGTAGCTCGTCTAAAGCTAGTTGGTCTACAGATGTGAGAGTTGAAGTCTTAACGATTTCTTTAACCATTTGGAGGTTATGAATCACTGAATTTGTTTAGTATGGTTCGGCTTCAGCCTGCAGTATTCGTATAAATGTATGGCTTATTTTTTCTGGAGTCACTAACGGTTTTCGCTTCTCTTGCCAGGTAAAAGATGTATTGTATCATTTATACAAAACATCCAGAGGTAATCTCCAGAGGCTTATGCCCAAAGAAATCAGGATACTTAAATATCTACTAACAATCGAAGACCCTGAAGAGCGCATGAGTGCATTAAACGATGCTTTCACACCAGGAGAGGAACTTCAAGGAATGGATGTCGACTGCCTCTACACGTATGTATTTGCTGTTTTGCATTCTTTTTCCAATTCATAGACACAACTCAGACAGGTCTCATGTAGTAACCTATGGCCTTCTGGTAGAGGAAACTCATGACAACGTGCTCCTTCCCCACCCTTCATTCTCGACTTATTTCACGTTACAAAAAAATTGTGATTCTAACAGGACGCCAGAGGAGCTGCATACTTGGATTGGTACTATTGTTGATGCATATAATTTCAGCCGAGAGGGCACCCTCGTGAGAGAAGCGAGAGACATGATGAATCCAAGAGTTATCCAGAAACTGGAAGAGTTAAAGAAGGCCATCCAAGATAATTTCATGTGAGATCGTATGCTTTCTCGAGTTCTCTTACTATCTCGCTCCAGCACGATGTCCCTGTAGAGCAAATGGGATGTGCCTCGAATAGCTCAAGCGCGACGAGCTTATGGTAAACCAATGGAGCCCTGTGTAATTGGTTCGGTTCTGTCGGTTTTTCAGTCGATAGTTTATCTGGATAAAATTGATCGAATTAACAGAATGCTCAATTGTCACTCACAATGCTATTTTTGCATTTTGTACAGTAGAAGATACAGTGAATTTAGTACTGAACTACCTATTACTTGTGTAGTTAATTAATATAATTGAAGAAGTTAGCGCGGATGATGTTTGAATTCATAAGCTTCTTAAAATAACTTGTAAATTGTTTTAATAAGTTTATAAGTTATTGCGAAGGTTTCTGTAAAAAAAAAAAAAAAGTTTTTGTCAATAACTCATCAACTATCCGAAAAGAGTATCTCATCTCCAATTTATTTTTTATGATATTATAAGCAATAATTAATTTACAAAAAGAATTCTACTCTAGTATATACACTTTCAATTTGATCCTTCTCTATATTCTTTTTCTAATTCATAATATTCTTCTAATTTATATACTCTTGTGACATTATTTTATAAGTTGTTGGGCATATAAGCATCTGTATCTTTGGGTTGAGATTGATATAAGTATCTGGTTTATTTGCTAAATACACCATGAAATATGAATACTCTCTACGCGAAATATTTTGAGATGGATTTGATACAAGTTATCATGAATGATAGGTATTTTGTACCAGTTTAAGCAGAATTTTGACTGTTAACGAAGTCTTGCAGTGGTAACGAGGAGGTATATGACAATTAAATTTAATAATAGTTCGGTCAAATATTATGCTTGTTTATTTTTATTTTTAAAAAAGTTAAAATGGCCAAAACCGAATTAACAGCAAAACGAAGGACCAAAATGTAATAAACAAAGACATAATTTGCCAGTGAGCCGTGACTCGTAAGAGAAGTACATAAATAAATGAGCGGCTCACGCAAAACTGATTTTATGCAAATTAATTTGAAACGTATGCTAAATCGATAATACGATGGCGCAGGTCTAATCTAATCACTCCTTAATCCAAAACCTTGGCCATAAACACACACATGCGATCTCCACAACCCTAACTCCTGTTCAAAACAATCAAATTCTGAGCTCGCCGAGGAAGAATTCCAACAGAAAAAAGGTGTAATTCTCTGCTAATTCGATGATGACAACGGCGACGACGAGAAAAACCAGCTGCTGCGCCATTTGCGAGAACTCTAATCTCGCTTCAATTTGCCACGTCTGTGTTAATTACAGGTGATTTCAGTTTGCGTGATTGTGCAGTTACTACTGCATTGTTCGTTTTGATTTTTTTTTTTCCAAAATTAGCTTTGTTGTGTATGAGCAGAACTGATGTGTGTTTGTTTGGTGCGGTTTTTGGTCAGATTGAATGAGTATAATGGTAATTTGAGGTTGTTGAAGAGTAGGAGAGATGCGCAGTATTCGAAATTGACTCAAGTTTTGGTTGCGAAGGTACATGTGAATTATGATGTAGTTTTTGAATTGATTTTGCCGTTTTTCTATAATCTGGTTAAAAATTGGGGGAGTTATTTCTATTTTTGCAACGTTATTAGTATTTGCAAGTGTGATTTAATGAGGGGAGAGATGGGAAAATGATGAGAACTAGTCAACATGTGTTGTTTCTAATATCTATATGACATTGCTGGACTGTTAATGCATTTTGTGTAAGCTTTTCGCTTTGCTAAAGTCGTGGCGATATCTAGTTCATCGTGCCATGTGGAAATCTTTTTGGTATCTATTTCACACCCCTAAACTCCTCAATTGGTTTATTTTTCATGCTTCTAGGGTAAGGCTGATGATCAAAATAGTTGGAGGGTGCTTCAAAATGAGAAATTAGCTAGGTTGAGGGATAAGCTCAGACGTCGCAGAGAGCAGGTTTCACAAGGTTTGTTGCTCTGAGTCCTGATTCTTACCATTTTGGTAATACATGGTCCTCAGTTTAGTTTATGTTATTTTTTAAATAATGATTATTTTCAGGAAAGGCTAAGATCGAGAAGATGTCTCATGATCTTAAAGTCAAATACGAAATGCTGGAGTCAGCTATGAAATTGGTAAAAGAATTTATAATCTTTTTTAGATGTTACCTTAGTGTCTCTCTTAAAGTTTTTTTCCTTTCCTCAACATATTATTTGATTCCTTTTACCAGTTAATGAAGTTTTTTGTGTGATATGAAACTGCAGTTGGAAAAGAATCGCGCTGAACAAATCGAGAAATATTATCCTAATCTTATCTGCACACAGAGTTTAGGACATGTAAGAAACGTGATAGAGTATTTACTTTTCTGTTTGTGGTGTGTATCTTTAAACGTCTTTATTATTACTACTTTAATCATTTTTTGAGTTTCTCTACTAAGATTGATGCTCGTGAATCTGATTTCAGATGGCAATTACCTCTGAACGCCTTCACAAACAATCAGTCATTATTAAGCAGATATGCAAGTTATTTCCCCAGCGTCGGGTACTTCCTAAAACCTTTTCCCTTTCTAATTAGATACCACACTGTTCGTATCTTGGTATTGCAGTTGATATGATATTGTTGGCATTTCATCTACTTCCATTATTTATGTATCAGTTCATAGTTTTCGTAGATAGGGATGCTCTCCGGACTTTAAAATGTGTTCAATTCTTACAGTTCTCTTTCCAAAGAAAATTATTTAAAAGTTTTGTGGACTTCATACTGAAGCACTACTGTTGTTGATATCTGATGCTTGCTGATTTGTTATCTATGATTTTCCAAGCAATTGAAGTGCTAGTTTTCTTGGTAGAGTTGGCGCTCTTAATGGTTTTCACATAATTGTAGGTGTTTTTTGATGGAGAGAGAAAAGATGGCTATGGTGGTCCATATGATACAATTTGCAATGCACGCTTGCCGAGAGGGTTAGATCCCCACTCAGTTCCAAGCGATGAACTTGCCGCCTCATTGGGGTATGTTTCCATGTATATCTGTTTACCAATAATTCTAGATGAATATGAGGAGATATCAGATCCAATTTCTATCCCCTTTAATTGTGTCTTGAGACGTAAAAGCTGGGTGCATATCAAAGCCTTCCATACTTATTTTAAATGCAACTTTATTATTTTATTTATTTTAAAAATTTTCCTATTTTTCACCTTCAAAAGTATTATTTAGCTGCTTCCCCTATTTGTTTGTTGGTACTTCTCATCTTCTCAATGTATCATGATTTACTTGCTCTCTGTGCTCAATGGCTGGAAGCAGGTACATGGTGCAACTCCTGAATCTTGTTCTGCATGCTGTGTGCTCTCCAGCTCTCCATAACTCTGGGTTTGCGGTATGTGGAGATAGATGTACCTTCTCTCTGCCTCTTAGGATATCTGTGGTTTTCTTTTTTCAGTTGAGAGTCTAAATATATTGAAGGATCTCTTACTAGGTAGCTAAGATCGTATTTCAACAATCATAGATCAGTAACATGTAGGAAAGTTGTTGGTGAAGAACATGTGCAATGATATGATACTTCATAATTGCATTGAGCTCAAGGAAACATGTCTAACTTTGTTTTACATCAACCACTAATCAGTATTGCTGGTTCAGATATAGTGAGGTGCTTAAGTCGTTCAGATGCTTGTATCTATATATTTCTTTGAGTAATTAATTGCAAATGTTGTGTCTGTTTCTTTGTTCGGTTATTTGTTGCCTTTCCTTTTCCTGATTCTTTTTAAGTTTCACTACTTGAATGATTTTACAAACAAGTGATTCTCGTCATTTCTTCATGTATATTAGGGTTCCTGTTCTCGGATATGGCAGCGGGAGTCATATTGGGATGCTCGTCCATCATCCAGAAGGTAATATACTAAATAGAGTTGTAGGGGTGGGCATTTGGGTTAATTGTACTTCACCAAACAGAAAGTTCGGTTCTCACACTGATAACTCTGCCCCTTTGCGGAAAAAAATCAGATGTATACAGTATTCTGAATTGGTGCTCCACCCCAATATATTTGTCTCACCTTTAAGATGAAGATGTCTTCCATTATACTGAATTTACTTCCTACTATTCCACAGTGAATATCCACTTTTTATTCCTCGCCAAAACTTTTGCACAACTGGTGGTGAAACGTCATGGTCCGAGAGAAGCTCAAGTAATTTCGGTGTGGCTTCAATGGAGTCTGAGAGGAAGCCCCGTTTAGATTCCTCCGGTGGTAGTTTCAATTATTCTTCTGCTTCTGCACACTCAATTGAGTTACACAAAGATTTGCAGAAGGGCATATCACTCCTCAAGAAAAGTGTGGCATGCATAACTGCATATTGCTATAACTCTTTGTGTTTAGAAGTTCCCTCAGAAGCCTCTACATTCGAGGCATTTGCAAGATTGTTGGCTACACTTTCTTCTTCAAAGGAAGTTCGAAGTGTTTTATCCTTAAAAATGGGATCATCGAGGTATAAGCATCCTCCATTCATCCTATTTTTGCCACCTATGCACTTGGTGCATGCAACATACTTGCTTACTATCGTATATCAATTTAATTTGCAGGTCCAAACCTTGCCAACAACTGAACACATCTATATGGAATGTTGAATCAACTGTTTCATCAAGCACTTTGATGGAGAGTGCACATGCACTGCCTATGATGGTATAAGTTCGATTTACTACTTAATCTTCTCTGAGAGTTTTGTATATATTTCGGTCTAATTTGAGAGTTAAACAATATACACTGTCTAAGCAACAAGCTAGTCGTAATTGTATCAATTGACAGGTGTTAGGGTTTGTTTCTTAATTCACAACATTTTTATTATGAGGCATACATGCTCAGAAACTTATATCCTGAATTCTTAGTTTAATTTTTCTTGAATATGGAAAAGCACATTGCAATTGGACATCCCATTTTCTCAATGTTATTTTTTTTAATCTGCAGAGAAACGCCTTTGATAATTATATCCCAAGCTTTGCTGGCAGCTATGTTTATGCCAATGAGTTTCCTGATTCTGGGAAGAATGAAAACTTAATTGAAGGATGGGATTTGGTGGAGCATCCTCATTTTCCTCCTCCTCCATCACAAACTGAAGATGTGGAGCATTGGACTCGAGCTATGTTTATCGATGCAACAAAGAAATGATTTGAAACCACCTTTCAATTTGGTAAGAATCTTCTTCACTTACAAAGGCCCAAACTCTGTTGGTTTTGATTTGTTTTTCTTAAAATGGTCGCAAAGGTTTGATATAACTGGGACAGTCCAGAAATAGTATATTTATCCTCTCTTCATCCGTGTTTTGTTTTGGGGCATATATATAATTCAACAGTGGCAAGTCATGTTTCGATCTTTTCTAGTAAAGGAGTCAGCATGGTGTTGGAAGGTCGAATTAAAGTGTCTGTCTATTCATTGGAGTTTTCAGCAAAATCGTTATAGTTAGTTATAATCAGTAGTAAGGTTAAATATATCCTATGTGCAGTTTATTTCCGTGTGCTTGTATAATTTCAAGAATATTTCATATTGTAGATAATCTTAGCTCATGTTTGTCTTGATTCTACCTGTAGCATTGCTAACTGCCAAGCCAACTTCTTCACTGACAACGAACGGGGTAGGAGTATGGAAAGCTTCTCGAATGATTTGACATTCAAATTGTGTAAATATACGGTTTCGAGTAGGTGTGGAGATTCGAGGTAAAAAATCCAACTCTGCTGTGATGTACATGCATGCTGTAATTTGGTTAATCTGTATATTACTAGCTCTGTACAAATGTGATAATGACATTAGTAGCTATAGATTCAGTAGAAGCTACCTGTATAATTGTTACTTTGTTAGTTTGATATAAAAGAACACAATTAATATGTATATATGTTTGTCTGCGTGTGTAAGAAAGAACAATCTTAGAGAAAATTATGTGCAGTAACCTATATACTTATTGCTTTATATAAACATTAAAGGAAAATTAGAATAACAGGTTAAATAAAATACAGAATTCAGACATGAAAAGATAGAAAGCTAGAAGCTATAGCAGTGAAATTAAGTGAACTCAATTCAAATAAGTTCCCCTAGAGATATTGCTGGCTCAAATATTGTCAAAGTAGGATATGAATTCCAAACATGCAAAGATAAAAAAAACTGCAGTAAACTTAACCAACTAAGCCAGTCTTCCTCTAGTGAAATAGTTGGTAGATTAGGTCTCTAATAAAATTAACCAACTCCGACCGAGCTTCTCGTGCCAGTTGCTTCACTTCTTCCTCTTCTTCGGAGGCTGAAGCTCCTCTTCCTCCTCTTCCTCCTCCTCGTCATCATCGTCGGGCTCCTCGTCCTCGTCCTCAGCCACATCCGGGTCGTCTCCTTCCTCGTTCTCGTCATCCTCGTCATCCTCATCGTCGTCGTCATCCTCATCGTTCCCGTTGGTGGCATCGTTTTCGTCATCATCGTCCTCCCCGTTCTCCTCACCAGCCCCTCCCGGCCCCTTCTTGGCCTTGCCGTTGCTGTTGGCCTCGTTCCCCTGCTCGCCCTCCTCGGAGTACTCGCCTTCGCCGTCGTCGTCTCCGGAGGCAGCGGCTGCAGCCTCACCGTCGCTGTCCTCTCCAGCTCCTCCCTCAGCGTCGACAGCCTCCTCCGGTTGGTCTTCAGTTGGGATCAGCATCAGTAGTTTTGCGAAGTTCTGCAACTGTTATATTTTGTTATGGTATTAGAAATAAGATTTCATTCTTCAAAAAACTATATATAACTAGTGACTCATGAAATTTAAATGTGATTATCAAAACCCTCACTTATTTTTAGAGGTTTTACGTTGCGAGCTACATTAAAGAGCTGCCTCTATAGTTCGGCCTATCATACAGAAAATATGTATATTTTACTATTTATTCTTTTAAATACTCACAATATTAATAAATTGTAAAGCTACATTCGTTAATATATATAGTAAACTTTACAAATTAAAAAATATAATTCGTTTTTGCCCTTGCATCACACGTGAGGCATATTAGTTTATATTAATATGTCATACATATTCGTATTATTTTATTAAAAAGTAACAGTGTAATAACCATTTAAACAATCTATAAGACTCAATATAATTTTGCAGAACCATTTAATTAAATTTTTAATATTGAATCCCTTCTAGAAAGACTATATCTCATTTTCTTACTATCTGACCCGACCCGTCTACCCATTAACCCGATCCATAAACGTATGGAAAGTTCGCCACATGCGATGCATCGAAATATCGTCGAAGGAATATTCGAATATGTATCACTATTCCCAATAATTTCACAATATTTCTACAAAAAGGTAGTATAATTTTTAAAACATTAATAATTCGGTCTGTGAAGTCATGGGCTTAACACGTACATTAAGACGAGCTATCTTGACCAAGAATTTTGGAAACCCCATTATTTTCAATATTTAAGATTTCGTAGACTTCTTTAATAATAATAAATTTATAGAGATAATTATACAAACGCCCAATGTTTTTTTTCTTCGTAAAGTTATTCTCATCTATTTATTTATAAGTATGTTGTATTTCAATGATAATAATCATTTCATAATAGGGGCAAAAGAAAGGTTGTTAATGACATAATTATTGTCGTTAATTTTGTCAAGTAGTTGTAATAAATAAAGAAGCTGAGATTGTGGACCTATATTATTATATGGTGGGGTAGGGGGCCCAGCCTCAACCAACCCGGACCTCAAATTGGCACAAAACCTAAATTATATTTTCCCTTTGGATTCCGTGACGACGAAATTGGAGCTCTCTCTCTCAGTCTATATTCTCAACTACTCCGAACCGAGACCACACTTACACCCCGGCGCACGTTAGCAACCATAAAAAAAATGACTAATTTCATTTTACCTCGATAAAAGTCAAAACGCAATTTTTTGGAGTAGAAAAAGTTGATAATTTTGAAGCTCATAAATTTAACTACTGTGTTGTAAAATGGTGGAACAAATTAGTTTATTTATAAAATATGATTTTGGTAAAGAAGAAATCGAGAATATAAACGAATAAAACAAAATTTGATAAAAACGGTTAAAATGATTTTTTGACTTGAAATTGAGTGAAGCAGAAACCTGTGCTGTGTAGAGCAGGTGAGCTTTGACTAGGAGGAGAAGGAAGGACAGCGGCCCCGCCGCGCACGTTAGCGAAGCCCCCTTAACTGTCACCTCCATCGATTTTTTTTGCGAAAAACCTGCGCCGGTCACCTGCGCAGAAATTCACTGAGAAATTAATAAACAGAGAAAAGCAAATTAACCAGATTTTTTTAATATAAAAATTTAAAAAACTATCATGCGCTATAAATTCTCTTCAATTTCTTCAGAAGCGTTTGTTCAAAACCGATGCAGATTTTTTTCTTCAGAGACTGTTTTCCAGATTTGGACGAAAATTTTCAATTCGCAGAAATAGAAATGTTGAAAAATCGCACATCAAAACGCCGTGTGTATAATCTGGCTCATGCAGAAATAGCAACTGCAAATCTCTCTGTGAAATCACACAAATACACACGCATATATCACACACATGTGAAGAAAAACAGACGAGGAGAGGAAAATTGGAGAAGGAATCGGAAACGGAAAAACAAAAAACTTTTGCGAAAAAGTGAGAATTAAGGAAGATGAAGATGAGAGCTCACCGACTACTTTGAGAAAACCGAAAAAGATGCAGGAAAAAACTGCTTTAGAAATATCACAGTAGCGCTCCAGAGCCTCTTTTCATATTAGATCTGTGTGTGTGTGTGTGTGTGTGTATTTGAGACTTGAGATAGAGAGAGAGAGAGCTGACCGTAAGAAATTCTCTGAGATGAGTCCACGGTAAGTATTCTACGTCGTAAAGAGGTGATGAAGATAAAATGCGCCTCCTGCGCTTTGTGAATTGTGCGTGCGTGTGTGTGTGTGTGTGTGAGAGACAGAGAGAGAGAGACTACGTGTTGTGTGTTGGTTGAAACTTGAAAGAGAAGGATGTGTGTGTGTGTGAGTGTGTGTGTGTGTGTGAGAGAGAGAGAGTATGTGTGTGTGTGTGTGTGTGAGTGTGTGTGTGTGTATGTGAGAGAGAGAGAGAGAGAGAATATGTGTGTGTGTGTGTGTGTGTGAAGAGTAGTTGAGAGATGAGAGAGATTTGCTAGGGGAATTGAAGGATGAATGAATTGTGTATTATGTATATTTTCCTTTTTCTTTTTTTATTTGCTTTCTGATGAAAGAATTGAAATTTGTGTGTGTATTTTTTTGTAAAGCAAAAAATTGGAGAATAGAATTAGAATCGAATGCTTTGTTCCAAGGGTAAAGCTAGGTGGGACCCTTTGAGAATCAAACTACTTTTTTTATTTGTTTTTTTTACATTTTTGGTTTTTACCGATTTCTCTTTATTTTCACTTTCTTCTTTTTCACCATAGCTTCCCATGTGAAGTTTAATGACTAAACTATAAATCGAGCTTTTAATAGCATATTAGTATTATTTATAGATAAAACAGCTGCGAATAATTTTATAGATGCAGTTGTGCCCATTGTAACCATTATTTGGATAGTATAATACATTATTATAATTATAATTTTTTTTTAAAATACTGTATTACTTTTTTCGTGCCATTGATTTTGTCATGTTATTTTCTGACAAAATAATTAAGTTAACTTTGTGATGTGGTGTGACGCATTATATTTTTTGTGGGTAATTTTCTTTGAAAAAAAAAGAGACACGACACTATTAATGGACCAGATGAAAATAAAAAATAGGACAAGATCAATGGAATTGGAGTATTTTTGTAGGAAAGTTAAATTATTATTAAAAATATATATATATATATATTGGCTTTATGGCCTCCACTATTTAAATTCGTGATGTGATGTACTAGAAAACTAAACGCTAAAAATCGGTATATGTGTTATATTTTGAAGAGAATAATTGATAAGATATTTTGTATTTGTATATCTGATATTTTTATTTGAATGGGATTAGGCCCAATAAGGTAATTTTGGGCCCTACCACAATTTTGGTAAAAGAGTAAGCATTTATTTGTAGCCTACTTACAGGAACGAAAATTCAATGGATTTCATTCTTCAGCAACTACCATAACTAGCATTCAATTTTTCTTGTTTATTGAATTATTTTCTTAAATAGTACTTTCAAATTTTTATTAATAAGTGTCCGATTTAGGTCCCCCTGCCACATTATACTCGCCCTCCACACAGTACATTTTAAATGCACTCTAATAAATTTTGAATCAATAGAAACTCGAGAAGTGTGACAACAAATTTATAGAAACTATAGTAATTGGGCGTGAATAATAGGATAAGTTTGCTAGTAGGTATTGAATCCTAGATCAATTACTACTGTCCTCATCCATAATTTTTTCACAATCCAATTTTTATTATATTATTCATTTCTCTCTCTTCCACATACACAATCTACAATCTACTCCATCCGTCCCATAAGCTTGACACCATTTCCTTATTAAGCTGTCTCAATAGTCTTGACATATATCCAAAATGGCAAAAAATTTTACACACAAAAATATCACTTTTTTAATTTCCGTGCCCAAAAGCTACATGTCAAGTTTAATGGGACGGAGGGAGTATCATTTTACTACTCCATCAATGATTTTTTCATAATCCAATATTTCAATATAATATCCATTTATCTCTCTTCCACCTACACAATATTTAAATATAATATTATATTTACATCTTCCAATATTACTTTTGGACACTTATCAATAAAGTTGTCCATGATTTTTTTTTTTTGCATCTAAGATTGGTCAATGGATCAAGATGCAAAAAAAAAAAATTCATCTTACGTTTTATATTTGATTTTTTTTTATGTTATGTCTTTTGTCTTTTAGTGTAGAAGATTGTGAAAAATTCATGAATTGGGGTAGTCTAAGAAAGACGAGATTTTTATTTTAATATTTTTAGGACAAAGGAAGTCATCTTAGCAGATTTTGAAAAAGCTTATATGTTTTTAAGAATTAAATAAAGATAGAACCAAAGGAGGGCTATCAAATGGTCATGGCTCAAGCCTACTAGAACAATTGGTGCATGAATAGATTGAGGAAAAGGGGAAAAAAAATAATGAAACTCAAGCTATCAAATGGATTCCAAAAAAATCAGATGTGAAATGTGCAGGAAAATAATTAGAGACTCAGTAAGAAAATTCCAATATATTAAATAGATTGAGGAAAAGGGCAAAAAAATAATAAAAATTGATGAGTGTTGCTAAAAGTGAGCTGAACTGATGCGTCTGAGTTGGTATCTTGGTGCAGATATCGAACTTGAATTCCAAATAGCACAGGCTTCCTGTAGAAAACCAGAAAAATAGTTTAATAAAATAAAATAAAATAAAATATTTTAGTGTGTTTTGATTTGCATATTATTTCATTTTCACATCATAATCATCACACGTACAAAGCGTTGTAGTAATAATGTCATTGCTATGACTCCCAAATTCACAATACATGTAGCGTAAATAAAGGAATATGTAATCATTAATTAAATATTTTTATATATGGGACCAAAGTAGTTATGCAAAGCGAGGTTTGTTTTCTCTTATATTTTCTTTTGAATTCTGCTAATTAAGAGTATAAGGCTAAACACAATTAGTGATTTTAGTTTTAATATTTGGGCCCAAATTCCTCGCTCTATTCTAGAATAGGTTCCAAGCTATAGCGATCGTTTTATATATACATATATAATATATATTGGTGAAATGAAATATGATAATAAAAGGTTCAAATTAATTTCGCAAATACTTGTGAAATTTAAATATAGAAGTAACCAAGTCGATAACGTTTTTTGGTGACATGTACGTTACTTGTGTTTGATTGTTAATCTAAGTGATATTTTCCACGGAAATTTTGAAAATTTATATAGGTTGGTATATGATAAATAAGTAAATAAATAAAACCATATACTACAAACTAGAAATAGTTGCTACTTGAATTCATTATCGAAAATTTGATTTTGTGGCCTTTCTCTTATAAATCATGGCTTGATAATATATGTGGTATTAAAATCAATTTCGAGGAAGCTATGGATGTCAAGTAAATTGCATATATCGAGCAACTTGTATCGGAAAATAGAAAGAAAATTAACGCAAACAAAAGCATTGTAATTTGAATAAGATGAATAATGATATTGCATTTGGAGTCGATCCGTTTTTTAGTGCTTTTTAAAAACTACAACGTAAATGTAGCTCAATTAAATAATTCTCAAATTATATTTGCCAACTTAGTACATTCATAAGATTCATAACAAAAATGTGGCACCACTAAAGACTTTCATGAATACTCGAGTAAAAATAATTATAATTAAATCGAGTGAATATTCTTTTACAAAAATGACTAACAAAGGTAATATATTAATACCTTTCGCTTTTTAAGCAATTTCTTTGATGTCTGAAGTTGTGACGCTCTATGCTGCAATTGGTCTATATAAGCCTACAATACAAGTCAACATTTGAGCTTAAATTGTTTAAAATCAAAGAGAGTGCAACTATATTGGAATGCAATAATATAATCATATCAATCATTTTCTAGGATCTTGAAAATAAATTTGTGTATAGATTCTATAGTCTCGTCGCAAAACAAACAAACAAACTAGTCAATGATGAGACCAAGTTCGGAGTGATTATTTACTTGTCACCAACTATACAACAACAATGTACATCTTTCATATTATCAATTTAAGGAACAATGTCTCAAATCAGTGTCCCACTATTAAATTTATTATAAAAAAATTATTATGATGTGAATTATGTGATGAAATATACTTCCTCCGTTCTGTAAAAATAGTTCATTAATTTTTTTTTGGATGTTCTGTAAATTTAGTCTTAATCCATTTATAGAAACTATTCCCTAATATTTTATTCTTACTATTTAATGTGAGTCATTTTCTCCACTCACAATTAATGTGGGTCCCTTTCTCCACTCACAATAATTTTATCAATATTTTATCCCATCACAATAATTTTACTAATATTATCTTAAAACCCGTGTCCTCTCTCCTTATGACTTTTTTTATAGGACGGAGGGAGTAATTAATACTTATATTTATTACTAAAAATCTGAAGTTTAAAAAACTATATACTTTAATTATGATTTTACCAAGATTTTAATTAATTAATACAAATTAAAAGTGAACTTGTATGCTAGAACATCTATATACTCAAATAATAAACAATGAAAAAGGAAAATTAAAAAACTGTATACAGCGAGACATCAAAAGTGGGACATTCGATCAAATGCCCCAAAAAATGCCTAGTGCAGTGAAATACTATTCCCTCCGTTCACAAAGAGTGTTATACTTTATGAATGACACGGATTTTAATAAAAAATGAAGAGATTGTGTGAGTAGAGAAATGATCCTACCATGTTGATTTAATAAAGAGTGATGGATATTGTGTGAGTGGAAAAATGGTCCCACCATATATTTGCTAAATAAGGAAAGTAGAAAAATATCTGTGTACGGAGGGAGTACAAGATTGGAATATGAACTTCAAGAAACTTTGAGAGCAAAATCTAACAACAACCACAACAACAACAACAACAACAACAACAACAATAATAATAATAATAATAATAATAATAATAATATAATTTATTATTATTATTATTTTTATTGTTATTGTTATTATTATTATTATTATTATTATTATTATTATTATTATTATTATTATTATTATTATTTAGAAAAGAAGAAGAAGAAGAAGCAGCAAATTAACCTGTTTCCTAGCCCTTGATCTTGCAGCTGACTCTCGATTCTTGATCATCCTTCTCTGCCTCCTCTCCATACTACATTCATTATTTCTATCACTTTGATCAAAACTTGAATCATCTCCACATTTTTCATGAAAACCATTCTCCAAAACCTTCAAATCTGAATCCACCATCCCTTGCTGCCACTTCATGTATTCTTCGTCGATCTTCGTCATCATCGGATTCTGCAAAAAATCTTCTTCAATGTTTCTCATTTCCAAAGGGTTTTCGTAGATGATCGGAGGCGAAGACGACGAAGAACACGAAGAAGGGTTTCTCTGCAGCATGTTTTCCTCTGCAGAGTTGATCAATGGCTCATGATCTAGCTTGTAATTGTTCATGATGAATTTATCAAGGTTTAGGCTCACCAAACATGGATCATTATGATCATCAAATTCCTTTGATGTTGATGTTGATGTTGATGATGGCCCCATCTAAAGATTTGATGGATCAAGTGTTTTTTCTAATTTTGGTTTTGTTTAGGGAAAGAAAATGAAGGAGAAAAATATGTTGTTGGAGGATATCTTGATATAATAAATTAAGTTTCAAGAATTGGGAAAGTTTATATTTGCATACATCAAATTAACTTAATTCATGTAAAGCTGAAGATATTTTTCTTAGGGGAAAACGTCAATAATAGATAACGAAGATCAAGTGAAATAATATTCCTAAGCCAAAGATATACTACTAATTTTTACATGAATAAGTGCACACCAAAAATAATGAATATGGATTAAAAAAAAATGCATTGAGGTAGACCACACTAAATTAATGTGCTCAAGAAACAAAAACTAAAATTGTTTTATTTCTTAGTGGATTCTTCTCTATTTCTTTACTACCTAAAAAAATGTGTGGGAAGAAAATGGATTTTAGAAATGGAGGTAAAGATGCAAATTTATAGGTTGTGTTATTCTTCAAAAATCCCACGAATATAGCGTGAGATATGGTGGTGTTGTTGAGAGAGAGCGAATTTGTAGACCAAAGTGGTGTGGAAGCATCTTCTACATAACTAAGATCCGTGATTATCTCGTTTTTTTAATGTATATGATTCTTCTCAATTTATATAGTCACATTTGATAAATATTTAGTTAATTTATAGGAAGTAATTAGTAATACATGTTTATAATCTCAATATTAAAATACATAATAAATGATCATATTGTGAACTGTGGAGGGTCAAAATATATTATACTCAAATTGTAAATTGGTTCTAAAGAAGTATTAAAATTAGTAGTAATTCATAGGAGTATAATTTAATACGTTAGAAGTTTTGATGATTAGTTATTCAGGTTTTTCATCACATTTATAAAGAAGATGACTTGAGTATAAAATTGTTGATAATTATTTAATTAGATAAAAATTTGAAGCCTGTATGTAGATTAGATCAAAAGGTTATATCGATTTTAAAGAAATTTAAAAGTCTCAGATACAATTAACTTGAATGCAAAATCTTTTACTTCACTCATTAGTCACTCACTCTGCCACTAAAATAAGCTAACACAATGAGTTAAGAACATTTTAGAAGTTTT
The DNA here is from genome assembly GCA_036873715.1 of Salvia sclarea. Classification (NCBI taxonomy): domain Eukaryota; kingdom Viridiplantae; phylum Streptophyta; class Magnoliopsida; order Lamiales; family Lamiaceae; genus Salvia; species Salvia sclarea. The sequence goes on from JAYJMF010000019.1 coordinate 232,479, forward strand.
TATTCATTTTTTTTTAAATGAGTTAGTAAACACTTTCAATTCTACTTGAGATAAAAATTCATACAAATAATTTCTGCAAAAACCAAAAAAAATGTAATTCAGAAGCAGAAATAATTTCTTTCCTCTTTTATGATTTTATCTTTGATTTATCTTAATTTTCTTCCTTTTTATCTTCTTTATTTTCTTTGAACTAAAAAAAACAGTGAACTGTTTGCCTAAATCAAGAGTAGGATCAGCCAAAAACCCTAGACAGAAAAACCTTCGCCATGAGAGGAGCTCTGCTCAGAAACCTCTCTCTCTACTCTCGAGCTCGCCATTTCTCTCTCTACCACAGACCTACGCCCCTCGTTTCTAACGCCTCCACCACTTTCCAACGCGAGATCGATGCCGCCGCCGCCGGCAATGCGCAATTATTCAACCATTTCCCATCCAGAATGCGATTTTTCTCTTCCGAAGATGGAACCAAGGATCCGGAACCGAATCCAGAATCTGGCGTTTCGATACCTGAGGAGAAGGACACCGCTGCGGCCGAGGTAGACGACATCGATAACAAAGGTGGTTTTCGCGAAGGATTCAATTCGATGAAGTTTCTAGCTGAAAGTTGTTTATGCGCACATTTTATTAGGATCAATTTTGTGAAGGCGAGATTGAGTAATGTTGGCGACTGTATATGTGAAGAGAATCTGGATCGTGTTAAGTAATTTTGCCTAGATTTTTGCTGCCCTGTTTGTTCTAATTTGGTTGATTTTGGTTTTGCCGTTGTTTATTTAGTTTTTTGCATTGTTTTGTAGTGAATTGTGATGAGATAAAAGACTCTGTCTACTAGATTGAATGGGAAAATTATGTTCCGCTAAGAATTCAATACGATTAAGTTTCTAGCTGAAAGTTGTTTATCGGTTTTGCTCTGTTTGTGCAAAATAGTGATTAGTTGATTTTTGTTAGGATCAATTTTGTGAAGGCTAGATTGAGTAATATTGGCGACTGTATGTGTGAAGAGTATCTGGATCGTGTTTAAGTAATTTTGCCTAGATTTTTGCTGCTCTGTTTATTCTAATTTGGTTTCGGTTTTGCCGTTATTTACTTAGGTTTTTGCATAATTTTGAAGTGAATTGTGATGAGAAAATGGGAAAATTATGTTTATGTGGATTGCTACATGATTAGCGGTCTTAGATGTTAGGTTTTGTGTGGTGTTCTGATTTTATCTGACTTCGTTGGCTGTAATTTCTTCGCAGCATTGAAAGTGCAGGTAGAGGATTATTTTCAAAATGCTAATGAAAAGGCACTCCCAGCACTCATGGAGACTATTCTGAAGAGAAAGTTATCGAAGAAGCATGATGACACGGATGATGAGTTTTTAGATGCTCTTAGTCGAGGGCCAATAGACAATGTAGGTGACGAAGAGTTTGAATCAGATTTTGAGGAGATGCACCAGACTGATGATGAAATTGAAGATCTATACAATGCTAGGGATCACGTGATGCAGAAAATGGCATCCGATCCTTATTTCAACATGAATGACCGGAAATGGGACGAGATGATTAAGGAGGCTACTGAGAAAGGTTATCTTAAGGATATGAAGGAATGTGAAGATATACTAGAGGATATGCTACACTGGGACAAGCTTTTACCAGGTATATGATGGTAAAATTTGCTCTATTGCTTGGCTAGTTTACTTTCTTTATTTTATATGATCGATATTGTACTCGTTATTCTTAATGGTCAGATGATGTTGTTTTCGGGCATAATGGTTAATTATCTTCTCCTTGGTTTTATGATCTTGGATGGATGAGCCACTAAGTTTGAATGCAAGGTGTCCTTTGATGTTATTGGTAACTTTAGAAGCCGGAAAGCTTATTTTCGTCTGAAGTGGTTTGAATAATCGATGACATAAAATGCCAGAATGAACTGTGATTGCAGAATAATTTCTAATTTTTCTTACCTGAAAGGTCATGGTCTGTAAGAAGCGAACTTGCATGTATAAATTGCATTAGTGTGGTTGTTGGAGTCTGCATGAATAACTTCATGAAAGTAATGGTCAACTTTGTTCTTACAGTCGGGAACTTGGGTATGTAAGAAATCTGCATGCAATACTTTTGTTCCTTCAAATTGTAAGCTTAGTGCGTATGCAGATGCTACCTTTTAACACGTTCTGAAATTAAACTCGAGACAGTGGTTTTTAAAGAAGATCAATACTTCAGGAAACATGAAATGCACACTCAAAATATCATGAAATTGTATGTCTTACTTTTAACTTGGTTAAATGTTTTTTTTCTTTATATTGTTACCATGTGCGAAAGGTGAATCTAAAGGTTACTAGAACTCAGTGAACCAGATAGTTCGGCCCCAAGCACAGGTCATTCTTGATCCTGGTCACTTTGGGTACTCATTTCTGGATTGAGAAAACAAGCGGCCCACCTTTTTTTTCATTTGGGTTGGAGGAAAGAGCAGCTGGGAGTGGGGAGTGGGGATTGAACCCGAGATGTCTCTTTTTACATAGGGAGGGAGGTCAACCGCTTGGGTGTTCCCAAAGAGAGAAAAGGGGCCCACATTTATAGATATGGGTTTGGGTGAATCAATTGGTCAATTATGGATGATAAATGATCTTCTTGATGTGGGGTGTTGTATGCCGTCAAAATTTAATTCATTTAACTTTCGCAGGTGAAATATCTCATAAAATTGCTATAGAACTCATGAAAATAGTCTATGTCAAATGCTATTCATGGTCAATAGACTACCATTGAGCTAACTTTCTTCTAGAGCCCCCTGACTCGCATTTTAAGTATATTCTGCTTAATGTTCTGTTGTTTACATTTGAATATAAATCCAGGATTTAACCCTGCATATTATCTGGCCGAGTCTTACTAACGTGACTTGACTGAAACTGTGTGCTCGTTGTTTAATCAGTCATCAAGTCATGTATTGTTTATTTCAAATTTGATGTATAGTACTGAAATTCCTAATTTTGAAATGGACTGGTTTCAGACGAGATAAAAAAGAAGGTGGAGGTCAAGTTTAACGAGATAGGTGATAGGGTCGAAAGTGGTGAGATTACTGTTGAAGAAGGTTATGAGCTTTTCAAGGAGTATGAAGACCAGATGGTCTTGGAATGTGATAAGTTGATGAAGGAAAAAGAAACCCCGTTCGACAAGGATGATTGGAATCAGAAAGACGTAGATCTGGACGACCCACCGGGTGAGGGACCAATTCTTAGATGGGAAACTCGGGTGGTCTTTGCTCCTGGTGGTGAAGCATGGCACCCGAAAAATAGAAAAGTAAAGTTGGCCGTAACTGTGAAGGAGCTTGGCTTATCTAAGCATCAATTTGTGCGGCTGAGAGAATTGGCTGGAAAGCGATACAACCCTGGGAAAGATGAACTTACGATAACCAGTGAAAGGTATGTGCCTTTGCTCGTGTGATACACATTTTTCTGAAATTTCGTGGTATCTGAATTGTATTTAAACGACTAGCTTCAGTAGGTCTCCAAACTGAATTCTTTAATTTGATCTATATTTATCTTTTTCATATTTCTGACTTAGGTGTGAACATCGGGAAGAGAATAGAAAAGACTGCCTCAGAACTCTACTTGCTCTGATTGAGGAGGCTGGAAAAGCTCGAACAATGGTGCACGAAGCTCGGGTTTCAGACATGAAGGAGAGACTCAAATCCAACCCAAAATTCATGGAGAAATTGCTGAGCAAGAAAAAAGCATCAGTCACAGATCCAACAACTCCACCGTAGGAACTAGGTTGTCTCCATAAAATCGCTTCGAAGCATCAAATGCTTGCGCCTCTTTTGGAATCTTTGTCTCGTTTCTGCAGAGGGGGACGATCATCGTGCAAGGGGAGAAGCCATATTTTGAGATTATATCCTTTGAAATAGTTGTCTCATTTCTGCATAGAACAAGGAATGAAGTCATGACCTTTTTATGTTGTAGCTGTTTAGAGAAAGAGAAATGAGTGGTAAAATTGCTCTTGCACTTGCATTTCTTTTTTTTGCAGAAAAATAATGCTCTGATTTTTTTGATTGGTGAATGATTTCTCAAATCTAAGAAATCTTGAAGCATAAAACTGATACACGTTCGAATTGCAGTAATAATATTGAAAAAATTTGTATAAGGTTTTTGTTATGTTTTAGAAAAATTTAATATGGGGGTTTACTTAATTTTCTTAAAGAGACTTGTTATTGACATTTGTTTGTCTAAATTTGCGTTGATTATTTTTCAGTTTGATGTTTTATAAGGTTTCGTTAGTCGTTTGCGATTATATTGTCTTTTCTTAAAAAAATATATATTTGAATTTTTACATCCTAGTGCTCTCGAAGTTAGTATTATAAATTGAAAAAGATTCACATTAGCTTTATAGTTGATACAATATAATATCTGGTTCTGAAAAAATGTCACTAGTTAGTGTGAGAATCTGCTGCACATCATCAAATTTAGAAAAAATAGTTCACGAAATAAAGGAGTTCCATAAATATAAAAGAAGTAAAAGATAACATATACAATATTCGAGGCAAAAAGCTTGATCAATAATTGCTGGTTGGTGGCCATGGGGGGCATAAAAATATATGAACATGTTATGACTATTCTTCTCCAAAAGTTAGGTTGTATATATATAGGATGTAAAATCAATCCGAACCCGACGGGTTGATCCAAATAACCCGAAAAATATAGTGGGTTAGGGCTGAATTTTCACGACCCGAAATTAAAGCGGGCTTCATGGGCTGGACCGATTAACCCGCGGGTTATATAGGCTATCCCGAACGGGTTGCGGGTAGGGCCCGATGGACTGGAGATTTAAAAAAAATTCGAATAAAGACATTATCTAGAAATTGAATTCACTTTTCATTAAGCGCTATGTACCATAATTCTATGACAAAACAATAACCTACCCAATAATATACTTTACAATTTTAATTGTATATGTATGATTATTTATTTGTTATAAGGGGATAGTCTTTAAGTTACTTATACTCCTTACGTCCATCATTTATTTTTTGCAATATTATTAATAAAGTCGCTGAAAGTAGTCAGACCCACTAGATTTAGTATTTTTTTGAAAACAAACCAAATCAATTGGCACAACTCTAAATGTAACATGATCTAAGTCAAATATGATTTAAGAAATATATGTTAAATACTTTTTTGTAAAATGTCCAGCCTGATGGGCTAACCCGAACGGGTTAGGGTTAGGGTTAGGGTCGATAAATTTTAACCCGAAAAAAACTTAGCCCAAATAGCCCGCACCGAATAGCCCGACAACCCGATAGGGTTGACCCGAAACCCGATGGGTTGGCCTGATTGACATCCCTAAGTGTCATGCCCAATTTTTTTCGATAATAAATAAAATGGGTTCATCTTAATTACATTATTTCCTTTTGCTAATATGTGATATTAAGAATATATATGGTGCTTTAATCAATAAACTTACACAAAAAACTCATGTGAGATTGATCTTATATGAGGTTTGGTGATCGTCATGCCCCACGCAACATCTATACCCAATTGACACAAGATGTTATTTAAGGTCGACATCACGCAAGCATGTCCATAACATTTAATAGTATAAATTTAAAATTTGACTTCTATTTAATAGATTATATATATATATTTATTTATTTATTTATTTATTTTATAATTATAGAATCAAATCAAATGTGGTGCATTTACAAAGTTCTTACACAATTAAATACTCTTAATTACTTTTATATATAAAGTGAATTAAACTTCCTTCAATTATTCGAATGTAGAAGAGAAAAAAAATGAGAGAGCGTCCACTTTGAAGTTCTAACTTCCAAACAATATTTTCAAAACGGGATCAGATCGGTCGATTCAACTAGTTTAATTGCGAATCAGATAAGTGGACGGTCCAATTTTAATTTATTTGCATGTATTTAAAATATCGGAGTAGCCCGGAAATAGCCGGTGACCTTTTAGATTAATAGACAGTATAGCATCCAACTCCACCAAACTTTTGTTAATTAATTAATTTATGTATATAAATAATATTGAAATATCTATTAAATACTAGTATTATTACTCCATTTGTAATTTAATATTGGTAAAATTGTTATTGTTCAACTAATATTGTTGTATTAGTATTATTTATTAGGGTTTATGTAAGTGTTTTTTTAGATTAATCGAGATTTGTAATTGTTTTTGTAAGTGTTGTTTCCACTTAGATGGATATTGTGTCTGGTGTTGGGACAACAGCACCAGGAACAGAGAGTATTTTTGCAGCAGAATATGAAAAATGAACGAAAAAGAAAGACACACGAAAGTATTTTTGTGCAGATTATATGAATATAACCTGCACAGTGCCGTATGGCGAAATCTCAACTATAGGAGGAAAAAGTTACACACCATAACGTACAACCTTGACAACCTCAAGGAGTACACAACTACCTCACTACAGAACACTAACGAAACTCAGTTCAAGAGTAAGAAACTCAGGAACCTTACAAATCACTAAAAGTGTTGTATGAACTGTGCACTCAGCACTAAGGTTAACACTCGTATAAATAGATAGCTTTCTTCTTGATTCGGTGAAGTGACTTGAAGAGCTTTTCAGGATATTTATAGACTTCTCCAGACTTAGCCTCCAAGTCTTAGAAACGTGGGTAGTTGATGGAGTTAGTGGCTGTTGAGGGAGGTTAGGTTGTTCCAAAATTATAGGAACATCATCGACTTTCTCCACCTTTTCCCTTCATCTTTGGCAGTTGCAAACCACAACTACAACCGACTTATTTGACTGTTTCTTCTTTCACTCTTTAATTCAATTCAACTCCTTGTTTGTAGGAACAAGTCCACTTGACTGAGTCCTACAACAAATAAGTGAAGACAAGACAAAACAATAATACTACAAGTTAGGTAAAAGCTGAAAAATATCTAGAGTTAAAAATAACACTATCAAATTATGTAGACAAAGTGTTTTTATACAACAGATATTCCTGAAGATCCATGTTCCTGTTTTTGTTCCTGGGAAGTCCAGCGAGATTTGGATAAGGAAATTACCTTATTTGGCGGAATTATATAAGGATGAGGATATCTATGAAATCTGGAGGATCTAGGGCACAACCACGAATATCTTTTGATATAAATCCTTATTGATTACTTCCTTATTGATGTGGAATTCGAATTTCTTCTTCCACAAGTCAAATTCCAAGATATGTAGGGTTTGCAAGTGACCCTATATATATGATGCGTATGAAGCTGTTGAGCCTCCCCCGCCCAAGAGATCAATTCTCTTGTTTGTTAGTTTGATAGCTACACATGTTGAGTCTTTGTTCATAGATTGTAAAGTAGCTTTCATATACACTTGTAACCACGTGAGCTTAAACTTTGTTTTTACAATTCTCGTCCGAGTCTTGTGAAGGGTAGTCGGTCTAGTAGGATTGGATGTGCGTTGGTGCAGTCCAAGTTATGTACATGCATGTCCATAGCTAGCAATTCGCCGTGGGTGAAGATTAGGAGTTCCATAGGCCCGAGAAGCTATAGTGAGGAGCTATAGGCTTTGGCGTGTAAGTACCTATGTATCTCGGCTTCAGTTAGTGATATTGTTTTCCCCGGGCGTTGCCCCCCAAATGTAGGTGTGGTTGATCACCGAATTGGGTTACCAATTCTTGTGTCCTGTGTTTTTGTGTTTTGTTGGTGTGTTTTCTGGTACGTGTTACTGCAACTGTGCCTTCTGACAATGAACTGTGTCAAACTTACGCATTAGAAAATTTCAAGTATAATCTTTATCATATGAGAAATGCTATTTTAATTTTAATACATTTCCTTTAAATAAGTTAATAAAATATGAAAATATATGTTATATTTTAATTATATTAACAATATAGGAATAGGAGTGATCTTTTTTCTAAAACCAATATTATAATATTATTAGTTTTGTAGAAATAGTTTTAGTTCCGGTGGCCGGTGGGCCGTTGCTATCGCCGCCTCTTGTATCGAATGAGCCGTCAACGAAGACACTGGTGCTGTTTCATTATGCATTCTCAAATGTTTGGTGGCTGCATATCGCGTTTCAATCTTTGTGCTGTTTTCTTCGATTGGAATTGCTGGTAACCTCAATTTGTCCACCCCCTTTGTTAGGGGGATTTGCTGCAACTCACTACTAATGAATGTAATCAGCATCTTCCTGGATTTAATATAAGATATCACACTTACATTGTATGTTTTGCAGGCTGTCCAACTCAGTCTTTCTAGTTGCAATGCTAAGGGATGTTTGGCATGTGTGTATGATTTTCTTTTGTTCTTCATATTCACACTCTAATTTCGTTAAGCATTGATCTGTTGCAACTGAATCTTACTTTGTTGGTGTGCTATCATTATCAATCATGCTCTTTGGACATTGTCACCTATTTAACTTTAAGGTTTCTGAACAAGTATTCTAAAGAGTGATTCTCATAAGATGGAGGACTGTTCTTCCACATAAAAATTCTCCTTTTCTAGCGGGAGCTCAATCATATGTTCATTTTAAATGAACGTTTGCACTTATCCAAATTTGATACTTGCAGTTTGGGAAATTTTTGAGTAATCTCGATATGTAATCTTGAACTAAAAATTCAATAGCTACATGAATGTTTTAGACATGATATTAAGTAATTTCTAGTAATGGGCACTGTGGAGGCATTTGGAAATATAAGAAAATATGTAGAAACATTTGAAAACGATGAAATGTAAGCATTGCTAACCAATTCCGAAGAATCTTGCTTAATGTGGACTTTTCACTTGGTATTTGAATGATATGCGAAGCATATGACATGATGATTGGTTATCAATATAGAAGATATTAGTGAGTCCATTCAATGTCAATCTGCAACTTCTTCTCACTATATCTAGCTTTTCCCTAGCATTTTTGGGTCTTATGGACTTCAATTTCATCTTTTGATGTCTTTCAGAAAACAAAGGTCAAGTATTAAAGCTACTCATAACAGAAACTACTTTACTCTCTTTAAGGTTGTAAAATTGTTATAAATATCAAGGAGCTCTACCATAGTCTAGGTACCAAAAAGTTTTTGTTACTCATCAGATGGTATTTGTAACCATAGCTTTTGTAGTATTTTTAGAAACTGCTCACATAGCATATAAATGTTTTGTATTATTTTGAAGTGGCTCAGTTAGATGTGCTTTGTTATGGAGGTGCCTCTGGTGCTTTCTTCTTTTGAAATTCTTGATTTCTATGCTTTCTATATTGATAACAAGCTTAAGATTGTTGTGACCAATAATTTTGCAACTATTACTCATGACAAAAATCATAGAAAAGTGGATAGAAAGACACTACTTGAGGCTATCAGCTGCCTGCAGATTGCTAGCAGACAGAGATTAGCAGCAGTTATGACTGGGATTTAAATTTTAAATCTGTTAGATATGCTATTGGTTTGGCTTATGAAATAAATACTTGAGGCTTATTTTTCAGAGTAATCAAGCAAGTAGATTCGAATTGTTCTCTCTCAGCATGTACATATGAATTATATGACAAATGAACCATTATTGCATTTGATGCAATGCAACAAAGCAGTTCCTATATTAAGATTTAAGCTTCAGCTCTGCTCCTCAACTTCATCCATCCACTTTTAACCAAAAATAACAACTAAAAGCTGGAAACAACAGAAAACCTAAATCTAGTTGAATTTGAGAGGTTTCTATTTCTTGAAAAATGCCGGGAAGAGACTTGCTGGCGTAGGAGCTTTTCAAACACAATGGCTGCTTTTCATACACAACTACAAGCTGGAAACAACAGAAAACCTAGATCTAGTTGAATTCTGTGGTGGAAAACATTGTTGTGGAGCCCTTGTTTTTAGCTTCCAGTTATGGTATGAGTTGAAAGAGATGCATTTCTAATTCACATTTCTCCAGATCACTATGCTGTTAAAGACTGCCATGACCGCAGAGTAGGTATTGGATACATGAGAAATCTCCTCTTCAAGAAAAAATAACTCTTGGTGCATTACGAGCTGCACGTGGTTAGCCCTCGAACTCTTGGTTGTGAGACCATAATAATGTGCATTTCATTATCTGAGACTTTTTAGCTGATGCGAACTACTTGCAGGAAGTCGGAAATCAGTTAGGGAATGCAGTAGATCCTTGCAAGTAATTAGTGAGATTCATCTCTGTTTAGTTTCAAGTGCAAAAGTCAAATTTGTTTTCCAAAATATCTACAAAAATCCATGTTGAATTTGGTGATTTATTGTCAAACCTAAGATTTTTTGTTGTGACTTGTGAATGTAACAAGTGTGTTTCTACTTTCTATTTAAATCAATTCACCTAAACCTTACCAATGCCTGCATATTGTGAGCAGTTGCTTTCTCATCTTGAGTATTAGGTGGGATTAATTATTAGCAATTTTCTATGAGGTTTATGATGTTAGTGGCTTTGTACTTAAGCTTACATTTAATTTTCAAGTAATGAATATTAGGCCATAAAATATTTACATTCATATACGTTTTTTTAATCAATGTCAATCCTTTGAGCTGTTTAGGAGGAATATAGTTATGTGGGGAAGGAAAGATGTCAAATTAGGAAAATAATTGTGGAACAAGTGTATGGGTATAGGTAGTTTTTAAGGATTGATTAAGAATTGATAAGTCATGAGAGGGGGGAGTGAGGTGTGGTTGTAAGTAGTAGATGAGTTGGCATAAAGTCAGCGTCAAAGAAAGTAGGAGCTTAAATAGCCAACTTATCTACCTATTTTGGGCCTTCTTTTGTGTGCATTGGTTACAGCCTCCACTCCATCACTATACCCACTTGTATGTACTGTCTGTACACACTGTGCTTTTACTTCAAGTATGTGTAATAAAGGTTTATATATTCCAACAAGCCAAATGTTATTCAACCCGTTAAAGTATGTAGTGGATTAACTTCGACCATTCTTAACTATTTAAGCTACCAACCAAACTAGCTGATGGATTAAAAATTAATTAATTTAATATTGCACAGTGAAAGGGGGGTGCTGTGCTCCATGGACAAATCCGCGTTAGAGCTAGATGTGATGAGCTGAAGTACCCCTAGTAGTTCCTTTTGCTCCTTTTAGCCTTATATAAAAATCAACTTTAACATTCTTGTAGTCGAATATTTTGCCTTTAGTTCCGTCCAAGCTATTTTTCTGACTATGCCACTGCCTGTCCCTGTCTATAAGTGCCCCCACCTCCCAAATGTGGAGATTGTTTCTACATTTAGTTCTCTTCCCATGGAGCTAAAGGGAGCATCTTTAGAGAGGATTAGAGGGAAGTGGTTAATTAAGTGCATTGCACTTATGCGTTTGCTAGTGCAACCAAAAAAGCAAAAAGAGGTGGTTTAACTGTGACGCACAATTTTAATTAGGTTGGATCACTGAGTGTCAGCACATGAGTGCCTTGCACAACACCCCATTAATAAAAATTATCACAATATAATCACACTTATATGTTGTGATATGCAAATACGCATTGCATATTTTCATTTGTTAAATGACTTGCTTCAAATTAATAAGTTATAACGTGGACGAGTAATTGTAATACATTAAATCTCATGTTTAAAAAGTATGGTTAGAATGGGATTTTTCGGTGGTTATCCTATTTCTTTTGTGTAAATCAAGAATTTAGTGAAAGGAAAACTATATATGTAGTATAATTACTTACCATTAAATGGCGAATAGTGTTTTGAGTTGATATTTGCAAGAGGTGGACTTCCCTTGTACGAAGACTACTCTTTCTTCCCTAACTCAAATTAATAAGATTAAATAATCGAAAATAAAATTAATATGAAGAAAGGGGAGAATTTGCAACCATTTGTTTAAGAAAGTGCAGTTTTCCAACAGAATCTTTACCGATAATGCAGGCTCTCGGCATGGCTAAAATCTGGTGTTTGTTCGATCTCATTTAAAAAAAAAAACATTTATTATATCCGATTTCTTATACTTTAATGATAAAATTCAAGAACTGACTACGAATGTTGGTAAACGGTTCCCTTTTGAATAATAGGTCAGGAATTCGAGTCATATAGTATGTGTGAATGTGAGTGTGCTTTTGATACATCATATATTGCTAGTAATGAAATTAAGGGCAAAAGTATGTTTGAGACGTTATATTCTCAGTGTAGTGAAAATGATTAGATTTCCATATGGATTAAAAGTGTAATAAAAATGATGGTTTGTAAAGTATATGTTGATGTAAGTTTGTAGAAATGATAAAAAATGATAGGCTTAGGTATAGGTGTGTAGTTCCTTACGTGCCTCACACTACCAACCAAACCTCACTTAAATTTGTTACGCTAAGAATAATCGCCGGTCCCTCTAAGCTCTAACTTTTGCCTTTTCTCCTTCTTGGCCGCAATATTTGTTGCTTCAACTGACTGACTATATACACTTAAACATTAATACTGTTTTAATAATGTTCTGAGCGACGAAGCACAATTCAGTTAGTAAGACGTTTCTCCGCCAACCAACAATCAAATAACAACCACTGTCATTTTATTAAACTCTAAAGAATATTAATTGACGGATAAACTGCGACTTTAATACTGTATGAGATTAGTGTTTTTAGTTTTGCGATTAGACAGTAAACAATACTATATTCTTAGAAACTCTCAAAATGCTCACTGTCGCTCTAACTTCATCTGACATCTAAATGTCATGCAATTCCAAATGATTATTCAGCAAAATTTCGCAAACAAATTTAATTCGTGGATCATTACATCAATTTTCAATTTCTGGTGCAAAATTCTTGTGGAAAACTTGAGTTTACTTTTCTTTATTCCGTTTATTTCGTCAATGTGATATCTGAATCACGGGATGAGGTTGCAAAGCTCAAATTTAAGTGTTTCAAATAAAATCAAGTAAGGAAAAGGTGATTTTCGTGGAATTACACGAACCCTCGGGCAAATAATTTTAGTTTCTTAGTTTATGTTATTATTTTGTTTTATTGGAATACATTGTACCAGCAGGTCTACATCGACCAACGTACGTAGTAAATCTACATAATAGTATTCCTTTGCCAACAGACCTTTAGTTGAGTTGACTTCTAATTTTATGAAGAAACACTTGTAAAAAGATTGAGCACAAAATATAGCTAACACGCTCAACAATAATTTTGCGTACTGAAGTAAGACTTGGTACAATTGACCTAATATTATATATATATATACAACAAGTCACATTCTGTAATTAACCTCTTCCCGACTTTTCAAAGAATGCAAAATTTATTTCTTTATTATTGGGATATACATACGTGAAAGAAACACCTATGTTGTTGGCCCTTATATAATGACCAAATTAACAACATTTTGGGGCCACATTTATTCTTCCGTTTAATCTGTTTCACCTATCTTTACGCACCTTTTTCTTGGCTTTTTTTTTTCCTGTAATTCTGTAAATATATTTTTAAAAAAGGTAATTACGAACGATAATCATTTTGCTATGGTAAGAAAAAATATAGTAATAACTATAAAAACATACAAAATATAACAACTTTTGTGCAAATAAAATAATTTACTGTTAATGAAATGCTTTAAAAAATTAATCAATAAATGAATAAAAATCACTAACGATGATGCCCTCGCGAACAATTGAACAACATGAATACACGTAAGATATTTTTGCATTTTGTATAATTTTGATGGCTTTTATTTAACTTTCTCTTAATCTTAATTAGACATTGATATTTCTGCAACAAGTGTTTAATGACCATATGTTACAGTTCCTCTAAATTAAACAATTATACATATCAATATATATATTAAAAGGGACTCATTACCCTAAATGTTTTCCCGCCAAAAGTGTATCCCTATATTTTCTATATATTTTTTTCACAAATATATTAATGTCTAATTTATTCATATTTAATATTACTACTATTTATTGTAGAAGTATTTGACTAATAATTAATGTCTAATTCTCTATTGATGTAAGGATGTAATTCACTAATTTATGTAATTCCACTTAATTTACACTTGCTATTTTAGATTAGTATAAATATCTGAAAGTTTGGTTATGGTTATTTAATTCTACACTATTCAAATTTCATTTATGGCTTGAGAGCATAAATCAAGCATTGTAATTACGTTCAAATTTTAAATACTAGCGTTAATAATTACATTTCAAATCATGATTGATCACTATAAGTAGTGGCTCATAGTGAGTCATTTCACAATCAACATTGTTGCAGTTGAGTTTAAATTCTTTTTGTGTATAGATAGTGATTTCATTGTGAATTATTTCATAATATATACATGTCCTACGACATTTGTATGCCTCAATTTATTTATTCGTAATTGATTTAGTTTGTTCATTTAACCAACATTGTAAGCACAAGGTCAAATCCATCAAATAATCTTAATGTATGCTGCAAGAAGAAGGTGAGAGTCAAAGAAGTAACACTTATGTTTGGGTAATTGTGGTGATGAAATCATTGTTATATATTTCCTTCATTCAACAATTTTATTTGATTTTATCTTTGGTTGGTAGCAAGTAATTGTTAGCTAAAAAATCATAT
>JAYJMF010000019.1:247047-287567 GCA_036873715.1 Salvia sclarea
AATTTTAGCCCGAAAAAAACTTAGCCCGAATAGCCCGCACCGAATAGCCCGACAACCCGATAGGGTTGACCCGAAACTCGATGGGTTGACCCGATTGACATTCCTATATATATATATATGGAGCATTATGCGTCTATGATATATAAACATAATTGAAACTACTAAAGATTTATGTGGATATAAATCGAATTTAATCATTAAACACCTCAAAATTACATCACTGCCCATCGAGACAAAAACAAGTTTGCATTAAATAATATTATTTTATTTACATATATCCTTAAAAAAAAACAGATGGGACCCAGTCCCAAATTTCCCTTAATCGAAGTATCCTAGCTCTAAGTTCTAACCTAGGAGAAATATACATTCGAAAATGACCCATCCTTTGTTAGCACTTGTGCTAAATTATGTGACATGCATCTTCTTCAAGATTTACTGATGATATTAGGCATTTAGCAAAATAGCAACTAATATTTCGCTACCGTCAAAAGCTTCCAATCATATAAAAAGTTGTCCAACAAACTTTTTTTTTAATAAAAAAAAACCCAATTAAATAGCCAAAGAAAAGGAGAGAAAAAAGAAAAGGAAAAAATGTGGCAAGAATTGGATCACATTCTACTGTGGTTTCCTTTTGGGACACTTGTAATTTCAACTTTTGGAAGCATAGCTTTTTTAGGAAAATCCTAAAAAAGTTATTTAAAATTTGTGTGGCGTAGGATGTTTTCTCCTGCTGGACGGTCTGAATTGGCCTAGAATTTGATGCAAAAATGGATGGATGCTAAATTGTAGGGCTGCAAATAGAATTCATCAGTCTTCAAATAAACTTTATTCAAATTCTGATGAAGATTATAGAGTTTTATTGTAATTTTAAATATATGTCGTGTTGAATGTTGATATTTTAGTGGCTATATAGTATGAAGTTTTTTGTAATTTAAAAAATTAGTTTGGTTTAATTTTATTAACCGGTTTGATTTTATTAGAATTTAACTTATTTATTCTTTTTAACTTTTATTTAACTAATTAGTTAAATTCTAATAAAATCGAACCGATTAATAAAATTAAACCAAACCAGTTTTTAAAATTGGAAAAAGCCCCCTATTTTGTAGATAAAGTTTGTTAATTTATCACTGCTATATAATCCTTATTTTCAGAGTTTGGATTCTTTATTATATTTATATATAATATTTTCTATTGTATTTGTGATTATTGACATTTGGCTTTATTAACAATTTAATACATATAAAGAAATATATATCTTAACTTCGGAGAATCTTAAATTCTAGAATTTGACACGTCTTCTATTTATTTATGCAATACGAGATGTTACATAAAAATATGATAGATGATCAAATGATTGCATGTTTAATCATGTTTAATTATAATGACACAAACAATTGCCGACCTTTATAATGTATTGCATGTTTAATTATAATGAAAATGAGATCAAATGAGCTTTTTTGTGACGTTGAAAAGAAGCAATTGCGCATTAAAAATGTGAAAGTAGATGATGAATTAGCAAAGATATTTTATTTAAAGAGAAAGAAGCAAAACTTATGCGGAATGAAAAAGCAAGTGTTGAATGTGACACTAGATTTTGACTAGTTAAAACATAATGAGATCATAGCTTGAACTGTTGAATAATGATTCAAATTTTGGGCTAATTAATGTATGAGTATTAGCAAGTTTTTCTTTAACATAACATATTAAGCATGCATGGTTTAAGGTTGCAAGAATGTATACTGAATTTAATTTTAAGACAAGCTTCCTAAGTTTCGACAGCCAAAAAGAATCATTGGATAGATTCATTTCGAATCTATTAACTTCATCAGCATACATCAGCAATAAATTTATTCAACAAGAAAATGAATAAAATAACATAATAAAATTAAAGATTACTCCCTTTTCTGCGCTGTTCTCTGCATCAAAGATTCGGCCAACAATATTTAATACCAACTTGATAATATTTTTACCACAATTTAAGGTTTTGATTGGAACTGTTTGAGATGGTCGCTTATGCGACGTCTGTAAGTTAAAATAAATGACATTTTTTCAATGTAAATAGCACTGTCTAAATATAAGATAAAACGGAACGATATTTTTTTTACTAGAAATGATATTTTCCTTCAATGTAAATGATAGTATTTCAGAACATTTTCACCACATGAAAGTCCGCACGAGAGTTTCTCTGCAACTGTTTCAGGATGTATGAAAGCTCAAAAAGACAACAAAAGAACCATTGTTTATAGCCCGAACATTGACCGCGACTCTAACAATAAATTTGATCTAGTAACTTCTATCTAGTGACATTTTTAAGAAAATGTAAAAATCTGTATTTTTTTCCCGCCAAAACATTAGAACAGTTTTACAAATCCCGACAATATTTAGACCAAATATTGCAATTATAACATGCCAAATTATAACGTGTACAATGATTTTTGTGTTGTGAATTATACATTAGCTAGAACACATGGATGTCGACACTCGGTGAACAAAATAATTAAAGGTGTTACAATTGAAAAAAAAATAAAAAATCAGATTGTGATTGGAATGTATCAAATCGTATATTGCAGTGAAAAATTTAGCGAAGACTTGTTATAAAATCGACAAGTAACCCTAAAATATATCAAAAACATCACATCTCTAAAGCGTTAAAGCCAAAAGCAAAAACACCAAATAACCTTTACTTCTCCTAGTGGATTTCTTTATATCTACAAATCCTCAACTTGAAAAATAGAAAAGAAAAGAAAAAAAATTAAAGTTGCTCAAAAATCATGCAATGATGCAAGAAAGTGCAACTGCTGATTGCATTTGCATATCAAGATATTTCACCAAAACAGTCCATTTCCTTAATCAAAATTCTTCAATAGTGTTCCAAATTATTGGCTGCAAATTCCCAGGAGATAATGCAACAAATTAAACAAAAAAAAGAAATAAAATTAAATAAAATAAAAAAGGTGTGGCTGCTCCCACTACTATTCTATTGAAATGACAACTAAATAATGCTTTCTTCTTTGAGGTTTGGTGATTTTTTTGTCATCTTCACTTTTTCTTACATCAATTTGTGCTAATCCGATGCAGAATTCTTTTTTATCAAAGTCCCAAGTGGCAGCAATCCAAGAAACTTGTTTTATATCTATAAACTAAAATAAAAAAAAAGAAACTTGTTTTAAATTTGTCGTGATATACATTATTATAAGATTAAATAAAACAGCTCAAAAGCAAGGGAAGAGAAAAGCTTAGTCGTTAAGCTTTATGTAACAACTAACGAGTATATTCTTAAATTATGTTGCAGAATCTTTGCTAAGATTCAGGTTACAAAATAGAAGTATACATTTTTTTATTTTTTCAATTTTTTTTTTTTGAATTTTGGTTTCTTTTTTTTTTTTTTTTGGGTTATGGGGGAAGAGTTGTTTGTTCACTATGTTGGTTTTTTTTTTTCCAAAAGCTTGGATAATTGGTTCTAGTAAGGGCCCTTTCTTTTATTTATTTATATAATATATTTTTATATTTTGCATGGCTTTCTTGATTTTGAAAAGCCATTTTAAATTGGGGTTTCTGATCAATGATTTGAGATGTGTAGGCCAAGAAATCTACAGAAAACGAAACCAAAAGCGTTAAAACGGCCTTTGAGATGGATTCAAAGGTTGTTTAATTTCTTAGTTGATTAATTCTTAATCATTTGATGGATTAGTGTAGAAGTAAAAAAATGTGGTCTAAGAAAAACTCTGCACATTTCTGATATTTAAGTTTTTTACCAAAATTATGAAGTTGGGTTAAAAAGGTATAAAGATGGTGAAATTCTTGAATGCTGCATAAAAGTTGTTCAACTTTTAGTCCAATTTCATCTTCAACAGACCATTTCCCTCTCTTTGTAGCATAAAAAAACTTTTTCCCTCTTTGAATTTCTGTCAGTAAAAAAAAAATAAAAAAACTTTTTCCCTCTTCTGCATTTCACTATTTAAGACTAACAACATTCTGTTACCATCCAAAAAAGTAGTCAAAACAAGTGCAAATCCACAAAAAAAACATCCCTTTTCTTCACCAATCAATTTGCTAAAAAGAGAAACATATTCACACTCAAGTAGCAAACAATTAAGCATAATTCCGACTAATTATCGAAAACAAGTAAAGCAAAGAGAGTGATAACTAACTAAGTGTAACTAAGTCCATCTAAAAGAAGCTTAACCCAAAATGCCTTTCTCCAAAGCAAAATTAGTTCACCATTTTAGACTAAGCAACATCACATTATCCCACATTACTTTTATTCAAGATTTTTTCTTTTTCTATTTTATTCTTCTCAAATTTTTCCGCGGGGCCCGCCTCGGCTGAGCTGGCACGTACCGATTACCTTCTCCATAAAGTTGGGGGCAACGGTGTGAAACGTTGGATCAAAATTCAATCAAAAACTGTGAAAGAAAAAGAAAAATAAAAAAAAGTTTCATGTCATTGCCATATATAGGCTTACTTGCTTCTGTTTTAGTACATTGATCAATCTGAAAATTTAAAAAAAAAAAAAATGAAATAAACTGCAAATGCATGTCACGTTCACCCTATTTATATATATTTATGAGTGAATCTTTTCGTGTGACTGCGAAATTCTGGCCTTTGTAAAGCTGCTTTGTGGCAAAGTGAGTTTCAATCTTATCGACTGAGTTAGGATCGGTTTTGATAAAAACAGAGAAGAAGAGAAAATAAAGAATCTCTTTGTTTGAGTAATTTTATATTCAAAAGTTAGTGAGTTTTGTTTTTATTTTATTGTTGGTTTGGTTCTTGGATTAGCTGTCTTTCCTTTTGTCTGAATCTGCAGCACTAGTTTTAGTGTGTGTAGTGACATAGTTTTGCTTCATAATATTGATCAAGAAAATACTTCATGAAATTCACAATTTTCTTTCTATAACTCCCTCACAAAATTTGTGATCAGGTTGCGAGAAATGACTACTCCGACGACGCAGTTTGCGCCCTCGAGCAGGCTCGGGCTGTACGAGCCGATGCACCAGTTGAGCATGTGGGAGGACACATTCGATGGCAACATCAGCCCGGAGGCCGGTGTTTGTATGATCAACGAGGCGGACTCAAAGACCGACGACAAGGTGATTCACCGCGTCTCTTAAGCCTTCTCGTTCTCATTTTTATCGACAATTTGCTCATTGGCTTGGATGATGCCGCAGATTGAGTACACCTCGGATAAGTCAGTGGAGCTGGCTGAGGACTCCCGGGCTTCGAGGAGCATTTCCGAGAAGGTTAGAGGGCTTATATATATGTGTGTGTTGTGATTGTATGTGTGGTTTCTGGAAACGCTGGTTTTTATGCTCGAGTTTTGTGGCCAGATACAGAGACGGTTAGCTCAGAACCGCGAGGCCGCAAGGAAGAGCCGTTTGAGAAAGAAGGTGGGGATTGTTTTGTTTGTTTTCTCTCTTTTTGGTAGTGGAATGGTGTGAGAATTCTTGATTCTTGGCTTAGTTGTGGAGTTATGTTTCGGGCCTTTTTTGACAGCTCTATTGTGGTATGCATTTGTAGGCGTATGTTCAGCAGTTGGAGACGAGTAGATTGAAGTTGGCTCAGCTCGAGCTCGAGCTCGAGAGAGCCAGGCAGCAGGTGAGGATTGTTACTCACAAATATTGCAAACTTCCCTCTTGGCTTTAGGGGTTAATTGCCGTAAAATACATTTAGTTTGAGCGAATTCTAGCTTTGCACGCTACTTTTAAAATTTGAAATAAAATACATCAATTTTCAAATTTTCTATTTTTTTCTCACTTATCTATATGATGTTATGGGATTTGAAGTATAGTGAGTGCATTAGGAACCTACCTCTCGACTTGCAGCCAAAGATTAGAGGGAATTATGGATTTTGATTATCTAGAAATGAGGACAAAAGATTCGTAACAAGATGATATCGGTATAATGCTTAATTGACAAATGACGTTTTTCTATTATAGGAACAATGTCGTTTTGTATCTATTCCACATTATTGCCACTAAGAATGATATGGATGCCTTATTGTTCCAAATAATAGTCAATTCCCATTCGATTTAAACAACTCAGATTCATCGTGCTCGTGGGAAATATTAGAAAAATTGAATGTTAAGTGTATTTTATTTCAAATTTCCAAGGTTGTGTGCAGAACCAAAATTCGCCTAAAACATTGTGTATTTTCAGGCAACTAACACTTGTTTTATTTAAGAATCTTGAAACATATGATTTCGGATGATAGTGTTTTTTTATTTTATTTTCTTGATATGTTTAGGGAATGCTTATGGCTGGTGCGACTGCGCATATGGGCTTGTGTGGGAGTGTGAGCGCAGGTAAATGAGATTTGAATTTGGTGGGAATGATGAATTTCATACATTCATGTCTTAATTTTAGTGTTTTTTTTTTTTTTTTGTTTTTTTTCTTTGATAGTGTTGCGTACTTGCGTGTGTTGGACTAATGTGGTAGTGATCCGGGCGCAGGGATTGCTGCGTTCGAGATGGAATACAGCCACTGGCTAGACGAGCAGGAGAGGAAGATCACGGACCTAAAGAACGTGCTCCAGACGCCCGTGGGCGACGTGGAGCTACGAGTAATGGTCGAGAACGTGCTCAACCATTACTGCAACCTCTTCCGGATGAAGAGGGATGCCGCGAGGGCGGATGCCTTCTATTTGGTCTCGGGGATGTGGAGGACCTCGGTCGAGAGGTTCTTCCTTTGGATCGGAGGATTCAAGCCTTCAGAGCTCATCAATGTAAATTCAGAGCTGATTTTGTCATGTGTGGTTTGCAGGCTATTGTTGCTGATGGTGCTGTAACGGTTTTTTGTTTTGTTATAGGTGGTTATGCCTCAGCTGCAGCCGCTCACGGAGCAGCAAACGGCGAATGTTGATAACTTGAAGCACTCGTGTATGCAGGCCGAGGACGCCCTGTCGCAAGGGATGGAGAAGCTCCAGCAGACCCTGGCACAGAGCGTCACGTTTGTGGCCCCGGGAGCGGGGAACTTCTGCTCCCAAACGGCCTTCGCCCTCGAGAACTTGGAGTCTCTAGAGAGCTTCATAAACCAGGTATAACAAATTAATTGATCATGTTTTTGTAGGGCCGGCCCATTTTCTCTCATTGGCCCGGTGGTCTCGGGCCGGGCCGGGCTGGGCCGACCTGACTCGACCCTCCGCCCATTTGGACTTTATGGGTGTACATTGAGTAAACTTCGGAGCGTTAACGTGCTCGATTTTGGATGTATAGGCCGATCATCTCCGACAACAAACTCTACAGCACATGTCGCGTATATTGACTACACGACAGGCGGCAAACGGATTGGTCGCGTTCGGGGAGTATTTTCAGCGTCTACGGACACTCAGCTCGCTTTGGACCGCCCGTTGTCCGGGCGAACCGGCATGATCGGCGGCAGCGACGAGGGCGGCGAAGCAGCATTAGGTACAAGTTCAGCCACGGATATATATGATTATATATATAGTAGAAGTTCTGTAAATGAGTTAAATCTTGTAGTTTTTGCTTAGGTGAGTATCAATTTATAATCCAACGCTGCTATATTTTTTGTGCTGCTTCTTGTTTTGTGGCTGTGTACATATTGGTTATAGTAATAGTTATCGACTACTTGTTGAAATGTTATTGGAAAAGGTGTATTATATATGATTGAGCCAGTGAAATATATGCTTTAGGCACAAGTATCTTCTCTTAATTTGTATCTAAATTGATCTTGTTATTTATATTACATCATGTGTTGTAGTAATATTTAATGTTGCAAATGAGATTACACTGAAAGAAATTATTAAGATCAAATAGAGTTTTCAAATTAATATAGAATACTAAGTAGAATTTTTCTTAATTAGTTATGGTGAAGTAAAGAACAAAATAAATAGAATAAAATAATTAGATAAGATATGTACATATATAATATGACATCACACACAAATTACAAGAATATGAATAAAAATAAATTTGACATCATATTTGAATATTATTGCACAACGACAGAAATAGGTCTCATGAGTGTCACTGTAACATATAATAAATTGGAATTTGATGTATATTCCTTTCTTGTATAACAAAAGTTAGCAAATTATATTATTCAGTATTCAGTAATCAATCTTTATAAGTGAAAGAGTTGAGCTAATGCTTGACAGAGAAAATGGAAAGAAAAAAAAAGGGGGTTTCTCACTTTTTGAGTGATGGTTTGCTGTGTCAGACAGTTTCTATATCTCAGAATTGAATGTGAAGTTATGATTCTGAGCTTATACAAGCAGAATGCTGATCCACAATGAGTTTGATCAGCGGTTCCTCCACGTCAGCATCGGCCCGAGTCTTGTCTCGTTGCACGACGATGTTCCCACTCTTTGTGACAACGATGACCTCCTCCTTGCGCGTTAGGAGCTCGTTCGCTATCACCATGTCCATGTTGTATTTCTTGAGGGCCCTACCGGCCTTTTCGAGAAGAATCTTCTTGTCAGTCTCTAGCTGTTGAAGAACATTGTGTTACTGTATTTCCTATTTTGAAAATATATATAGCAAAATTTATGAGGCTAAACGACTGTGCTTCAAGAAAAATATCTTCAAAGAAAACACAAGATGGAAAATGGGAGAAATTGGTGAACATAGGTGTGCTGATGTGGTTTCTTGTTTGTTGATGTCTAATAATAGGAATTTACCTTAAACGATATGCAAAAGGCCTTTGGAGCCCAGTCTTTCCTCAGTACCAACAGCATCTTTGGAACCTGAGCGAGTCGCATGTCGAGAGGTCCTGAGCTAGATTGAATCTTATGCACTGCCTGAAACGAGTCGGACATATTGTAAACGAACAAAAGTTGGTTGTAATGCTATTGTCAACAACACGGTGAAGCTCAATATGCCACAGCATAATGCTCAACTTAATTTGTTCATTTTTTTTATATTCGGATGCAAGATCTAGAGAGAGGTACATTACCATGCTTTCCCAAGGAACATAAAAATCAGATACTGCTGCAGCGAGATAAAACAGAGCACGTGAACCGAGGCCACTCATCGAGGATGCAATCAGCTGCAAATTCTGTGTAGCATAAGAAAGTATCTATAAGTAGATGAAGGAAAACACAAATAGTACATGAAGCATAACATATTTCAAACCGAAGCAGTTTTTCACCCAAAGACGAGCTCTCTACCATCTGTACGACCAATGGAAGAAGTGAAGACTAGCTGGAACTAAGTCATTTATTAAAGAGATAATTGATAATTAAACCCAACTTTGGGCGTTGTTGAAAATTCGACCCAATTTTGAGTTGTGGCAAATCAGAGCCCCTCATGGCATGATTTATAAAACCCACTCGGAACTCATTTCCAGCACCTAAGCTCTCATTCCCCAATAACTTAATTTATTAATTTTTGGGTAAAGTTGCAAGAATACCAACCTGAAGATACTCAAAAATTGTAGTAAAGGGAAGTTTCAACAAGGTGCCACAGCTAATTGCCTGCAAAAGAGGTGAACCGTCTCAATGCTGATCGATCAGAGCAAAAACTTCACGAAAACAGTGATGATCATACCGCATGACTGTTGCTGATAGCTTCCTTGACTGTTTTCTCATATGGTGGGCGTGCTGAAATGCAAAACGAGGATCACACAGTTAACCAAAGAAGCACTAGATAATTTTAAAATAAAATAAAACGAGCAAATTGACCATTAACACCAAGGGAGGCTATGATTTTGTAAACATAAAACAGAAAGCATGTTTTCAGGTAAAGAAATAGTACGCGCCACAGCAACAAAATCGAGCATTGCCTATTTCGAAGGATGTAACTATGAAAAGTAACTCGTGCAGTGATAAATTGGAGCCTACCAACCTGTAATATTCGATTCATTAGTAACTTCTAAACATTCGAGCAATGGATTATTTGGAAGAGATCTGCAAAATGGCTGGTAGGTTCCTCTGCAAACACAATCCAAACACTTTTGTCAATACCAAAAAAGCCTAAGTAAAACAGTTTCACCAGAAATGGCGATAAATCTTCTTCAAGAAGGAAACATTACTCACTCACGATAAAGAAACACGACAGCATATCCAGCTTTCAAGAAATATCTGCAGTTTCATTGTCCAAACTGCCTTGTGTCAAAAATATATGCACAACAACACAACAAAAAATCAAACAACAATTTAGCATACTCTGCAGAAGTAGCTCCTCGATGGCCTGAGCTGAAATTATCGATGTAACGAACACATCGTTGTTCCAAAGGCACAGTAGTCCCTCCAGAGGTCACCAACACTATCCTCTTAGCTTTCTCTGATAATGAAAATCCAAGCACACAATGTAAAAACCTTGCAGCTCAATCGAGTAACAGATTTGTGCGTGGAAATGTAATGCTTTTAAGTAATTAAACTAACTAGCTTGCCTGCTGATGAATTCTTTTGCATGAATTCTTCAGTTTTTCTTTTGATTTCTGCAGCATTCTTCAAAGGAGGCGACGAGTCGAAGAAAGACTTAATATCTTCATTAAAATGCCCCAAACCCTTTGATGCATCCATTGGGAAAATCTTGAAGATTCTGAGATGTGCAAAGCAGTAATTAGTTCAAATCATAAAATGACAGAATAATATCTCATCCAGAAAATGTTTCAACTGCTTTTCAGCAAAATTCTCAGCGGCCTTTCATCAAACAAGTAATGTGCAACAAATTCCAAATCGCATCTCTCTCTTAACTCAAATCAACAGCTCATAATTCTTCCAATACGAAATAATGATTACATTAACCAATTAAACTAACTAGATCATCTCCAAAATAACTAAAATCACCACCGAAACTTCCGATTAAAGATATGGAGTACTTTTTTCCCTTGCAAAAAAAAAGATTATTCTGGTTCATTTTTTCCTCCTAAACAAGCAGAAATTCAACATCAACTTATCTAACAAAGAACTCTACTTTACCTAGAGATGGCTTGAACTGAAATGCGTTGAATTCAAGAAAAATAATGGTAATATAAATAGGAGGAAAAAGCAGTGGGAAAAGTTGTGGCAGCTGAAATTGAGTGCTTTGAGGGAGAAGCGGTTGAGGTACTGTGCAGCGACAGTTGCAATTGGTAGGTGGGATTGTGCTGCCACGTGGCATTTAATAGCCGTCATTTTTTAAAAGGAAAAAGAAACAACAAATGTAAATACAAGAAATTAAATGTTTTCCAAATAAATTGTTATGTGAGATTTGATTGATGAGTAAGCTATATTTGTTGCTTTTGAACTGAAGTCTAATAGGATGTAGTTTGGTTGAATTGTGCAGTTTTGTTGATTATTTTATTTTAATTGTTAATATTGTTAAGCAAAAAACGTCCAATAACTTAAATAACTTTTTGAAGTAATATTGTGCATGATACTATATGTAACAATCAATAATATGTTTATGTCCTAATTAATGTAATTTCTAATGTGAGATTATCTTCAAAATTCAAAATTCAGAATTGACATATTATTTCAAATCATCGACAACTTAAATTCGAACTTTTATTCAGATATTATTCAGCATAATTTATTGATTCGTCCCGTCTATATTATTGAGTAGTTTTAATTTAATTTAAAGTACGCTGCAAAAGCACATTTATCCTTATCTTTTATTCTTCATAGAAACAAAGAAAGAAAAATTAAGTGTATATAGCATAATTCAAGAGCTCCATAAGTTAGTTAAAATTACCAAATAAAGAATGATTTTAAAGCCGTAGGTACTTATTTAAATCATTGGGTGCAATAATTCATTTCGTGAGCTTTATTTATTTACTCAATTATTAGCATATGGCTTCCTAACTAGCTAGAATGATTCGCTATTCATTCTTTATTTAAATTAAATAAAGACAATTTAATTTAAATAATTGAACTACAGGGAAGTCAGAGTTGTCATTAGCACTCTAGAATAAATTAATTTAAATGAAATCAATTCTTTCTCGCAAATTCACAACCTCAAAATTTGGGTTATTGCCTTTATATGGGCTGCTCGGCCCGGCCCAACCTAGTGAATGAATTTGGGCCTAATAATACAAACGAAATTAATTATCTAAAATGCATGGCTCATTGAAGACTTGAATTTGGTTTGATTGAGTAGAAACTTATATTATGAAGCTATAATAAGTTTTTCTTAATATTCGTCGACCTTATATATAAATTTTGGTTTAGTTGAGTTTATATATATATATATATATATATATATATATATATATGGTTTAGTTGAATAGAAACTGCAATGTTTGTTATATATGTTCTAGTAATATACAGGTGGTAAAAAGGGTATATAGACTATTTGGAGCTCTATGTTATTAAAATTTTGTGTTCGTTCCGCCTAGTAAATTTCAAATATATAGTCTTGATGGTAATTTTATGTTCTTGAATATTTCAGATGAAATAACTTCTTCACGTACCAAGAGGAAAGAGAAAAATAATATGTACATCTATCGGAGGCATTGGAGCATTGCCGATCGAGGCCCGGGCTTGCCTCGTCGGTCGTCTGGGCAATTTTTTTTTTATTGCTGATATATGTATGTTGTAATTATATTTTTCTCAATTTTTATAAGTAAAAATATAGGTTCGCTTGTCTAAATTTGTTTCTAGACGCAAAAATAATTTCACCTGTCCATCTATAAATTCCTAACGTTGCTCATAATTTCTAGTAGGTTGGAAATGGTTGAGGATTTATATCTTAAAATAAAGAGTGTAAATTTGCAGTCGAAATCTTGAATTCGTGATGGAAATCGACTCCAATTTTTCCATGGCATTTTCTCATGGCTGTAGAGAAAATTCTGCGCCTATGTTTGGCAATTTGAAAAAATGTCCAAAATTCGTGTATTTACAGAACGACTATCCCATAAATAACATTACTGAAATTAAATAGGACAAGTCCAAACTAAAAAGAGGTTTACATAAGCAAAATAAAGATTAATTCCCTAACAAAAATTCAACTTTCTAATCTATAGAAATGATATTAGATCAATTGGTAGGGACGTGAAAATATCTTCCTCGGCAGACGCAACGGTAGATGACGGGGCACGACTCGACCGAGCACGTCATGAAGCTCACCATGACCCTCCGGCAGGGCGCGCAGGGCCCGCACGCGTACGAGCAATCGGGTAGCCTCGAACCCCTCGGGTATTCCGCCATCCCAATTTTGTTGTCCTGCTATATATTTCATTACATAAGTCTATAATTAGTCACTATCGATACTTGTTCATGTATATTATTGGGTTTGTTCGGGGCCAAACAATGGAAAACACATGAATCTTCTTACGGACAGAGGGAGTATTAGTTAGTAAGTGTATATTACTAAAGAACTAAATAGTTCCATATTATAAATATATATATATATTAAAAATAGCACTTAGAAATATCCAATAATTATGGTAAATATTTGTATTTTCCCCTTTCATCAAAAGTTTGCCACTATTTTTTTTTGGGGGGACCATTTTTACCAACTTTTATTAAAACCCCGTGCTGATATATTTGCAGCAAACGTTTTGTGTAGGGATGAAGTATATAAGTTTATAAGAAATAATCTAATTTGAAGCATATCTCATAAATACCTTAGTCTGCATGGCTTTGTGAGTCCCTTTGCTTTCATGATTAGCTGCATCAACCAATATAACTAACCAATTAAATACATTACATACAAAATAATGTGTTGTGTGTGTGTGTGTGAGAGAGAGAGAGAGAGATGTGTTGAACTTACGATGAAAATGTCTAAGGGTGTGACAAGGGGTAAGTAGAAACAAGAAAATTAATAACACATTAATTGAGAAAGTCGAGCGAAGGAAAATATAATTGCTCATTCTCTTTTGCAGAATAAAAATGAAGTGAATAAGAGATGTAGAAGAAAATATTTGTAGAATTTTTGCAAGGGAATGTTGGGACATGAAACTTATATATAGGACAAAATGGGAGGGAAATTTATTGTACTTGTGATTCAACTCACATGAAACGTGACAACATTCTAAATGCACTTGTCCCCATCTATTCAAATTTCAAGATTTTATGATCGTATCATTGAATATATGTTCCACAGATTCGATTAGGTGTTCATATTAAATTTCCATGTTGCATCTTATATTTTTTGTTCTACTAGTACATGTATATTTATGATAGTACACAAAATACAATAAGATTATGATAGTACACAAAATACAATAAGCAACGTCTCATTTATGTATTTAACTAGTGTTTGTGTGCTAAATTCACTTGCTTTAAGGAAAGAACTCATTTAGTTTTAATAACAGTACGTACAGTTTACTTTTAACCAAAGTCTTATTTACATAATATAACTAACATACTAAGATAACAGTGTGTCGAACTAGATGGATCGGATCAGAAGGGTGAGCAATTCACGAGAGGACTCGTCCCCACATAAGGACTGTCTTACAAGACCCCATCTCAAAGTTGCCAGAAAATAGTTCAGGCAACGCCATTTTGGTTACTAATAATTATCTTAATCATTTTTTACTTCGAAACAAAAAAGATGTGTTTACCGGAGGAAAACTTATAATCGGTACATATAGTATAATAGATAGAAATCAAACGATATTCAAGGGTGGTATGAAGATTAAAATGTTACATCGATCTGATAATTATTACATAACTAAAAGTTGCATCCTCGTGAGATTTTTTTTTTAGAAAAAAGTTCTAATGAAAGTACTAAATTAAATGAATAATTATTACAAGAAGAGGCTAGATCATATTAATAAAATCAAATACAACAATCCATAACACAATAGCAAGTGTTACTAGAGAGGCACTCTCCATATCTTATATTTCTATATTTTTTAGCGCAAGCAACCATGCATTTTCCAGGGGTACATCCGTCAAATCCCATCTGTACTGAGCAAAGAATATTTTGACATGCCTTCACTTCTGCATATCAATATCAAATTTAACTAATTAATATTCTTTCATTTGAACACACACCAAAAAAGGATAGTAAAAAACTAAAAACCGACGCCGTTGAACATAATTGAATATTTAATAATATTTCAACATTAATATATTATTTAAAAAGAAAAACATCCCCTAAACTTTTGTAAAAAGAAAAAGAAATTCAATATTTTTAAAGCATATATTTGGTTAAATAATTGTGAACGCTGAACTTTATTGATTAATGAAAAAAGTAAAACAAGAAAAATATATAACCTTCAATATATTTTCAATGTCTCAAAAGTTCTATACGAATAAACATTTTGTTGTAAAAAAGAGTTCTTAATTGATGAAAAATGTTAATTCTGTGAATATATTTTTGTTAAATTACTGAGTCGTATGTGACCTATTTAGTAGTACAAATATAAATGGAACTTTAAACACAATAATAAACTCGTAAAAATAAAACAAAAACGTACCTTGTGTAGCAAAAGCGAGGATGATGAAGAAGAAAATAGGAAAAGGAGAAATTCTTTTCATGTCGAATGTATTGAGGTGATGATGGGTTTCAAATAGATTTTGAAAATACTAAAATATGTTTGGTTAACGTGGTGATTATTTGAATTCGACCCGTTAGATTTTCATTAAATATTAGTATGGGACGAAGTGATTTAATTATGATTAGTTGGTGAAATTGACATAATTATGTTGAGTTGGTGAATCGGGTATGATTTAAAGATTATGATTGGAATCTTCGAGTTCAAATCGGCAAATTAAAATAAATAAGTACTAATAAATATTCATTGCCGGTATCTCAAAAAAGAATTTCATATATATGGACTATGATTCGTACATTTAAATGACCTTAAATGAGATGAAAACTTCGACAATCGTCGCCTAGAATAAGAAAAAAAAATATATTCGAGCACTGGATTTGGATTTTGAAATGACAATTCAAAATGAAAAGAATTTATCCCCATATGTGAAATTAAAGGAAAGCCATTCAAATTTGATGACGACAAATGTTTAAAATTAGATTGATACTTTAAATAATACAATCTCTTGATTGACAAATATTGAAATCAAGAGATGAGGGATTGAAATTCGATAGTGGTGGTTTCTTAGATCTCATTTTGATAAAATAATCTATTTTTCAAACTTTATACTTATTTTGAAATTGTAAACGAACTTTTTTTTCATCCTTAAATTGATATGTTCTTTAGCTCAAGAAAAAGTGTGCAATTCTAGAATAAATACATTGTGTGCATTTACAAACAATTATTAATTCATTATAAAATTTTCATCATTCTTGAGTCTTGACTTAAATAAATCACAAACCAAAACGTAATACTTACTTCATCCACAAAACATTTGTCACAATTTTCTTTTGCGGTATATCCATAAAAAGCTTGTCACTTTTCACTTGTAATAATAAAGTCCACACAACACATAATATTCACGCCATATATTTAAAGTTGATGTTTAACAATTATTTTATAAAAATTCGTATAATCCATGATGTGACAATTTTTTCATAGATAAATAGAGTACTGCACATATATCTTGCAAACTATTCAAATAAATCCATCAATTTCAAACTAGATTCACATCTAAAATTCTCCCAAAATATAATGTAGCTAAATTTCAACTCACAACATTATCTTGCGATTGATGCCTAAATTACCCATATCTACAGATTCCACAGAAAACAAAAATCAAATCCAAGAATCATACACTTCTCCGCCGTTGCAAAACAAACCCTACTTCAACATTTACAAAATCTGGCAATTAATTTCTTCCCCAAATGATTACTCAGTCACTTCAATTTCAAAGCATTCCATTTTCCAGCTTCCACCATCACAAAAATTCAAAAAATAGACAAATTATCATCATACAGGAGCTAATTGAATGTCACTGAGATCCAGCTGCGCCGCAATCTCCTCCAGCTGCTTCTTCACGCTCATATCGATCAACTTCGAACCGGAATTCCCGAACCGGATCGTGAATCCGGCCACCAGATCCGGATCCACCGCCGTCCGGATCCGGACATTCCTCGCCCCGGTCAATTTCTGCACCCCCCTCGCGATCTGCGCGAGGTGCTGCGATTCCAGCTTCACCACCGACGTCACCACGGCGACCTCCGTCTTCGTCATACGGTTGTAAACCGCCTCGAATTCGCTCGCGATCTCCCGCACCAGATCGATCCGCTTCGCGTCGACCAGGACGTTGAGGAAGTTCGCCACGTGCGGCTGCAGCGCCGACCACCGCGCGATCTCGTCCACGACGCCGCGCTTCTCGCCGTCGCGGATCGTCGGGTTGGTGAAGAAGCGGAGGACGGATTCGTCGGAGAAGATTTTGTCGAGCTTCTCCACGTCGGTGAAGGTCTTGTCGAGAGTGTTGTTGTTCCTCGCCACGTCGGCGAGCGCGCTCGCGTAGCTGCCCGAGGCGGTGTTCGCCATCGTGGCGCCGCCGCGGAGGCGGAAGCGGAGGCGGCGGGGGAGGGGTTTGATTGTGAATTTGGGGGTTTTGAGGGTTGAGGCGACGGAGAGGCGAATTGGCGGTTTGGAGGGGAATTCGGACGAGGAGCGGTGCTGGAAGGTTATTGGAGTTTGCTGCGAGGCCACTCCGGCGGCGGCGGCCATTGTTGACGGCGGCGGCAGGTGGTGGTGGTGGTTGGGAGTGACTACTGACTAGTGAGGTTTGCGAAGACGAAGAAAATTGGAGAGGGTTTTGGACGATAATCGACGTTTCTGATTGAGGAGAATGATGTGATGAACGGTTGAGATTAGAGATGACATCTACGTAGCGGGAAGGAGGTTGTCTTATCTTGTGGAGATATTAACTTGACGTGTCTATCTGTCATTGGACACATTTTTTTACCCGAAGCCCTATTAAAAAAAGAATATTTTGGGTAATTAAAATCTAATACCACACGAACTAATAGAAATGTATAGTCAAGAAGTTCTAACATTAACACTAACTTTGGATTGCTAATCAAATTCTAAACAATTAAATTGTTGTCCAATAAATTTCAAATTTAGGCTAAATTCCATAGTTTTATAAAAAATTTGTATTATTTTATTAAAATTTGGATATTTATAGGCTAACAACCTTCAAAAAATAATATTTTCCTTAATATTTATGTAATGTCAATTGTTTACTGAAGCTAGATGAAGAAAAGAACGAATCGGCATATGATTTTTTTCAGTTTTTGTAATTCACTAATTTGTAAAATTGAAGAACATCTTTTAAGGTTTACGAATAAAAATAAAATTATCTAAAACAGAAAAGAATAATGTTAACGCGAAAGATGAAGATGAAATAATAGTAGATATAATAGCATTTCATGTCAACTGCAATATTGAGACAGATTATTCAAGCATAGCATAAACCACATTAACTTAGAAAAAAGGCCAACTCCTCAATTTACAATAGGTTGTTCATAACGTGTAGAAACAACAGCTCTGCTTTCGATCGAATTTGAACCCAAATGAGATAATATAAATGTTTAAGAACCTATAGCCATATTAATACATCAAAAAGCAAGCAAAGGTGTACTCACTTGGATTCTCTAGGCGACTGCGGATGAGCCCCGACGTTCGAGCCTTGAGACGTGAACAAGTTAGGGTAAGAAAAATACGGCTCATCGTCCATGGATGGCAGTCTCTGAGGCAGGTGGTGAGCATTGTCGCGTGGCGAAGAGGAATCGAACGAGGAAGCGGGCGTTAGCTGCCGAGCCATGTAATTCTGAGAGCCGTCATTTTGGCTTGGAGAGGTCGAGGCACTGCCAGAATCACCATTGGAGTTCTGTTTATCTATCGTATTGTTGTGATGTTGATGGACCGACTCGTTGTTCCTTTTCTTGGAAAGCTCGCTTATCCGAAGTTGGGCAATGCTGGCAGCTGAACGGGCAGCTGCTGCTGCGCGCTCGGCTGATTCAGCAGCTGCACGAGCAGCGGCCAATACATCCTGCAAATCAACGTGATCATCATACATCCTCGAGCTAGGTGGAGGCGAGCTGCTCTCTCTCGTGGCTGCAGCGACTGCTTCTGATGATTGCATCGGAGGAGATGTGAATGGCACGAACTGCTTCGCTTCTGTGGGACCTGCTTGAAAGTGTAGTGATGGGTCTTCCTTTGCGACTGATTTCTCCCGACCCACATCCTCAGGGTCTGATTTGTTTTGTTCTTCTTGATCATCGTCTGATAGTGCGGCTTCGGGGAAATGCAGCATCACTGGTGTTGAGACAGTGGCCTTATTTGGCTGCAATGGCTGCGTAGGAACTTCAGGAAAGTCTACAATGTCAAAATCCGAATCAGAATCGGATTTTTCATGGGCAGCAGGTTCTGGTGCAATGTGTGTTGTCTCGTCGTGCTTCTCTTTTGGAAGGGGAACTTTCGAAGCAGTGACAAACTGCGATGGCCCATTCTGGGAAGGCAAAGAACGACACAAATATCAGACAAGGAGATAGATAAAACTGCAATCAATTGAACATCAGCTGTGAAACTTACCAGTAAGTCTTCATGTGGCTTTAACAGTTCATTTTCTGTAGCAGTGGGATCCCAATCGAGCTGATGCTCTTCGGCAATTTCCTTTAGAAGATTCAGTTTTACATCTGGTGCAGGAGCTCGAATTGATAAAAGCTCCACCAACTGCAATTAAAGAATAATGTTTTGAGGAACTGAATGAGGACTGAACAGAAATGGTCATATAAAATCAGGTAGGGAAACAATTTGTCTAACCTGGCGATTGACACCACATTCGGGCATAAGCTCAGTTGCAGCAATCACGAATTCTTTACCGTATTTTCCTGCAAACAGGAGTTGTGCCTGTAGCAACTCCGGCAGATCAGCACACCTTGGAGCTGCAAAGCATACACTTGAAATTGCCTCCTTCAAGTCTAGAGGGCATTCCCTGACATATATCCGACATGAACATGATTGTCATCAGAAAAAACCTCACTCTCAAAACGAACTAAAATCACTTTTTTAGTAAAACTGATCAAATATTAAAAACTATAAGACACATCCAGGAACTTCCTCCACTCCCCGCCCTAACGATTTCAAGAGACAGCAATAAGAAACTATAATTAATTCAGTCATTAGAGTTTCTTACCTCCCTAAAATTACCCTTTAATTAAAAGAAACCATGCTAACACTGATTCTCTCCCGCAATGTTTTTAGATGGAAATCTCAAAAGATCGCAAAAGCACTAGCAAGAGGGATCGAGAACCAGAATGATTGTTACTACAACCAGAGAACGGAAAAGAAAAATATAATGACGTCGAGAAATTTACAGAGTTCTTATCTAGTATAGCACTACAAAAAAAAAAAAAAAGCACACCAGAAGAGCCCTTGAGTGCATTCACAAGGATCCAGGCTACATTTCCTTTCTAGACACATAATCCTTAATCCAATAAAACAATTTCATTACCATAATCACTAGCCAGCCCAGCACAAACAATATCCAGAACCCAGTATCACATTCCATCACCAACCATTACTGATAAAGGATATTAAAGGCGTGACAAAGAGCGAGTGAGTACCTTTGCGCTTCAATGATTGGAAGACGGACAGAGATGAGCTCACAAAAGAGCTCAACTATTTCTTGTGCAGCCATCATCTTCTCTTCTCTAATGATATGCTCTACCTGAACACCAAATGTAAATAACAATCCATCATTCCACCCAATAGTCGAGTTAAAATCCTCTCTAGTAAGCCATGCTTGCTTATATAGATGAAAATAAAACAAACAAACATCTATGGAATTACAAGAAACCACCCAATTGAGAAAAATGAATCATATCCATACCCGAATACGAGCAGTGGCTTCTTGACCAGTTTCAAGTAGCTTCGCAATTTCCTTCCGCATCTGCTTTAGCTGAGCCTCTCTCCGATTCCTCAGTAACTTAATCCGAGGAATCGTGAGTTTCAGCAAAGTTTTACTGTAAATACACCAAAAAAACTTCAATCAGAGCGCATATCACCACAAACACTAGCAATCATGGATGGAATTCACTAAAAGCCCTAAGCAACACTACCAATTAAAAACGATTTAACCATTGCATCTATACAAATTAGCGTTAACCATACGATCATATTAACACCAGAATCAAAATCGGATACAATTCACCAAAATCACTACAGTAAAACCTCCAAAAACAATCAAGTTAAATAAACCAATTTAACCACATCATCGGAATAAAATCGAGATCAAATTTGATACAGTTCGCCAATCAGTTAAATAAAACCCTAAATCAAAAACATATTTAGAAACTCTCAGGTGAAAATCCAAACAGTTGAAGATAAAGGATTGGGGATCACCATTTAGCTGCGTTGAATCGCTGTTTGAAGAAGGAATCCATCACCGAGATGTCGGCGAAGCTAAATTCTCAGCTGGAATTGCTTTGTGAAGAAGAATTTTGCGGGAGGTGATGATGATGAAGGAGATCGATGACTATAAAGGTGAATAGAATGTGCAACTGCTCCACCATACATACACCAATTTGACAGAATAGGTGTTTCCTTACGATATAAGGATATTTTCAAGACTTATTAATTGGACTTTAATTTTGTCATTTAGATTACATCATGTTACAATAAATAAAATAAAATTAGCTCTATCTAAATAGAAGCTCTTATTGATGGAATTTTATTACCATATGATATATCACCGTAAAAATAATTTATAGTGTTACAAGCTTTTTCTTTTAAGGAAGTATTACAAGCTTTGTAAATATTTGTTGCATAAAATTGAAAAATATACGACATAAGGAGTCCTTAGATGCCACAGCTTTGCAACTTGAACTATGTATCATTTGTAATTTTATTTTTCTCATATAAAAAAAAAAGTGGGGTCCTAATTCACTAAGGCTACAGATTAGATGAAAATCAAAGCCTAATTAAGTAATTTTATTGTACTCTTATAAGTTCAAAGAAAATATAATAATTACCTTTGTTTTTCGTATAAATTTAAATTTGGAAATCTTGGATTATTTGTCGTGGACTATGTATGAAAGTTGCTCACTATTATATTTGGAATAGGACATGAAACAAACTCCTTTATCAACTCCGGTTTATTTGGTTGGACGAGATTTGTATTAAAAGATGATAGTTTGAATTTCACCAATTTTATAGGATAGGATATATTTATTTACCTGCATTTTACCTCTTAACTTTATGATTAAGTCAAGAAAATAAATAAAATGAAAGAAAGAAAAATCGAAGGTTTATTGTGAATGCGACAGCCTCGCCGACGCGTGTAAACCCGCGTCATTTGTCAAATTTGGATTCTAATAGTACTTCATTGTTTAAGATAGGAGGTTCAACCTTTGTTATTTTATAAATAAATTCTTGCAACGTTAGAAATTAGAATCATAATATTCCATTTTGCTAATTTGCAATTCTTTAGAAAATTATGGAGCACTAAAAATATACATATAGTAACAAACACACATAAGAGGATAAATAAGCTCTTAGGCCCTGATTTCGATCAATTTTTATATTCAGAAAACACCTTCAATTTTTTTAATACGTCTTGCAAAATCTACATGAAATTCAGACCACATTTACTAGTAACAACATATCAAAGTTGTAAAATTATAAATCGACCATATTTTAGTATGAATTAGGCTTCAGCAACGAATATCAGATCATCGGAGTAGAATGTACATAGACGAACGAAGTTGAGAATCTTCTTGTTAGACCAGACGAGGTGAGATTCTCTGTTCCAAAATCGGCGTTCTAATCCCTGTTTAGAAGTGTTGTAACACGAAACGGGAGAGATCATGACACCAATTGTGGATCAGAAGATCTTAGCTCGTACCCGGCTAGCTGGCTGCACCTTCACGATCGGGTTCCAAGCACAATTTGAATTTGAGAACCTTGTTTAGCTGCCCCATTGGATTAACCTGCTTAGCGTCGGTTTTCTTGGCCACGGATGGCCCAGCCTCTTGCTCACCAGCGTTAGGCCCTGCGTATATGAGAAGAAACCGCAGATCAGTTTGGGGAATGACACAACGTTTATCCAAAGCTCGTCTGATGTGATTCTGTAATTGCAAAAGGAAAAGGGCGGTGAAGCAAAGTCGTGGTGGAAATTGGAAATTCGAGTGAACATTGTGAAATTTCCAGCAACTAACGCGGGGGAATAACTGAAACTAGAGAAATCCAGAGGCCGTCACCAGCCATTCAGACAACACGTTGGAAAAAAGATACGAATACACTGTAAACATAGGTCTAAGATGGATGTGTAGCTCCAAGAATTTGATGCATTTCTTATGGGAAGAGAGATTGGCACATAAAGCAAGAAGCTCTAAATTTTGATAAGCATATTTTTTCTTGAATGTGGTTTATTTAGAATGGCATCAGATTTGTGTGGGACGACAGACGACCCTCCAACAAAGATAAAAACAGCAAAGACTTCTATAACAGTTGCAATTCTGTAAAGTAATCACAGCTAAAATTTAGTGAAAATCTAATAAGAGAGAAGCCGTGAGTGCTCACCATTTTCATAAAAAATAAGGCCGGTCCCAATTGTTTCTGTGTACTCTCCAATCTGAAAATAAACATAATATATCGTGATGGTAATTGGTATGACTGAAGAAATAAAAGCAATTTGTGTGGCAACGAAGTATACCGCTACTCAATTAGTAATCATACAGTTTACGGACTACGTTTAGAAGTCTTGTAGTTATCTATTTACTGAAAGCAGCTTTTATCTCCAAAGTGTCTATGTAAGAATCACATCTAAGATGGAATATTTTAAGTTTTTAACTGTTGACAAAGAAATCAAAGCCTTCATATTTAAAGATTACGCTAAGAAGACCTTGAAATCTAGAATGTCTAAACAATCACCGAGAAATCACACGAGCACTTTCAAGAAATAAGCAACTCACAGTTATCTGAAAAAGAAGAGGAGCATAGTAGCTATGTAACGTAGTTTCTCACCACTAGTTCGACACCATATAAAGAAAAAAGCAAGACAATGCGGAATTTCAAACAAAAAACAGAAAACAAATTCGAAGCGACACATGTTGCTGGCCAAAAAGAAAAATACAAAATTAACAGTCCTTGACATACCATCTTAATTTTGTTATCTATCACAAGAATCGGGTTGAGCGTGTCCAGACCCTGCATTAGTCATTTAACAAACACGTTAATACGACGTTGCAATGGCAATTGGTGTCCAAAATCGAACAAAAGAGCTTCACAAATTCTAAGTACAATCACAAAACAATTTGATTATATTTTTCCAACTACAATAAAACATGATGCAATATTTTGTGTTGGCACAATTGATGGCATGTATAGGATGCTTTCAAATTTAAAAACAATTGTGATGGAGATATTACAGTGAGCACATATGGCGCGTTTTCTGGAATACGAATGTTTTGAGCGATGCTATCGATGTCGAGCAGAACATACTCTTCTTCCACTTCATCTACTTCTTCCACCTCTTGTCGCCCCTCCTTTTCTGATTCTGCCATTGCTTAATTGAATGACTTTCTTCAATTCTTTTCTAATAATTCAACTCTGTTCACACAATCAAAGCCATCATAGTAAAGTTCACAACATAGACAAGCTAAAATGCAATTTTTTCCATGAATCACTTGCAAAAATCCCTAATTCTGAAAAGATTGTGTGTTTGCTAAAATTGAAACTTCTGCACAATCTTATACCGTAATCAATATTCAATCCAACTCAAATCATCGTTTTGGCGTTGATATAATTGAATTATAAGCAAAGAGGGGAAAAAGGGATGCAGAAAGTAAAAATTATTCACACCGACTGCCGGCGCTTTCAGTGAGTAATTTCATCAAACATGATATGTGCAAAATTGAGGTGCAAAATTGAAAAAGTAGCATCATATATCACAGAATCAAACGCTTACTGCTAAGCTTCCTTGAATTGAAGTAGATGAATGTGAGTAGATATGAGCAACAGCTGAAGTGGAAGCCGTATAAGCATATGCTCAGCTGAAGCGACGGCGGCGCTCAACTGAATTATTCACGCGATTTTTTAAATGTTAGAATCTTTTTTGAATGATTTAAATGTTATAATCTCAATATTTCTTTTTAATTGAGTCATTTTTTTTTTTTGCAGTAAACTTCGTCATATTGTAATCACAAAAAGATTTAAAGGTTTTGTGCTATTTTAAAAGTCGTGGGGGAATTTACAAATTCAGATAAAGAATATTGTTTGCAGCAATTATTAATCCTTGTGTTTTGTAGTGGGGAAATAGCATCACCACTTTATTCAAATTTGGTTGCTTGATAAAATTGAAATTACCATAAGTTTCGTGAAATTTATTAATTTCTTCTTCTATATAAATGTTCGTAATCAAGTAGCATAGGCATTCTTTTGAAATAATTCTGAAATATTAATATCTGATTTTATTCTCAGAATTCTAAATATAATTCACGTTTATCATATATATTTCCATTAATATCAAAATAGCTTCTTTTGGGGGATATATTTCCATAAGTGTGCACGTTAATCTCAATTCTTAATTATTTAAAAAAAACATATTCTGAAATTAAATACAACATTTTAGTCATGAAAT
This sequence comes from Salvia sclarea, assembly GCA_036873715.1. Classification (NCBI taxonomy): domain Eukaryota; kingdom Viridiplantae; phylum Streptophyta; class Magnoliopsida; order Lamiales; family Lamiaceae; genus Salvia; species Salvia sclarea. The sequence goes on from JAYJMF010000019.1 coordinate 272,435, forward strand.
CGTGACTTCACTAAATGGACATTAGGCCAAGAATATGTATACCAACTACATATAGAAACAATTACAACATTAAAACTTCGATTAAATCTCTTTCCATACCCTCACTATACAATCTTATTGATATATTTTAGAGGGGAAAAAATTTGCTGCTCGCGACATACTTGAACAAAAAAAATAATACTAATGATTTAATTTTACAAATGGAGAGTGCAAAAAGATCAAGAAACGAAGCCTCGATCTTTACTCTCAACATCTCATATAAATAGCATGTTACATTCCAAGATTCCCTCCTTTAGCTCATCTAATTTTCGACGACGACGAGGGCCGGCTTCGATCCCACGTCCGAATCAGTCGAGCGCCTTCCGGAGTTCGTCTCTCAGCTCGTCTCTCGTTGAAACATCCATCTGCAGTGATAAATCGCGATTTTTAACTTCGTTAATCGAAATAGAATGATGTGAAAAGTGAGATAAGGGTCGAGTTCGTCGCGTTTTTCTTACCTTTTCTAGCAGAGCAGCGAGGGCTCGTGGAAGCGCTCGTAGATCCTCCGTGGAGTTTTCGAGCTTCGAGAGCTGGAGAAGCATCTTCTGCACGCGGAGACTCTGCAGCTTCTCGTTGTAGCTTCTCGTGTCGTCCTTCCACGAGAAGAAAGCCTCGTCGTCGGCCCACGCGCTCTCGTCGCCTCGGGCGATCTCCGAGCTCAAGAACCATTCCTTGATCATGTCCCTGGCCGATCCATATTCGAGATTGTCACCGGCGGCGTCTCGCAGCGTCTTGACCAGCTCGTCCTCGACGACTCTCCGGTGCAATCTGTGGTAGAAGAAGGAGCGCGATTTCGGCCAGTCGACGACCTGCTTGATCACCCCCTTCGCGGCCATTCGGAGCGACGTGTCATGGAGCTCCGCGAATTTCGTGGCGATCTGAGTGTATAACGGTAGAAGCTTCTTCTCCCGAGCTTTGATCTGAGTCTGTATCTCGTCGGCCGTCGTCGTTGGCGTGCCGGAGTTCCGAACCTCGTGAAGTCGAGACCTCAGGTTGATGAGCTCCGGGTCGAGCCGGCCCATGCACTCGAGGAGCTCCCTCGTTCGGAACTTGATCTCGATGAGACCTTCCGGCTCGAGTACGTTTCCTCGGGCCGTTCGTTCCGCGTACATCTCGACGTGATCGGGGTTGATCTTGCTGTCAACGACCACCCACGCTCCGCCGCGGAGCTCGCCCATCATCGGTATGTAGATGAAGACGGGCTGCCCATACGTTCGGAGGTTCTCGACGATTGTGGACCCCGCTTGCAGGATGCCTTCGAAGAGATCTCGTTGCCCGCCGGAGAAGCCTCGCCAGTTGGCGAGGATGAAGAGCGGCAGCTCTTCCTTGTTGAAATCCATCAACGCTTGAGCCGTCTTCGTCGCAGAGTCGGGAAACCACACCTGCCCGGCTTGCGGGACGACCCTCTCGTGAGAATCGAGCTGCCCCGGATCGGCGGGGATGACTTGCATCATCGTTTGCGTCTCGACGGCGACGATCCCGACCGGTATCCCTCCGAGCTTCGCGCGTCCCGTCACAACTGTCCTCGCCCAGCCTTCCAACGTCTCGATGAAGCTATCCCGATCGAACATGCCTCCCAGCCATTTCCCAGCACCGTCGACGGCCCCGCAGATGGCGGCGCGGGGATCGCACGACGTCTCTGGTAGATACTCGACGAGCCTCTCCGGGGGGTCCGACGGAGTCAAAATCGGGAGCGGGCCGCCACAATACGGCGGGACGAAGCTCAACCACTTCAGAATCGACGAAACGCCCTCAAGATCGTCCGAGACTGTAAGATGAACAACTCCGTTCGTCGCCATGATTTTGGGTCCGCCGAGCTGCATGTGGGAGCTGTAGACCTCCCGGCCAAGAAGCTTGTTCAACGCCGAGAAACCGGTGAGGATGATCGGCTGATCGAGCCTCTGTATGCAACGCATTCCTAGACGGGCAAGATAAGCACCAATACCGACGGTTCTTCCGGTCACGTAAGTCACCGTGAACGTCTCGTGATAGGCCTTCGAATACGCACTCGCGATGGCACCACTTCCCGTCAAGTTTTCGACTCCCAAACCATCCTCCTTCCCTACGATCGTATCGATCACCCATCGAGTCTCTCCACTCGGAAGCTTCATCTCATGTGCTAGCACGGAAGCTCCCATACGAGCGTAATCCTCGGGAGTCAGATAAACATATTGGAAACCGCGCTCGGGGTTCGTTTCGTCGGACCAACCGACTTTAAAGCAAGTCTTCACTTCCTCGGCTACACCGATACGGGCCCCCGAATTGGCCGCAAGATAAATAAGAGGAAGCCGCTGGGCACACGCGATGTCTGTGACCGCTTTGAAAAACGCATCTTCTCCCGGACCGAACGAACCGTTCTTAAAAGTCACATCATTCGATACGATGAAAATTGTCCTTCCGGATGGAAACTCAGGCGTCGACATTTCCATTCGCCAGGCTACCATTCCGATGTCGTTGAGACCGGGCGGACGCTCTTCCGGAACGAGAGGCGTACCCCAAGTACCCTTCTTATCGGCGAAAGTTAACTCTGTGACCTTGATTAATGGTTTATCGGTCGGCTTGCTAATCCTCGGGTGCTCGGCCCATGATTTGTTCAGAGCCGCCTCGAACGCCTGCAAAACGAGAAATCCATGAGAAATACGAACAATCGATCTCGAAAATGTGAAGCGCGAGGAGGTAAACACTATACCAGAGGGAAATCATAGCAATAAGTCGTGCTGCTCTTCCGCGCTAGGAGACGTTTCTGGTCGAGAACTCCCAATGGTTTATACGGTGTGTTCACGGGAAGCCCGTGCAATGGGCCTTGTCCCGAGGTGGAAGTGTAGACTACTCTGTCCGTGGCAGAATCCTCGACTTCTCTGTAGACCTGATGGTCAAAACACAGCTTGTTAAAATTCGCATAGTTTAGACTAAGCGAAGAAGTATAAATTAAACGTTCGTGCAGATCCGACTTACATGGACGATGCAGGTATGACCAGTCACGTTCGTGACCGCGACTCTCCAAGCTCCGTTGGCATCTCCGTCCGACGATATCCAAAGCTTCACTTCCCACTCGCAGACGCCTAAACGATGCATTTTGACACCAACCGACGCATTAATCTCATGCGCTAGCTCGTCGAGGATTTTCTCGACAGCAGCTTCCTCATGGCCCGCGACTATGTCGGCTCTCCTGAAAAGGATTTCGAAAACAAGGTTGAAATTCGTGTTAACGGGCAAATTCTTCGCGTCAAGTAATCTTACTTTTGGTAAGGCAAGAGATCAATGATCTGTTGCTCCCGCAGGACATAGAGGTACATATGCGCGTGATCGGGTTTTAACGCGGAGTTGTGGGAGTTGAGCTCCAGCTCCTCCATTGCCGATATTATGGATCGCAAGATGCTCCTCGACGTGAACGATAGCGTCCATAAAGACTGAGTCTTGACCTGATCCAGCACCGTCAGACCTTCGTTCGATATGGGCTGCCTCACGAAGGTTCGGAGGAACATTCTTTGGATTGGACGAGGCTTGTCTGTGACGGTGTAAAGGTGCCACTGACGATCTCGAGAAGGAGTGTACCGTATATTTTCATAATCTTTCAGCTTGTCCTGTTCATAGCAAAAAAACGGTTTAAAATAGGTTCGAACGAGTTTGAATAAGAAGATAAAACATGTACACGAACGGACCAGCTCGAGATAAATGGATAGAGGCGGCTCCAAGTGGCGTAACAGAGGTTCCTCCTCGTAGTAGAGTTTCTCTTCGGACCAATGGAACGAGTGCCTCATCGGGCCCCGGCCTTCGTCTCTCTGTATGATACAGCTGACAACGGCAACCCCGGCTTTTCTGAGGCTCGAGCTAACTTCTTTCTCCTTCAGAATTTTAGCCAACTTGTTGACTCTTTCTTGAGCCTGGTCCTCGTCCCCACTGTCAAGAGGCGTAAATTATAAGGGCAAAACAAAATACGAAGAAAAGCATCACTCCTACGAATAAATTTTCAAGGCAAAAACTTGTATACATACGGATGCACGGTATATCTGCCCCAATTAAATTCCTATTGTGGTTAAAAAACGAGGCAACTATTAAAATAGCCACTTTAAGATAGTAAAGATAAAAATTGACCCATTAATATAAGAAGATGAAAAATAGCCTCTCATTTCACGAATTGGCCCTCATTTCACGAGAGTAAACTCTTGAAATGAGAGGCTACTTTTCATCTTTTTATATTAACAGGGTAATTTTTATCGTTACTATCTTAAAAAGGTTATTTTGATACATATCTTCTTAAAAACCCCTAACTGGGGATTAATAAGTCTTAACTGGGATATACCGGAGTGTGTCTCGATTTTCAAATAATGTAGCTAAAAACGAGAAACTCTAATTATTCGCGTATTTTACCTATCTTGAAGTAAACTCATCGGGTTGTTAATGCCCGCCAATGCGATGTGCATCATATTTCCATTGACGGGATTGATTGAGCCGTCGGGACTTTCAGCTTGCGAATTATGCGTCGCTTCCCTCAGTGCCGCGGTGATAATCATGGGCAGGAGATGAAGAGATTTAATGACGACCATTGCTCCCCACTTCCTCATGTTCGATGGCTCGTCTGAAATCCCGTCGTCATATATGCTCTTTCTCTCCACGTGCTCGTCCAAGAACTGCCACGACGCGATAAGCCCAGCTCTGTGCCACTGCATCCTGACACTTCCCTTTACGAGATAGGGCTGATACAATCTGCGAACATAAGTCTCGACAACCCTCCGTTGAAGCGTGTGATCGCTGTGATCGAAGAGACCGACAAGTGCGTCTTCGACCGCCAAAGGGGCATTGACGAGAGCTTCCATCCGTTCATTTATCGCACTTTTTCTCTTGGGAGTATCCATGTTCTCGCCTTCTTCCGTGAACATTTCCAACTCCGAGAGACTTCTTGCAATGCTCGAACGAAGCTCGCTGAGCTTAGTCTGCTCGAGCAGTTGACTCGCCTTCAGTGCCAGCTGTATGATATAATACGGTGAGGATCAGATCACCACATGATAAGAAAAAAAAGTCGACTCTAATTTAAACTTCTCGTGTCAAAACATATGTACGGGATGATAAACGGAATTCCAAACCTCGGAGTAGTTCGTATGGTTGAGTGTCGAGAAGCGGATTAGTTGATCACGATATGCTGCGGGATTAGGGTACACGAGTTGTTCCAGAAGACGTAGAATCAGCTTGTTTTTGCTCCTGATGCCCTACAATATCGGTACGATTCAAATTGATAAGCTTTCTCAACAGAACAACAAAACGAGCCCACGTGCACGTGATAGAATCGGAAAATACCTGATGAGAAAGTACAATGTCCACGATTTTGAGGAGATCTTTCTTGTATTGGAGTCTTAAACGTTCGATCACATCAGCCTGAAAAAGCAAAAATATCTCAACACGAATTCCCGATAAAAGGCAAAACTTGCATAGTTTTCATAAACAGTTTTTTTACCTGTATATTGTCATTGAATAATTCTTCAACGGATAAATAGTTCTCGAAAAGGCCCTGCACTATGATGCGGGCATGGCCTTCCCGGCCTCGCTCGTAAGATTTTACGAGACTCATCAGAGGCTCGACCAGCCGTTCTTGGGCTATTTTTTCTTTCTCGGGGCAGTAGCTCAAATGGGCCTGACGTATAAATACGAAACAGTACATCAACGATGTCAATGGAAAACGCACTATGCTTCGAATGTGAATTAATGGGTAAAAATGATCAATAATCAACCTCGAGAATTCCACGTAAGACTTTGGCGGGGAAGTCGGCATTTTGCATATTGGCGACTCCCTCGAACTCCCTATAGCTCGTTTCCAACTGTGAGTTTGCAAGCCAAAACGAAAAACGTTAGTCGATTTAGCATTTAACAAGTAATCATTCGTTACGAGCTTCTTTGTAACTACAAACCTCATATCTAAGCTCTTTAGGTAGTCTGTTTGCTAGAACAGCGAAGCATTCTTGCCACTGCAGGAAGGGGAGCTCGGGATTGTCCAAGCAACTAAGCAAATTTTGAACTACCTGTGATGGAAAATCGAAATGTGGTTTACATATGCGAGCGGTATAGATGAAAATCACTGTTGGAAAGCATAATTCTATAAGGCAAAAACTTGTGTTCATCCGCCCCAATTAGGATTCCCCAATCCCCTAATTAGGGTTTATTAATCACAATTAGAATTTAATTAGGGTTTATATTTGACTATCAGTAACAGCCGGGAGAACCCTTACTTCGTCAATCTTGTGCTCGTATCCAGCAAGAATCATTCGAGCTGCGTTCAAGCTCGCAGCACACCGTTGGTGAACTTTGCCAGATATGGCTGTTGGAGGTCCGAGGACGGGGAAACTACCGTGGAACGGTTCTGCTTTCCTTACAGCCGAAGGGTCATCCAAGTCGAGTCTTGCTATAAGCTCCCCAGCCTAGAAACAGATCATCAGCCTCAGTTCCCGAGCGAAACAGCAGAGCAAAATGCGGCTCTCAAAACTAGCTTACCTGCATCGGTTGACCTTCGGACATCTTGAAATGGATCTTTCCAGAAGCGGGCGAAAGAAGGGGCATGCACATCTTCATGACCTCGACTTCCGCGTAAGGCATGTCGGCATCGACATGGCTGCCGTCTGTGACAAGATACCTCAGCAGCTTGCACGGGGTCTCAGCGACCAGCTTTGACGGGTCATGATCGTTCTGGATAAGCAGTCAATCGGTTAAATCTCTATCGACAGTGATTGATTGAGTAATTATTGAATACGCGGTAAATGTCACACCTGAAGCAAACAAGTCCTTCCATCGATAAGAAGACGGGTCCCGGCTGCTTCCTCTTCGGCATATATAACATGACTGTTTCCGTCGAGCTGCAACAATCACATTAGGTTACAATCAATGATCGACCAAAATAAGAAGAAATATATTCAAGGAAATGTAAATACAAATAAACGCTTCAACATGATCGATAGATATAATGCATAATTAAGCAACGAAAAGATATATCGTTAGAGAATTTGATGCTTGCCTGCATTAATAGACCTCCATCTCGTAGAGTATGTATTTCTGCTTCTATCTCGGAGCCGTTCATCATCAATCTATAGCTTCCAGGTCCTCCTCTAACCATATTAATCTAAATAAACGACAAAATAAACCAAAAATATTAAAAACTAACCATATCAATTCTTAGAGAAATATTAAATATTTCCGTAAAAATGTTTTTGATGTAGGCCGATATGACTAAATTCAGTTCATGAAAACTTACTGTATATTTGCTTCCTTCGATATTCAGTGAAACTTGAGAATTGACCAGTGAAATATGCTGCAAATGGGAGAATGTTAATCGTCGCTCGTTTACAATGTTACAGAAATCAAGAACTAACTCAAAATCACGTGCACGATGAAGTACCTTCGGAGGAATCTGTCCCTTTTCAAGATAACCAACATATTCCGAAACTGTGGCTGCACTACTAGCAGAAGCTTTCTGATTTTCAAAAATAGGGGTTAATTTATTAATAAGGTGAAACCACAATTACACGAAGTTATAACATGTATATTTATACACTTACATAAAGAGCTCCTCCAACAACCGAAAGATACCAAGGGGGTCGTTCTGCTCTGACCCTCATTGCGATTCTGCTGTCCAGCCATCCCGTATGGATTTTGTTTTCCTTGTAATCAACGGCCTGTAGAGGTGATATAAGAGTATTTACATCTATGAAGGAAAACTACATTAAAAAAAGACTCGAAAGGGATTTGATATTTGGGATTCTTACGTTTAAGAGATCGATGGAGTAATCTACATTTGTACGAATTTCTCCTCTAATTTGAATTTCTTTGAGCCCAAGGACCATATTCGAGATGGCCAGAGCTCGAGACTCTCCGAAAGCAAATACATGTCCTGAGGGGAGAGAAAATAATCAATTATTGCAGGAGCTACATTTTCGAAACTATTATGATTACTTCAATTAAACAGAAAATATATCGTGAGCTTAAACAGGCGTCTCAGACCATAAGAACTATGCTAGATAAGGATATAGTAGCCGAAACATGGATAAATATTCATCCCACAAAATCAAACAAAAGCCTAAAGAATTTGGGAGTTACACTTCAAAAACTTACCAAATTGGGAATCTGAAAATTCGTGAATGCCGCCACCAGACTGATCATAAAGAATTTAATTAGAAGCAGGATTTTACTTACAAAATATATATCGAAAGAAAATTAATATTTGTACCTTGACAGAAAAGTACGCCCACACATTCGGCTTACTTTTGAAGCTCAACTCCTGTTCAGAGCAATTCGAATGAATAAATATCTTCACAAGGCAATTTGTAAAAATCGAAACTTTCCAACCAGTGAGATTCACACCTGTACTCTTCCGCTCGTTGGCTTGAAACCATCATCGGGATCTTCACTGGTCACACGAACAGCCACGCAGTGACCTTTTGGTCTAACCGACTCGGCCTTGTCGAAATCAAACGGAGTCGCACTAACTGACGTTTTCCTCCAAGCATCGTATCCTCCGCCGTGATCCATTCCGTAGAATCTGCGTATCTCTGATGTTATCCAGCACGAGGAAAAGCCATCAATCAACAAGTACGATAAGCACCAAAAGTTGCGAATGTGATAATACAGTTCCGACATAGACCTGGAATTTGCCAGAGAGGGATACCCATCCCGACTACGACTTGTGCCGCAGGAAGATTTATCTCAGCTATCCACTCCGTGACAGGGTGCTCCACCTAAATTCGTCGAAAATAAACGATCTTCTCAGAGCAGAATACAGCACAATCAAAACTTTCACAAGTAACAAATACCGACTCCCAAATTGTAGTAGCAGAGTTTGAAAAAAAATCTAGCCACGTAATGCTCACAAATCTACAAATCTGATATTCTTAAACATTTCTACAGAATAATAAGCATTGTATGTATCATCATCAATGTAGAAGTTAAGGAATAAAAACCTGCAGCCGAGGGTTTAGCTCCAAAAAGTAATATTCCCCCGTTTCCATACTGTACAGATACTCCACAGTTGCAGCACCGACATAGTTTACGCTTTTGGCCAATCTTCTAGCAGCCTGCTCGAGTTTCTTAACTGTTTCTATTGGAGCGACTGTAATTGGGCCCTCTTCGATAATCTATTTAACATGATCGAACCAAAAAATAAGCAAACTTGATGCATTTATCATCGTAAGTTTAAGCAACATGGAAGATAGCCAACCTTTTGGTGTCGCCTTTGTACACTGCAATCACGGCTATGCAAAGCTACGACGTTTCGGTGTTGATCACAAAGCAGTTGGACTTCAAGATGTCGGCTCTAAGTAACAAAACAGCTGATATTAAGAACAAAACCTTAGTGGTTTGTTTCTCCAATCACGAAAAAAATGTGAATGCCCTAACCTGTGAGGCAACTTTCATTATAAATATCGGGGAGCCCGGAACTTCACCCTGAACTTGCTTGAACAAAGCCTTGACCTCATCGTCGTTGTGGACCTGAAATTTTATATTTTGATCAACTTAGCTTGCTTAGTTCTATTAGAAAATTAGATCGGCATAAAAGATAGCTTCATAAGTAGAGTGAAAATTAAACCTTTCGTATGCCTTTGCCACCTCCACCCCACGATGCCTTGATCATTGCAGGGTAACCGACAACTTGACAGCTAGCAATGGCTTCTTCAGTCGAATGAACACACGCTTCTTGATAGATCTCATCCGGAATTGTGACCATGCAGCTCTCTTGAGGAATTTTTACCTAAAAACAGCACACATAGATATAATTACATAAATATTAACGTAAGAAAAGTTAAAGAAAGCAAAGAGCAAAGAGTTCACGACTCAATGAACTTTACATGAGAGCCACTCCACGGAAGAGTCGGCACAGTGGCAGCTTGTGCAATCAAAGACGAGCCTATTTTATCTCCCAATGCAGCCATGGACGCAGCCGGTGGCCCAAGAAATATGATGCCTTTTGCACCCAATGCATCGGGTAGCTCCGGATTTTCGGATGCATGACCCCAACCAGGCCACACAGCATCGACGTGTGTCATCTCTGCCATCTGCACGAAATAAAAGTGTAGCGGTCATCATTTTTCTGCTCAATGCACCAAGAAAATACGACATCTTGATGTTGCATTCATCTCTTTTTTTTCTCCTCGTTTCTGCCATTACTCTGTGTGTTTGTGTTTAAACGAAGATCATCCACCACAAAATGTATAGATAAAGACGTGAAACTGACAAACCTCGACTATGAGCTGCACATTAGCATAGTTGTTATTGTTGGTCCCACCGGGAACTTCTACAAACTGATCTGCTATCCTAATATGTTCGGCATTGATCCTCATATCCTCGGGAGTCGCCATTGCCACCAGCAGAATCGCCTTGTCTGTACCAAACGTCTCATATGCCCACGTCCTAATGCTACGTATAAACTTCACGGCCGCCATCCCATTGTTGGCAATCAATATACTATGAATCGCCCTCTTCCCTCCGAGGGCAAAGCAGAACTCATCCACCTCAGGTATCACAGTCGGAGACCTAGATGGAACGGCTCCGTTTGTATACCCGTTGGTCGGCCTGATAACCGTTATCGGCCTCCTCTGGGCTTCCGACATCTTGTGGTTTCTGAAAACAACAACCAGTTTCTTTCAATTCAAGAGATCTTGCCTCATTTCTCTCACACATTCATCTCACTTAGTGTAAAAACACAAGCAGCTAGCTTAATCAAGCTTAATCACTACAACAAAAAAGGGGAATTTACCGCAGATTTAGTGGGCCCTACAAAATTCTCATCTTTTTAAAACCCTTGTTTCTGGAAACGCAAACAAAAAATCATGATTAACACAGCAATCCAAGCTACATCCCAAAAAGCAATAAAGCCAAATTTTGGCATTGCATAAGAAACCGCCAATTTGCTCATAAACCACATAAATTTCAACTGATCCAATTCCCAAAGTAACTAAAACTAACATTCAAAGCTCAAAAATCAAAATCAAAATCCAAACCTATAAATTCACACACACACGAAACAGGGGATCATAGTCAATGAAGATGCTAGCAACGATCATCCACAACAAAAACACATCAAATTAAACCATTTCCCTCCAAATTCAACTCAAATCAACTCAACAGATTCACCAACACACTCCTCAAGCTCCGCAGCCGCCATTTTCAGTTGAAATTTCCGCCAAAACCAAACTCAATCTCTACAGCTCAAATTCCATCACCCCAAAAATACCCCTATTTCCAAATAAAAACAAGAGAAACAGCAATTGAATAGAGGAAGTACCTAATAAGAGAAGGAAAAAATGCTGAAAAATGCAATCTTTAATTCAGCAGGAGCTGTCTTCCTCTGCAAGCCTCATACAATTTCAACAGAAAAAAATTAAATTAATTCTGCAGCAAATGGGATTGAGAGAGAGGGGAAATTGAGGAGGGAGAGTGAGAACATGCAAATCTATTATGCCTCTCACTATTTGCAGAGTGATTGTTAAATGTATAAATTAGTTGCAGAAGCGAAGTAGATGAGAGAGGGGGTGGCAAAGGCACACTATATTTATTTAATTTTAATCAAATTTATAATTCTGGTTTTGCAGTTTGGGGTTTGGTTGGGAATGGTTGGGGGGTCAAATAATAAATACCATCATTATGAGGGGCCTCTCATTTAGGGCTCGCACGTGGTACCCACCCTTTTTGAGTTGTGCCAATTTGGTTCACAATTTTCATCTACTTCCATTTTTTCAATTTTCATATATTCATAAATTCACAAATTAAATAAAAGTCAAATTTGTAGGCATGTTGTTCTTTCTAGCCCCTTCGGTGGCGAGTAGACCACGAGTTCGAATTTCACCAACGTCTTTCAACTTCAAAGAAGTTATATCAGATAATAACGCATCATTTGATTCAATATGAATCTTAACAAAAGGTATTTGACTTTAATATTTAGTGGCAAATGGGTCCTATAAAAGGGTACTTGTAAATATAAAACTACAGTATAAAAATCAAATATAGTGTAATGTCATTTTTAAAAATAAAAAATGCATAGTTTAGCAGGACGTATTGAAATAGGAAAAATAGTATTTTGGCGAGAGCTAGAGATTTAATATTGGTTGGGTTTTTCCATATGTATAAATCGGCAATAGAGCCGCTCGTATGCTAGCACAATTAGCGATCAGTTGTTTGCAATCTTGATGTTGGACTGCTAGTTTCCTTCGTGGTTGAGAAATATTATTCTCGATGACAATTCTTAAGTAATAAATTATATTTCCTCTCAAAAAAATGAGGGACGGAGGGAGTACGACTTGAGAGAGGCTACGCGCCTATATTTTATTATATCTACGTTTATACATTTCTTTTGGTTAATTTTCCTTTGGAATAAAATTTGTCCTATTGAAATGACACACACTTATTTCACATATTCTCTTTGATAATGTTACCATATGCGATAATAGTGAGTGCTATTATTTGAACTTAATAAGTCACAATAAGTTAGATGAAAAGGTTGAATTATGTCAACAAGAAAAGTGTGTGCAACATTCCATCACATTCATGAACAAGTGATACTATGAAAGATGCCTTTTTTATATAGGGACGTGGCAAAAATTCGATTGTATCTTTTGGGAGTAGCTTTCATTGTAAAAATTATAAATGAAGCAAGCAAAATAGTACATAAACGTGATAGATATGAAAAAGGTTTAAAAATGATTTTATCATATCAATATCCCTCTGATTTTATTTACGAATGCCAAAAGATGACGTGACTTTTAAATTTTCTAGTAACTTTACCAAAAACAAACAGAGCGCAAGCAAACATTGTCCAATGTACAATATAACATAAATTTGATACTATCTAAAAAATATTTTATATATCTCTACCAATAATTTTTAAATTGAGACACCAACACAAAAAGAAACATTTAAATTACTTAATTCCAATAACCCTTGATTTTTTGTTATCTACAGCCAATAGCTATCTTCGATCACATATAGACATATAGTAGTGCTTCTGTAATGACTGAATGTCAAACTAATTAATTCCACATATATGATATTAAACCGAAAACAAATTAATATGGCTTAGCTCTTTCACAATCGTTGAAAATTGAGAATTAGTCAAATGATCTTTTACTTGTACAATTTTAAAAGTATTTGAATTTCAACAAATGTAACGTGGAGTCAAGAAAGCATTCAAACATTAATATATCATCTCAGGTGTGTGCATTCAAACATTAGTTAGTGTATACTAGTAATTTTTAGGGATTTATCATTTTGATGGAAATGTAAAGTCCATTTTAACTCAAAAAAATATGCATGAAATGCACTTACTTGAAAGGCAGCACATAAATTATTGTTAAAGAACATATTGAATGGTGATTTTTATTTTTTATTTTAATGTTTTATTTTTCATTTCTAGTTTATACAAAATTGGAAGGTTTTGCGTGTGTTGACTGTGAGGTTGGTGGCGTAGCCCACCAAACTTTCTCTTATTTTACCCAAAAAAAATCCAAATTAGGTATTTAGGCAAGGAAAGGTTGTTCATCAAAATTTTGCTTTGAGCATGATTTTCATTTATTAAAACTAACCAAAAAATATAATATGTCATAATCTTTGAAGTTTATTTGCAATATAGTTTGTTAGATTAGAATTTGATCTCCACATTTTAGTTAAAGTTGTCGGCATCAATATGACTTGACCAATCGCAGTTATAACCACTATTAGATTTAAGAATTAATGAGTCATAATAAAATTATTAAAGAATTTTTAAAAAATAAACAATATATATTTTTCAATTACTTCAAAATAAACAATATATATTTTTACGTAATAGAGTTTGGACGGGCCAAATTACGTTTTTACATATAAAAAAGTATTGAAATACAAAATAAAATTGAAATATAAAACATTAGAAAAAAGTAATTTGAGTACAAAATTAAATAAAGCGTATGTGAAAAATAAAATTGAGGAATCGAATTGTGTAGGTGACTAGCTTCATTAAATTAACATATATATAGGTGGCACTATTAATGTTGCATTGGATGCAATTATGGTTGGAAGTTAGGTGTATTTCTTCATCTCCTTCCACATCATTCGTCAATCTCATTTTCTTTATTATTTTTTAGTTTTGCCATATTTAGTTATTATGATAACATGCCACGTAAATAAAAATTATCTTAAGAATATTAATAAGCATTGATTAGCATAAGACGAGATGAAATAGATAGAGGGAATCACACTGCACTTGCTTCAATCTTTTATTAATTTTTAGATTTTCGTTAAAGAGACGAAAATTCAAAAATTCTTTATGATTGTGGGGATGTTACCTATTTCCTGTTGCGAATTTATTATAATAATTTATTGCAGATGGCTATAAATGTTTCGGTAACTTGTATGTGAAAATAGGCCACAATATCATTTATGCTTGTTGTTATACAAAATTAATTTAGTATTAATAATGCTATACAAATTACTCAACAGAAACGAGATTAACTCATACCAGATGATTGCATCAGATCTTTTTTATTGTCATAAACTATAAAAAGTGTCGTTATTCATTATTTCATTCACGAATAGAATAGTTATCATCATCGCAATAATCAACATTTGAAGCCAATTTGACAACTAACAATTTCATAGCGATTGAGGTGTCCTTGTACGGTAACATTAACTCCACCTACGACATATATCTATTTATAATTCGATATTTATATTATAAATAATAGAACAAAACCGCAGATTAAAAGATGAATTATATATATATATATATAGAGAGAATGCGTATATTAATTCTCTTTTGTAATAGATAGATAGTTGTTGAAATAAGTTAGTGATGTTAGTATACAGAGTAATAATTAAAGTAGAAAAAAATATATATATATATAGTAAAGATTGTAATGATGATAGTATAGAAAGTTATGTAAATTAGTGTAGATAGTAATGATAGTAGTATATGATAGAATGAGGATTTTGCCTATAAATAGGCATTATCACTCTCGATTGTAAATCATCCTTGAATATTCAATAAACTCTCTTGCTTTGAAAACTCAAATATGTGTTGTTAAGTTTTCTTTCTTTCCGACTCCCCTAGCTGATAAGTAATTCCTATACCCATCCTGCACTCCAAAAA